>ML782766.1:378295-399176 GCA_009831015.1 Picea engelmannii | reverse complement strand
ACTTCTGTATCTCGAGCTTTTGTGGGCATCTTCTTCCATGCTGTTCCTCCTGAGCTTTACATTCAAATTTCTTATTCTGCTATCCTCACTGTTGTCATCAATGACAAGCATTCACTGCATTCTGTCCACTGAATTTTCCAACAGAAGGCCTTGGATTTGGTGAGCTTGGTGTCCTACAGTGACCAAAGGCTTGAACAAAATGTGCTGAGAAATCGAATGTCCTTATATGAGACAATGATTTGTGGGATTCCAAAATGTACCCATAATCATTTAAAGAAGAGCTTGGAAGTGGCCTTTGTTGTGATGTTCTTCTTGCAGGTGTCCATAATCGCCATCTTAGAAAAGCAATCCACAACCAAAAAAACACTGTCATTTCCTCGCTTGGTGGATGGGAGGCCTGACATGTAGTCCATTGAGATGGATTCCCATGGCCTTTCAAGAGTAGGCAGAGGGGTGTACATGCCCTGTTTCTTAGTGGCTGGTTTGGCATTCACGCAGGCAGTGCAGGACCTAATATATTTGTTGACCTCCTATCAAAGTTTCAACCAGTAGAAATGTTTTTGCAGCATTGCCACTGTCTTTTTGATGTCGAAGTTTCATGCCACCTAACTGTAGTGGGATTCCCATATCAGCTTCACTCACTCACTTGATGGAACACAGATATGGCCCAAATGGCACAACAGGCCATCCTGAAGATGGAAATTAGCGACAACTGCGTTTGCGCCCAACATTTGGTAGGTGGAGGTGAAGTCCGGGTTTGTCTCATAGAGTTGGGGCCATCTAGAGGTCTCATGGCCATAAGAGTCTAACACTATGGTGAGTGTCGCAACTGGCAGTCTGCTGAGGCAATCAACGACATAGTTGGTGCTTCTCGTTTTATACTTGATGTTGAGGTGGAATTGTTGCAAGTACGTGGACCACTTCTGATGGCGGTCATTATGCAATTTTCCTTGTGTCTGCATGAACTACAGTGGATTATGATCAGTGTGGATGACTATCTCTTTCCTAAGAATGTATTTTCTCCAATGGTGGTAGGCTTGCACAATGGAGTACATTTCTTTGTCGTAAGTAGGGTAATTTTGGACAACATCTGATAGTGTCTCACTATGATAGGCCACGGGGTTGTCGTGTTGAGTGAGAACAAAGCCCACAACATATTCATAAGAATTTGTATCAATCACAAAGGGTTGCTACAAGTCTGGTAGTGAAAGTATTGGGGTTGAGCACAAGAACTGATTCAAATCATCGAACGCTTATTGTTGGGACTGGCCCCACACAAATTTTTCCTTACCACCACCCCTGGTTACTTGGTTGAGGGGATAAACCTCGCAGGGTCATTGTGATAGAGAGAGTTTTCTTTGAGAGATGGCATAAATTCCCTAGTGATATCATGGCTTGGCACGGGGGTGGCTAGAGTGCTAAGAATGAATGCCTCTGAGCCTATGGTTGGGTGGAAAGGCACACACCCACAGTTAGTTAGTCGGATGCAACTTGTAATAGATAAGTATTCTCATACCCTATGAAATTGAGTTGTAATTGTGTAATAAAATTAGATATACTGTGAATGACCCAGGGATGGACATGTTTGCTTAATGATTTATACTGTATCCCTTTTTATGTCTTCTTGATGGTGTAATTAGGAAAGTAAGAAATTATATGAATTGGACATGTTTTGTATTCGTAAATGCTTGCGCCCTGTGGTGGCCTAAACTAGATCCACAAACTGTGAGTTAGTCGATCTTGGGCACAATTTCACATACGGATGTCGACACTCCTAGTTGTTTGAAGTCCCTTGGAGGAGGGAGTATGTTAAATCTTAGGAGAGATAGTGCATGTATGCACAAGATCTCTATGAAGCAGGCAAATACCAAGAACCACTTAAGTTCTAGAGTTGAGGAATGAGCGTAAGGGGTGCACAGAAGGATTCTTCCAAACATTAAGTTCAAGAGAAAGAGTGCAAAGATATTAATCCTTTCAGAGCTAACAAAGATTAGGAAGAATAGTGAGGTTGAAGTATTGAAAAAGGGGGGGGGGGATTCCCTTGTTTGGAAGACGAATGGACAAAATCTATTTGGAAGAATCCACAGACTGTTGTGACCGTTGGGTACGGGAAAGAGTGTGGGAGTTAACCCTGGAGTCATTTTGACTTCCCGAGTTTGGCGAAATGAGTGATTTCATCGTAAGGGAGGTAAAATAATTGAATTTATGAAGTCACGAAGTTAACCCTGAGCCTTAGATCTAAGGATGCCTGGGAACTATCCCGACCACCAGATCTGGGAGGCATACGATAGTCAAGTTACCAGAACTACCCATGACATAAGAACCTGATAGCGGACATTTTAGTTCATGGCCGCAATCAACCTACATTGTTGATCTCTTCAGGAATGGAATATCAACAACTAGGATTAGACTAGAGTCGAGAGAGCACTCCCCTGATGGTGGAGGTTGAACCCCACAATTTCTGTGAACCATCGATTGTTGTTGACCTTCAATATGAGTTTGATGAGATCCCTGAAATGAAAGGAGTGTGTGGGAAGGAGAAATATTCAAGGGGAATCAAGCTCAGAGGAGATATCACTTTCAAGCATACAGACGAAGTCCAAGAGACAGACCCGTAGGAGGATCAAAGGTCAAGGCCTTTGAACACTTAGAAAATCTTCTAATTCGGAAGAGATCAGAAGCTCAGGAGGAGGAGCGACAATGGTCATTGGATCACAGCGTAGAGGACCAATAGTCATTTTATTAGAGCAAGGTGCTCGAGCCTTAGTTCTTTTCACACGTAGGAGAGTGGACTTACCAAAGTCCCGAAGTCCTTAAGTAGTTTGGGACTGTCCATCGTCAAGGAGAATGAAGTAAATATCAAGCATTAGATCTAGAGGACAGGTGGCGTAAACCTGTAGACTCAAGGTAAAGACCCAAAGAAAACGTCAACTGCTAGATCATCTGAAGTAAACGTCAGTCATTGGATCCAGAGGACAGGTGGCATAATTCTGTGGACTCTGGGAAAAGACCTGAAGTAGATCCTTTCCATCAGCTGGCAAGATATATGTGTCGATAAATCAGAGACTTTAGGGAAAACTACTTTCAAGGTTTCCCAGTGAGGAGTGTGAAAAAATACGAAAGCCCCGAAGGCTGAAGAAGATCGCAAATTTTCATTGCAGAGGGATACGTGGAGGAAATCCATGAAGCTCAGGTGAAAGCACTATGGGAGAAACGAGTTCATAGGATTCGGAAACTCCAGAAGCCTAAAGAGCCAAAGATCCGAAGAGAATCTGGACTGTCAAATCCAGAGGGTACGTGGCAAAAGATCATGAACTCTGGGTGAAATTACTCTAGGAGAAAACGAAGGAGTAAAGTTTGAAATCACCGAACCTCGAATAGCTGAAGCAGCTGGGAGCCGTCGATCTGTGAAAGGACACATGTCATCAGATCAAGAACTCTAGATAAAATGCTCCGGGACAAGCAGAGCATGGGGAAATTGAGATTTGAAATCGTTGAAGGCCAAAGTCCTGAAGAGGATGACAGTCATTGATTTGAAAGTGGACGTGTGGTGCCAGATCTAGAAATCTGGGTATGAATCACTCTGAGAGGAAAGAAGAGGGTGAAAGTGCCAAAGTCCCGAAGGAGATTTTGATCATTGATCAAGGAGGAGGTCGAAGGACCATTGATTTGTTCTTGGTTGAAAAGTGTCGAAGTCCCGAAGAGGACCAGGGTCATCTATTTGGAGAGGACAGGTGTCAGAAGATCCCACACTGTGGAAGGATTCACTTCAAATATTTGTGTTTGTGGAGAGCGGATGTAGACCGTTGATTGGAGTAGACATGTGGCGTCCGATATACAACTCCAGGTACGGATCACTCTGAGAGAAAAGGGTGAATGAAGGAGCAAGAAATACCGAAGGTTAGAGAGCCGAATTTCATCAAAACCATCCATTTGTTGAGGAAAGGTATCAGCATCTCTTCTACTCCGGAAGATAGCTACTGATGGAGGAAGCGAAAGTTGAGAGTTGAAACTCCCGAAACCTGAATCACAAAATAAATCACATTAGTTGATTTAGAAAGGTTAGATATGATCCATAGATTTAGAAAGGATAGATCTAAGCTGTCAATTCAGAATCACCATCAAGGTCATTGGATCAATGGTCCCATCGCATTGCGAGGAACGAAGGTGCATGAACTTTAAAAAGTTGAGGGCGGGCCGCAATCCAAACCACGGTTTTGGAGAAAGGACACATGGAGGCTCAAGGTGAATTGTGGGGTGAAAATTAGTTGGTTTCAAACCACCCTTGGTCGCACCCGCAATCACATGGATTACGTGAGGTCATCACCCAAGGTCATGACAAGGAAGGGCTTATCAGAAAAGGGGCTAGCACCCAAACTCGGAGATTTCGCAAGAGAAAAAGGGGAAGGTCACGAGTACCATTAGACCTACACCCAGAAGTTGAAAGAGTATGCATTTAATTGCATAACAATATCATCAAGGTCTTAGAGAGTCATTTGGATCCATAATCGGAGATCCTTGATTGGGAGGTCGGACTGGTTCCCTAACTTTCCAAATTAGAAACCATGGATGGAGAATTTGTCCTTTAAGAAAACCAAAAAAATTTATGCCATGTCGTGGTTGTGTTACAAATTGGTATCAGTGCATGGTTACCACACTTGGCCTACATGGACTCATGCACAAGTCACATAAAGAGGTATTGTTATCTGCATTTACTCCTTGAGGAGAAGGATTGCATATTGAACCTATGATTTTGGGAATTCTTGTTGAATTCCAGCAAAAGAATTTCTTTAGCCCTTTGTCAAAGTGATAACTACTCTTACCAAAGTATGGATATGCTAATTAAAATTTATAATAAGACTTCAATGTGGATAACTGAAGGTGGTAGGGTTCTATCAAGAGTAGTCGAAGCTCGAAGGACAAATGACCTGGTGTAACACTGCTTCTAAGCATGGGCAGTTAGAACCTCAGGAATTGATGATGGCTGATTATATAATGGTTAATACCTTTGTGGGCTTAAAGGAATCTGATAGGATCAGGTAGGATCCTTGGCAGTTATAGTTACTGCTTTACATTAAACTTGGAGTATATAAATCCTCATAACCAGAGAAAGGTGATATGGGTAAAACCCTGTGGACATTGAGGCAAGGAGGTTTTCTTGCTAGACGTTGTCACGTAAAGAGGAAAGTGACCCTGGTTGGTTATTTCCATGAGAGAAGGAAACATCAATATGAAATATGACTGTGAGATTAGCCCTGTAAGTGACTGAAATCCCAAAATAAAGGACATTAATGATGAAATTAAACTATCAAGTGAATGCATTAGGTAAAAAGGTGCAATAGATGCACCTACATATACATGAATGTGTATACATGATCATAAGGATGCTTGGAAGATCCTTGGGAAAAGTATATAGAGGCATGATATGTCCATGTGTGTGAATGACATGGAAAAGGTGTAAGAAATAAGCTAGAATGATGAATACTTAGTTGTGTTTAATTATGCTTGAGCGAATGGGTTTAATGCATTGTGAAGCTTCTTAATATGAAATCTAATATCAATACCAGTTAGGTATGAATGATATTAAATGTGCAAGTGAGGCACATGTATGATGAAAGAGTATAGTTGTAGGCATCATATGGTTGCCCTGATGAGTGAAATATAAAGCAAGAATTGCTCTTGTCCAGACTAAATGAATACTATGGATGCATGGCTAACTCCATTCTGAAGAGTCATGAAAGTTTTGTTCCAAATAATAGCTTGAGGGGAATGTATTCCCTTCCTCAGGGAATACTAATATAATTAGATAAAAGGGTAAATGAACAAAAATGCTTTGTTTTCATGATAAGAGGCAAATGATTATGCCTTTGAATATTACATTTTGAAAGCATCGTGTAATGAATAAGAATACTAATGAATGAATAAAGGAGTATGTTTGATTGAATAGTATTGGTTGGAGCCATGTTAAGAAAAGGAAGTGAGGCCTTTAGAAATAACTCAGTTGGGTTGAAAACTCCCAGGCGGTGTAGAAAGAATTGTAAGAAGGGGAGAGCCCCTAACTCCTTTCTTGCTATGTGTTATGTTTTCTCTGGAATGAAAAAGCTAACTTACTAACAAAGGTAAATTTTTTGACACCATAATGATGATGATTGTATTACTGCAAAAACAGTCAAGAACTGTGTATATTGCATTCATGGAAATCCTTGAGGATAATGTGATGAAATGAATAAAGATATGCTAGGACATTTTGAATAAGTTTTATGGATTTGAATGTTATGATACATGCATTTTAATTGATATTACAACTAATGATGCATGTTTTGTATAGAAAGGAATTGGAACTGTTAAGGAAGACAATTACCAATAATGGTAAACCTCAAGCAGAGGATGACCATGGGAAAGGATACAGTCGAAAAATTAATGAAAGGACTGTGAGAATCTCGCTAAATCACAGTTGATGAGGTGAAAATCAAAAAGAGGGCGCTAGCAACCAAGAACAATTGTATTCCATGGATACCCAATTAGGGTATGATTTGGGAAGGAGAACCTGAATGTTGGAGGTGCGAACCTCTGACAGTGAAGATTGATTGTATGATGTAGTAAAATCTGAACCAAATGATCTATTTTGACTCAAAAGGTCAAAAACATTTACTAGGAGATCATAGAAATCCCTTCGATCAACTACAGATCGAGGTCACGAGGATCCTAAAACAAAACACTTATCGAATAAGGTTAATCAAGAGCCCAACAGAGGAGGTGAACATGAGCCATTCATCGGAAGGAAATCGATCTCATTCGTTAGATCGATTTCAAGATCCACTGGAGTTAATGGATCAAACGCCAGTCATTCGATAAGATCGACGGCCCATATTCATTACAGAGATAAAATGGGCACATGGGTTAACAGCAGAGCTTGTGCCCGTAATTTAAATTCAATGTAGCTTTGTTTTGAGTTTGGGGTTTGATCGTAGATCGACGGCTCATATTGATTGTGGAGTGGGAAGGAAGAATTAATGGGTATTCTAGTTCACGGCCCTCAATCAACCAACATCGTTGATCTCATTGGGGTGGATGATCAATGACCACAATTAAAGAGTTGGGTGAGAAATTTTCAGATTATGCAGATTGAACTCTCCGATAAAGAGTGAACACATTGGGGATTCCCCAATCACTGTGAACCATTGATCTATGAATGATCAATGGGAGGACCTGCAAGGATCCCACGCGCTAATTCCACATAAACTCGTACCGTGATGGGGTTCTATGGTTGAATTTGGAAAATCGAGGCTCTTCTCTCAGTATAGATTCTCGGTCAAATACTTCTATGCTAGGATTGTTGTATTTGGAATCATGTGGTTTAGAATCAATCTAGGGATAAGATCGACGACCTGTATTCATTGCGGAGAAGGATTATGTACGCAGATTAATGTCATGACCTGTACCCATAAATTAAACTCAATATAGTTTTTTTTTTAGTTTGGGGGTCCGATCATAGATCCAACAACCCGTATTCATTGCGGGGATCGAAAGGAGAATTAAACCATGAGTCGGTTGAGGTTCTGCAATCCCTTGCAATCATTAGATCTTGGGAAATACGGATCTGCACCATTGATTTGTAGGAAAGGGGTGTAGCTAGGATCATAACGCATGGACACGGGAACTGAAAAGGATAGCATCAAAACAAATAGAGCTGAGGTCAAAGATCTCGATCATGTGGAGAGAAAACAGAGTCTATCGAGGCCAGTCAAGAATGGTAGAGTTTAGCACTCTGCATTAGACTGTGGTCACGAGGATTAGTTCTATGGGAATAAAGGTGTTCCTAGTTAGCACATTGCATGGAATTGCTTCAAGGAAATGCATGTTTGCATAAAGGATAGACAATGGATTTCCCATTGAGGGAGGAGGACCTTCCAATGTTTTACTTACATTATGTAAGTGTTGAAGGAAAAAAAAATTGGGTGGCCATGAGTGTTGGCACCCTGGTTATTAATGGAGGAAGAATGCTTAAAATTCATGTGAAACTTTTGATCTCACGTGTACTGATTTGGGGGCCTTGATTGGTCTATAGAAGGCAGTATGGTCCTGTGGTAAGAAGGAAAGAAAATGGATAAGCCATATGAGGAAAAGGTTGGTTAAATTCCAACACACCATGGCCAAGAACTGGTCATAAAGTGTGACGAACTTGAAAACAATGCAAGAGTGCATTGGATATGAATGTGGCCATGAATATTAGCACATTTGTTAAAATCCTTTGAAATGTTGAATTAATTTTTGAAAGGTTTGGTATGTTGAAACGAGGCATAGTCAAGGAATGGGATTCCATTTTCATATTTATATAGATGTCATGAATTGTTAGTATGCATGGTTTTGAATATATATATATATATATATACATGGATGCATGAGAGGATAACAATTTGTTTGGTTGTGTAAAGAACATGGATGATTTTAAGGATGGAAATTTATTTTAAAATGTAGAAACCCTGGCGAATCTTACTAATCCTTCATATGTCAACTATAAATATTTGGCGATATTTTTGTAAAAATATTCAAATTTCTAAGTATTTTATATAGTTCTTATAAAATTTTGGCGATTTTTAAGGTAAAATAATGTTATCCTATAGAATTTGGGCGAATCATTTTTAAAATAGCGAATCTCGTTTTTGGAAAAACCATGGAAAATTAGCCCATGAGTGAAATTTAGCCCCTAAAATCATCCCTGGTAAAGAATGAATTGCAAAGAGGAAATGGGTCTTGGATATGGCGGTATTGTAAGCCCATAAGGAAGACCAATTTCCTACTGAGCCAAACTGCAAGGAATGGTATTTCCTTTTTGAGAAAGTGAATTTGATTGTTAGTATGCACAATTCTGAAGTTGTTTGTGATGACACTATAAAGGTGCAATAAAAATGTATGTGCATGGAAAACTAACAATTTATTTGGCTAATTGAAGTTGAAAGTGCAGGAAGCAAAGGGGTATTGGATATGGCAGCGTTGTAAGCCCATAAGGAAGGCCAATTGCCTACTGAGCCAAACCCATATGTGAAGGAAAGTCCCATAATTATGAATCTGGTTCCTATGCAAAACGAATATGAAAATAAAATGTGGAATTGGAAATATGTAGGTGACAGATTTACAAAGAAACTCTGAATTTAAAATTTATAATGATGTCTCATGAATTTATGTATGCCTATGATATAGGTGAAATAAAAATATCTACGAAGAGTGTAGAGACAAGATACTAACCCCTCGGGTTCGAGGAAGAACTATGAAAAAGAGTATGTTCTGATCGCAGGAAATAGAGACTAACTTGGGAGAAGGAGAGTAACCTTTGTCCTTATATATGACTGAGTTAGGAGAAGGAGAGTAACCTTAATCCATATATATCTATGTTCCAGTATAAGGAGAGTAACCTTCGTCCCTAACTTTTGTTGAGACGGAAGGATGTCAAGCTGGAAAGCATGAAAAATGGCTACTACTGAGCCATGAGAACCTCGTGGTAAGCCATGATCGCTTAGAATATATTGTGTTGAGGTAACACAAGACAGAGGGATGCCTTAGCAGAGAAATTCTGAGGGAATCCTCGACTGTAAGGCTCAATAAAGTCTCTATAATTCTTCCTGTGCGAGAAAACCTTGGCAAGGTAAGATGGATCACTCGAGGGACTATATAGAAAATAAGCTGATGCTTGAGCATGGGCCTGGAGGGTGAGTGACTGCAAGGAAGATGATACCTTAATAGTTATTGTAAACTATTGATTTGGATCATGCACACAATGGGTAGTTCTTCCTGTGTAATAAAACCTTGGCAAGGCAAGATGGATCACCCGAGGGACTGTATAGCAGAGAAGGGGATGCCTGAGCTTGGGCCTGGAGGGTGAGTGAATGGAAGGAATATGAGACCTTGATAGTTCCTATAAACTATTGATTAGGATCATACACACAATGAGTATGTCAAGAAAAAAAATGAGCCTAGATAACAAGACAACCATGTGGATCCAAATCCACAAGCTGCACAGATAATTATTGTGCTAAGATTATGAAATTTTCCTAGAAATTGTTATGCAATGTTTTTTCATAAGGCTATCATTAACATGCTTGTTGTCCAAGAATTATTGAAAGAAGGCGATGAAGATTAAGGGTCTGAAAAAGGACCTGACCGAAAAAGAAGGATCAAGATTTCTAAAACAACTGAATGAGAAAGGCATGCCATGTGTTTTTGAGAAAGAACATCGAGGACGGTGTTCCTTTAAGGGGGAGGGAATTGTAACATCCCTATTTCCCCCAACATGTAATTAATCATAAAATAGGATCACCATGCTAAGGCATGTGGATGATGTAAATGTATTATTGTTAAATTTCCCATAACTGACTGATGGGGGGTGAAGCCTTGAAGTACGAGCCATGATATCTCTAGAGGAAGGAAATCAGTTAATGAAGAAAGGGCCAATGGCTGAATCATCAACCACCCCCATGAATGGAAGCATGGTATAGTTGCATAATGTCAGCCCGAAGTACCACAAAGACCTGTAGATTTGAGCTTCCTTCTAATAGAGGAATAGGACAGGTCGAAAACCTTCCAAAGGAGGCAAGGTAAGATACATGCAGACACACAGCAAGAGGAGAGACACCCAAACAAGAGTGCAATCTTGAAAAGGGGATAAGGAAACCAAAAGGAAGTGTAGAGAACACAACCTAAAGGAGTGAATGTGAGTTTTATGTTGGGAAAGCATCTGATAAACCTTGCAGGGTCACTGTGACAGAGAGAGTTTTCTCTGAGAGATGGCATAAATTCCCTAGTGATATAGTGGCTTGGCATGGGGGTGGCTAGTGTGCTAAGAATGAATGCCTCTGAGCTTATGGTTGGGTGGAAAGGAACACACCCACAGTCAGTTAGTTGGATGCAACTTGTAATAGATAAGTATTCTCATACCCTGTGAAATTGAGCTGTAATTGTGTAATAAAATTAGATATACTATGAATGACCCAAGGATGGATATGTTTTCTTAATGATTTATACTGTATCCCTTTTTTTTTTTTTGCTTGATGGTATAATTAGGAAAGTAAGAAATTATATGAATTGGACATGTTTTGTATTCGTAAATGCTTGTGCCCTGTGGTGGATTAAACTAGATCCACGAATTGTGAGTTCATCGATCTTGGGCACAGTTTCACGTACGCATGTTGACACTCCTAGTTGTTCAGAGTCCCTTGGAGGAGGGAGTTTTCTAAATCTTAGGAGAGATAGTGCACGTATGCATAGTCTCTCTATGAAGCAGGCAGAGACCGAGAACCACTTAATTTCTAGAGTTGAGGAATGAGAATAAGGGGTGCACGTAAGGATTCTTATAAGCGTTAAGTTCAAGAGAAAGAGCACAAAGATCTTAATCCTTTCAGAGCTAACAAATATCAAGAAGAACAATGAGGTTAAAGTATCAAAAATGGGGGGGGGGTCCCTTGTTTGGAAGATGAACAGATGAAATCTGTTAGGAAGAAGCCATGGTCTGTTGTGACCATTGGGTATGGGAAAGAGAGTGGGAGTTAACCCTGGAGTCATTTGGAATTCATGAGTTTGGCGAATTGAGCAAGTTTGTCGTAAGGGAGGTAAAATCCCCAAAGTTACGAAGTCCTAAAGTTAACCCTAAGCCTTAGATCTGAGGATTCTCGAGAATCGTCCAGACTACTAGATCTGGGAGGTAGACGATAGTCAAGTTACCAGAACTACCAATGACATAAGAACCTGATAGCAGACATGTTTTTTCATGGCCACGATAAACCTACGTCATTAATATCATCAGGAATGGAAGATCAACGACTAGGATTAGACTAGATTTGAGCGAGAACTCCCCTGATGGCGGAGGTTGAACCCCACAATTTTTGTGAACCATCAATTATCGTTGACCTTCAATTTGAGTTTGACGGGATATCTGAAATGCAAGGAGTGTGTGGGAAGGAGAAATATTCAAGGGGAATCAAGCTTAGAGGATATAACACTTTCAGGCATGCAGACAAAGTCCAAGAGATGGACCCGTAGGAGGAGAAAAAGTCGAGGCCTTTGAACACTTAGAAAATCTTCTAAGTTGGAAGAGATCAAAATCTCAGGAGGAGGAGAGATAGTGGTCGTCGGATCACAGTGTCGAGGACCAATAGTCATCTGATCAGAGAAAGGTTCCCAAGCCTTAGTGCTTTGCACACGCAGGAGAGTGGACTTACCAAAGTCCCAAAGTCCCGGAGTAGTTTGGGACCATACATCATCAAGGAGAACGAAATAAATCTCAAGTGTCGGATCCAAAGGATAGGTGGTGTAAACTAGTAGACTCCAGGTAAAGACTCAAAGCAAACATCAACCATTGGATTGTTCGAAGTAAACATCAACCGTTGGATCTAGAGGACAGGTGGTGTAAGTCTGTGGACTCCGGGTAAAGACCCAAAGTAGATCCTGTCTGTCGGCCAATAGGAGTTACGTGTCGATAGATTGAAGACTTTGGGGAAAACTACTTCGGAGGTTTCCAAGTGAGGAGTGTGACAAACTCCCGAAACCCCAAAGATCGAAGAAGATCACAACCATCCATTGCTAAGGGATATGTGGCGAAAATCCATGAAGTTCGAGTGAAAGCACTCTGGGAGAAACGAGTGCATAGGAGTAGAAAACTCCCATAGCCCGAAGAGCCTAAGAGCCGAAGAGAATCTGGACCATTAGATCTAGAGGGTACGTTGCGAAATATCGTGAACTCCAAGTGAAAGTACTCCAAGAGAAAACGAAGGAGTAAAGTTTGAAACATTGAACCCGGAATAGCCAAAGAAGCTAGGAGCCATCAATCTACGAGAGGACACATGTCATCAGATCGTGAACTCTAGATAAAACACTCCATGAGAAGCAGAGCATGGGGAAATTGAGATTTCAAATCCCCAAAGGCTGAAGTCCTGAAGAGGAAGATAGTTGTTGATTTGAAAGTGGATGCATGGTGCCAGATATAGAACTCTGGGTATGGAGCACTCCAGGAGGAAAGAAGAGGGTGAAAGCGCCAAAGTCTCGAAGGAGATCTCGATCTTTGATCGAGGAGGAGGTCAAAGGACCATTGATCTGGTATTGGTTGAAAAGTGTTGAAGTCTCGAAGAGGACCAGGGCCATCGATTTGGAGAGGACAGGTGTCAGAAGATCTGACACTCCGGAAGGATTCACTCCAAATATTTTTGTTTTTGGAGAGAATATGTAGACCATTGATTGGAGTAGATGTGTGGTGTCCGATATACAACTCCGAGTACAGAGCACTCTGGGAGAAAAGGGTGAATGAAGGAGCAAGAAATCCTGAAGGTCGGAGAGCCAGAGTTCATCAGAACCGTCCATTTTTTGAGGAAAGGTGTCAGAAGTTCTTCCACTCTGGAAGATAGCTACTGACGGAGGAAGCAAAAGTTGAGAGTTGAAACTCCCAAAACCTGAATCGTGAAATAAATCATAGCCGTTGATTTAGAAAGGTTAAATCTAATCTATAGATTCAGAAAGGATAGATCTGAGCCATCAGTTCAGAAGCACTGTCAAGGTCATGAGATAGACGGTCCCATCGCATTTTAGGGACCGAAGGTGTGTGAACTTTAAAAAGTTGAGGGTGGGCCACAATCCAGACCATGGTTTTGGAGAAAGGACACGTGGAGGCTCAAGGTGAATTGCGAGGAGAAAAGTAGTTGGTCTCAAACCACCTTTGGTCACACCCATAATCATGTGGATTAAGTGAGTTCATCACCTAAGGTCATGACAAGGAAGGGATTATCAGAAAAGGGGCTAGCGCCAAAACTTGAAGATTTCACAAGCGAAAAAGAGGAAGGTCATGAGTACCATTAGACCTGCACCCGAAAGTCGAAAGAGTTTGTGTTTAATTGAAGAACGAGACCATCAAGGTATCAAAGAGTCGTTTGGCTCCATAATTAGATATCCTTAACCGAGAGGTTGGACTGGTTCCCCAACTTTCCAAATTAGAAACCATGGATGGAGAATTTGTCCTTTAAGAAAAGAGAAAATTTGTATTCCCCGTTGTGGGTGTGTTACAGAACCTGCAGTAGAAATTGACAAGGCCCAAGAAATTCTAAATCTCAATGAGTATGGTTGGGGCTGGCCAGTCACAAATGACTTGGATTTTTTCTAGATCCACATGTACGCCATGCTAATCAACGATGTAGCCTAGGTAATGAACCATGTCCATGCCGAAGGAGCTATTTTCCAAGTTTTCTTAGAGTTGGTGCTATTGCAGGGTGTACATAACCTATTGAATATGATTATAGTGTTATGCCCAAGTCTTTTTGTAAATGAGGATGTCATCCAGATACACCACTACAAAATTACTGGTGAATGTTCATAGGATATCATCCATCATCCTCATGAAAGTGGTTGGAGAATTTTTCAAACCAAAGGGCATGACCAACCATTCAAAAAGGCCTTCCCTTGACTTGAAGGTGGTATTCCATACATCTGTATTTTCTATCAGGACCTGGTGGTAGCCAGACTTTATCCAGGAGGTCTTTGATTTGGGGAATAGGTATCGGTTTCTGACTCTGATTTTATTCAGGGCCTGAAAATCAATGCAGAGTCGTCGGGTTCCATCTTTCTTCTGTACCAACACGATTGGGATCCCACAAGGTGATGAGATGGGATGGATGTTCTCCTTGTGGAGCAGTTCTTGGATCTATCGCTTGATCTCCTCATTCTCTAACAAAGAGTGGCGATAAACTAGCTCATTGGGCAGCGGTGCATCGGGGGTCATATAGATGGGGTGCTTTACCTGATAGTGCATAGGTACCCCAATAGGTGAGGAGAAGATATCTAAGTATTCTTCCACAACCTTATTCACTTGCTTATGTTGTGTGGAGAGGTCAGTCAGGGAGACCCTGGATGTGGTTGCAATCTTTCACTCATTCTGAGAGCGAATCACAACAAGACAAACTTCCCTATTTGAGAGATGAACTTTCTGCATTGTTTGGTAGAGATCAAGGAAATAGAAATGGGTGGGACTGCCTCAGGTATCCTGTACAATTCCTTGTTCAAAGTAATAATAAGACTTTGAGTCCTAGACTCATATACAGCATGACGTTTCCATAAATATGGTTGGCCCAAAAGAACATTACAAAATTCGAAAGGGGAAACATCACACAATACCTCATCTTTGAAGGGCTTGATGTCGTATGACAAGCGACATTGTTGGCTGACGTGGATGTCGCTTCCTTGGCGGAGACATCCGATGGTGTAGGGTTGCAGGTGTGGCATTGTTGGCAGGGCGAGTCGCTTGAAAACCTTGCTAATATGAGGTTCTTTTGGCTACCGCTATCAATGATGAAGTGCAACGAGGTAGCCTTCACCCACATTTGTGAATGAAAAAGGCATTCTCCTTCCTCTGGCTTATTTGGTTCACCGAGCTGGAGCTTGGTGGTAGAAACGATAACACTGGGTTCTACGTCATTGATCTGTCTCCACCTTTCTGGTTCTGACTCATAGTCAGAACACACATATGATTTAGAGGCTTTCACCTCATCCACCAGTGATTGCTTCAAGCGACAATCAACAGTGTTATGCTAGGGGCTCTTAGGGAAGTCGCACCACTTCCCTGTATCTTTCTCTGTCTTTCCGGCATCCTTATTTTCTTTCGGCCTGGACCGGTTGTCTTGAGGCCTTCTTTTCTCTATCCTTTATTCTGCAGGTTGGGGTCACCCTTTCATGGATTTTGTTGTAAGGGGTTCTGAGACCCAAATTGTTGTGTCTTTTGTTTGAGCTTCTGCTCAATTTTGATGACATATCGGTAGGTTTCACCCAAGGATGAGATGTCCAGAAAATCCATTTCGGCCTAGATGTATCTATGCAGACCACTACGATACTTGAGCACCAGATGTTGCTCAGAATATTTGATACCCAAATTGGTATGCAATATGGGAGAATCCCAACACAAACCTGTGGTAGAAATTGACAAGTCCCAAGAAGCTCCGAAGCTCATTGAGTGTGGTTGGAGTTGGCCAGTCACGGATGACTTGGAGTTTGGATGGATCCACATGTATGCCATGTTGATCAACAATGTAGCCCAGGTAATGAACCATGTCCATGCCAAAGGAGCATTTTTCCAAGTTGGCGTAGATTTGGTGTTGCCGCAGGGTGTGCAAAACCTATTGAGTATGCTACAAGTGTTCTTCCCAAGTCTTACTATAAATGAGGAAGACATCCAGATACACCACTACAAAAGTATTGGTGAATGGTCGCAATATATCTTCCATCATCCTCATGAAAGTGGATGGAGCATTTGTCAAACCAAAGGGAATGACCAACCATTCAAAAATACCTTCCTTTGAATTGAAGGAGGTCTCCCATACATATGTCTTTTCTATCAGGACCTGGTGGTATCCAGACTTCAAAATAATCTTACTAAAGTATTTGGCCCCCATGAGTTGATCAAGGAGGTCTTCAATTCAGGGAATCGGGTACCGATTTCTAACTGTGATTTTATTCATGGCTCGGTAATCAATGCATATTTTCCAGGTTCCATATTTCTTCTGTACCATCACGATTAGGCTCCTGCAAGGTGATGACTTGTTGTGGAGCATTTCTTAGATCTATCGCTTGATCTCCTCATTCTCTAATAAAGAGCGGCGATAGACTATCCCATTGGGTAGTGGTGCAATGGGAGTTAGATCAATGGCGTTCTTGACCTGACAGTATAGAGGTACCCAGGTAGTGAGGAGAAGATATTTGAGTATTCTTCCATGACCTTATCCACTTTCTTCTGTTGTGTGGAGAGGTCGGCCGTGGAGACCTTGGATGTGGCTGCGATCTTTCGCTCATTTTGAGAATGAATCATGAAGAAGAAAAACTTCCCTGTCTGAGAGATGACCTTTCTGCATTGCTTGGTCTAGATCAAGGAAATAGCACTAGGTGGGACTGCCTCGACTATCCTGTACAATTTCTTGTTCAAAGTAATAATAACACTGCAAGGCCTAGAGTCATATACAACATGACATTTCCATAAATATGGTTGGACCAAAAGAACATTACAAACTTCGATAGAGGAAACATCACACAATACCTCATCTTTGAAGGGCTTGATGTCGTATGACAGACGACATTGTTGGATGACGAGGATGTCGCTTCCTTGGTGGAGCCATCCGATGGTGTAGGGTTGCGAGTGTGGCATTGTCAGCAGGGTGAGTCGCTTAACAACATCTGCTGAGATGGGGTTCTTCTGGCTACCTCTATCAATGATGAAGTGTAGCAGGGTACCCTTCACCCACATGTATAAATGAAAAAGGCATTCACCTTCCTCTGGCTTGTTTGGTTCACCAGATTGGAACTTGGTGGTAGAAACGATAGCACTATGTTCTATGTCAATGATCTGTCTCCACCTTTCTGGTTCTGACTCATAGTCGGAACACGCATCTGATTTAGAGGCTTTCACCTCAGCCACTAGAAACTGCTTCAAGTTACAATCAACAGTGTTATGCCAGGGGCTCTTAGGGAAGTCGCACCACTTCCCGGTATCTTTCTTTGTCTTTCTAGTGTCCTTCTTTTCTTTTGGCCTGGACCGGTTTTCTTGAGGCCGCCCTTCTTTTCTCTATCCTTTGTTCTGTAGGTTGGGGCCTTCCTTTCCTAGCTTTTGTTGTGAGGGGTTCCGAGGTCCAAATTGTCGCATATTTTGTTTGAGCTTCTGCTCGATTTTGACGACATATCGGTAGGCCACACCCAAGGATGAGATGTCCAGAAACTCCATTTCGGCCTAGATGTATCTATGCAAACCACTGCGATACTTGAGCACCAGATGTCGCTTAGAATCTTTGATACCCAACTTGGTGCACAAGGTATGGAAGATATTTGTGAACTCAGGCATCGCTTGGTCTCTTTCCTATCACAACATGGTCCATTTTGTGTACATGTCGTCATAACTTCCAACAGGGTAGTATTGTTCCTTAATAGCATTCCTAAAGCACTCCCAAGTGACTGCGACTATAAATAATGAGGGTTCCTTTGTTTTTTTTTCCTCACAGAAAGCTTTACACCAATATTTGACATGGGGGACTTCTTTAAGGAGCGCAAAAGTAATATTTTCTCTATTCGAGAAGTTATGGACAGAGAAATACCCTTCTAGTAGATTCAACCATTTGTCTACTGCATGTACATCTATCTGCCCTTCAAATATAGGAATATCGAAGTTGATTTGTATATTGAAGGGGGTGGCACCTCCATTTGAGGAAGATGTGTCACCTATTGGTAGTCGCTGAAGGATTTGCACAAAACTATCCATCATCATGTTCCTATGTTGCGTGAGGGATTCCTCGAGCACCATTTTTAAGGGATACCCTGTCCCATCGTCTTTCTTTTCTTCTGCCATGAGAGGTCATTTTGGCATGCGAGAGCTTTTGTCCTCAAGAGAAACAAGCTCGAGACCCAATTCTTTGTACCCCGACCTCGTTGGGGACATGCATTAAGAACGACAAGGAGCAAACCTCTCTGATAGCACTGATCCGGAATATATTTGCAGAACGAAATGAATACAGATTATTATTAAAAGATACTTAACACAGAATAACAGATATACATTTAAATTATTTTTTATTCAATAAGGAAATAAGCTGAAACTGTAAAATGCAGTAGAAACAAGCTTGCTAGAATGGTGGCAGATTATCTTTGAGAAGAAATGTGATGGCTACGCTCATTCACCAGAAGATGATTACAATGAGGCTTTGAATGCATTTCTACAATAAAAAGGAATGTCAAAAGCCCTAGACATCCAAAAAAACTAACCCTAGGAGATGAAGTGCCAAAAGTCATGTGGGCCCCGTTTGGGTAAGTTAGTACATCAACTTCCCGTGGTCGTAACTTTTGCATACGATCTTCGTTTTAGGTGCACCATATCCCGTTAGAAAGGTCTATCCGAGGACTACACATTTTTCTGCTATCTATGAATAGTCATTTTGACTTTGGCGAGCCCTAAAAAATGTTGTTTAGGGCCTCAAAATGGCCCCGCAAGTCAGGGACCCAAAAACTAGGGAAAAAACTGCCAAACTGGAAAACTGCAAAAATGAGCCAGTTGGAATAGG
This sequence comes from Picea engelmannii, assembly GCA_009831015.1. Lineage (NCBI taxonomy): Eukaryota > Viridiplantae > Streptophyta > Pinopsida > Pinales > Pinaceae > Picea > Picea engelmannii. The sequence continues at coordinate 380,112 of ML782766.1, read as the reverse complement.
TGGGAGGCCACTGACGTCCATTTGGATCAATCATACTTTTCTTTTCTTTGTGACATCAAAGATGCATGAGAATGAACATCATTGTACTACTCAAAATACCATATGGCATAAACACATTGGCCAGGCGAAAGCAGTAAATTGACACCTTGAAAGCAAAGTGTAAAATGCTAAGAAATTTGGTTCTCAATTAAAACAAAGGATCCCAATGTGCAACCTCCAACTATAATATGTCTACAAAATCTATTCATCCAAAGCTCAAGGAAGATGATATTGTTCATCATATGGTTTAACATATCGATATTGGAAAGCTCTCGATATTCGAAATCATGAGTCTCATTCTACCAACGTGAGCCTAGAAACCTAGAAGAGGCTAATAGTCACCTCCCTTTTTGTTAAATCTTATGTTATGCAAAGTAATTATAATTGTAGGTGTTTTATTAAGAAGCAATACATCTACAAAATATTGGAATGTAATACTTTTCGACATTTGTAATTATTTTGCTTGAAATATAAAAATAACAATTTTTGTAATCTCGTTGTTGTTTCTACAACTTTAATAATATAGAAATACATTTTTTTCTATTTTTCATTAAAAAAAAAACAATTTATTAAATCTTGGGAAATGTTGTTCAGTTTGCAAAAATTAATTTACATTATAAATTAATTACCAAATATATCTGATTATCACAATTGAAAAAAATATTATTATAAATTATTTTGTTGTTTATCAATTATTATATATTTTACAAACCAATATTTAAAAATAGTATATTCTAAATATGTTAGGATTTAGATTTTCCATATTTTTTCTATCATTTTTGCTTAAAATCTAGCTAAAAATTGACAAATTTGTTAAAATTGTATATATCAATAATTGTTGTCAGAGCACGATGTAGGTATAATAGAGTTTTTGAAAGTGCTAAATCCATTTATACATTCAAAAATATAATTTTAAAAATGAAAAATTGTTAGTTGAAAAAAATATATATAACTAAATTTTGGTTACAACAGCTATGAAAATTATATAACTTCATGCAGTAAGTTGAACTGGGATTTCTGAAGGATTAATAGACAACCAAGTCTTGGCAATGTCAAAATTAGTTGCTAACCTTATCTGTCTTTGAGGAATTGGTGAGGGTGAGCTCTTTGTTTCAGTCCTCAATCTGGTATTACTAATAAGCAGCAATACTGCCAAGGCAGTTTCAGATGTTATGGTTTTAGGAGTATCCCTAGCCAATTTCAGATGTTATGTTTTAGCAGCATCCCTTGTAGGCATCCAGAGAATCCTTATAAGCTTTTCATAGATTATGATGAACGTTGTTTGTCCAACCCAACATGATATTATCATAACAAAACATGTAACAGAAAAATAGTTCGTTGTATTGCGATTATTAAAGAGAAAAACTTGTAGGAAACAAATCCATGGTAATGTAACTTACATAGTATGCATAGATAAATATATATAGAGCAAACTTATATAATATGTTAACTATTGTCTCTTCTCTGTGGTGATCAGTGTCCAGATATCTGTGGAGTATTCTCTCCCGGGACTGTTGAGCAGAGCCTTCAAGTCTTCATTACTGTTAGACTCGTTCGTAATCTGCCCAGCTCTCTGTCTATCAGAAGTATTCCACCCAGAAGTGCTGCTAATATAATCAGAAGCAGCGTTATCAATTCTTGCTGGTTGCATATATGGCCTGGTTAGATCTTGCAAGAGTTCCTGTGATTTCATGAACTGAACATGCGTGTTTGACAAATAATCATTAGAGCTGGGATCCTTCGATTCTGGGCCTGCAGGATACAGATCATTAAACGTG
>ML782766.1:318427-358955 GCA_009831015.1 Picea engelmannii | reverse complement strand
GCTATGTACGAGGGTGAATATTGTATTCTGAGAGAGGAGACTGTGAGAGAAAGAAGAGGAAGTTACATCGGTTTTTGCTGTAGGTTTTATCCCTTCATTTTGCTGGATAATAATAAAGGAAGGACCTGGCAATTTCTCAGGTGGACGTAGCCCACACTGGGTGAACCACGTAAATCTGTGTCTCTCTTGTATTGTGTGTCTTCTGTGTGTTTGTTTCTGCATTTGTTTTTATTTTATTGCTCCGTGGTCCTGTTTTTCTAACAGGGGTGACATCTGTCCAACATTGGAAACCTGGAACTCATGCAGAGAAGGGAGTTAATACCCTTAGCCACCAATCTCATATCCAACATGCTCAAAATGCCTAGCATTCAAGTCACAGTTGTAACACCTCTTTAACTAGCTACCATGTAGGTGTTACTACGCAGAATAACACATTCTTATTCATAATTAATCGCATGCATTTAAAACAAATTAAATACATTCAACACAGAGTATTCATATGAATTACTGCTATCTTCAACAAGAAATTATCCTTATCATATTAATTCATATACACAGCAGAAAACATGATACATAAACAACACAGTCATGCAAAACATGATTAAAGTATAATCAGATACTTATCTTTATCAATGGTCGATTCCACCGACCAAGTGCAGGCCTTCCACAAACCTCCCAGCCTTAGACTTCACTGCTCAGCAGTGGTCACCCCTGAGCTGGGACTAAGCTCCACCCCGAGACAAGGAATTCTAGGCTAGGCTGAGGTTACAGGGAAAACATCACACACAACAACAAGGAAAGAATTCTCTCCCAGGAACCTCCCACGCTCACTGCCCACAGACCCTCATTCCCCACATGCCTGTTCCACCCCAGGAGTATACACCTTCTCTATCACCTGGACAGTCCTTCAGATGCTAATCTCCCTTGCCTTGGGTTACAGGAACAGGCCGGACCGGAAGTCTCTGGGCTCTATGGAAGCTACAAGGTTCCTTCCAATAGTTCTCTCCTTCCTCTGCGCACTCTCTCACCTGGAGAGAATCACTCACAGACCAACAACCTGTTCTTCCAACCTCAATCACCTCTCTCACCTGGAGAGAGTGTTGTACCACTGGCCAACAAGACCCCACGCAGTCCAGCACTATGTGGTCACAACAACCCACGGGGTAAACAGACACGGGCTTACCAACAGGTTCAACAATGGAAGGTCACTTCTTATTTCCCAATCCACCAACACAGGATAGACTCACGCTCTGGTTATCAGGGATGCGTGACAAACAATCCATGCAGGGGTCAACACAGGTTCGAACTGTTCAGATAGGGGATGTACCGGCTTTCCCAGAACAAACACAGATACATGCCTTTTCGGTTCAAAGGATGCTCGAGGGTTTCTCTGCAGGAGTCAGACCAGTTCACTTCTGGCAGTCGAGGGTCGAATGGAGGAGGAACAACCCTTCTCATGGCTCACCCTGTCCATTTATTCGCATGCGTCAGGGTTGACACTTGTCACCCATGGAACTGCATGTGTTCCACCAACACGCATCACCCTTGTACATCCTCCCTTGCCAAAACTTAGGATAAAACACAAAATGCACATGTCTTTTGGGATAATATTAAAATATTATTCCCAGGCTTAAGCCCCCTAGGCTTGGCCCCCCAGGCTCAACACTTAGCCCCTTTCCCACCTTCCAGCCCCTAATTCCTTTCCCACTCTGTGGATGCTCAGTCCCCCTTCACTCATTCATCGTGGTCGGTCTGCACCTGGCGGTGTTTATATTTTATTAATTGTTATACATGATTACATATACAACAATAGGCTCCTGGCCTTCAACACTTAGGCTCCCTGGCATAACAAACACATAAGTCTCTAGCTTATAAGAACTTGGCTCACCAGCCTATAAAACATAATCACAATTCCTTTCAGAACATGGTTTACAACGGGGCTCGGCCTTGGGGACACTACAATCCCCCTCCCCTTATTTTTGCACTGTCCTCAATGCAACTTACACTGTCTCTGCAAGCCTTTCAAAATTTTCAAAAAGATGCGGGTACTCTGCCCGCATAACCTCTTCATGCTCCCATGTCGTGTCCTCAGAACCGTACCAGGTCCACTGGACCTTTACAAGCTCTATAGCTCGATTTCGAAGTTGTTTGCTTTTCCTGTCCAATATGCGCACAGGATGCACTTGCAGGACACCTTTTGGTTCCACCTGAATCACAGTCCAATCGATAACATGATTAGCATCAGGTACATATTTCTTAAGTAGTGAAACATGAAACACATTATGTACAGTCATAGATGCAGGTAGTGCAAGCATGTATGCAACTAGCCCAATCCTTTCCAGGATCTCAAATGGCCCACAAAACCTTGCTGCCAACTTGGTGCAACTTCCCAGCTTCAGGGAACTCCTGTTAGTTTTCACTTTCAGGAAAACATGGTCACCCACTTTGAATTCTCTATGGGTTCTGTTACTGTCAGTGTAACTTTTCTTCCTATCCTGGGCAGTTTTCAGATTTTGTTTAATTCTTATCATTTGGTCTTCCATCTCTTTGAGTAGCTCAGGCCCAACTACTACTCTGTCAGCTAGATTATCCCATCTCACTGGAGTGTTGCACTTTCTTCCATAAAGCGCTTCGAATGGGCTCATCTTCAATGATGCATGATATCCATTATTGTAGGCGAATTCTACCAAATGCAGGTAGTCTTCCTACCTTGATGGTTTATCCATCACATACATTCTCAACATGTCTTCTATTACTCTGTTCACTCTCTTTGTCTGTCCATCAGACTCAGGATGATACATTGTACTAAAGTTTAGATTCGTTCTGAATCCTTTGAACAGTCCTTTCCATAAATTTGAAGTGAATTTCGGGTCCCTATCAGACACAATTGTCCTAGGAATTCCATGCAAGTGTGCAACTTCTTTTTAAAATATATCAGCAACATCAGCTGCCCTATGGGTGGTTTTCAGTGGAATAAAATGGGCAGCTTCAATAAGCTTGTCCACCACCACCATGATTGAATCATGCTACTTGCTTGTTCTAGGTAGTCCGGTGATAAAATCCATTGTTACCACGTCCAATTTCCACTCAGGAATGGGTAAAGGCTGTAGCAACCCTACTGGGTGCCTGTGCTCAACCTTAACCTTTTGGCACTCCATACATCTGGCGATGTATTCAGCGATTTATTTCTTCAAACTTGGCCAAAAATAATGGCCTTTGACCGTTGTCGTAGTCTTTTGATATCGAGGATGTCCAGCATAAGCCGCATTATGCATCTCCTTTAGAATAGCCAGCTTCAATTCTCGGACATTGGGTACATACACTATGTTTTTATACAAAAGTAAACCATTACTTCCTAATGTGTAACTTTCCTTGGTCTGTGGTCCCTCGCACTGCTGTAGCTTTGCTACAAGACTTTTGTACTGCAAATCAGCATTTGCAGCTTCCAAAATTATGTCTTTCATCTCAGACTGATACATGCTAATGGTTGTAGCATGTAATTCATGCACCTTTCTGTTGAGTGCATCAGCCACCTTATTTTCTTTCCCTTTGATATGCTTGATATCAAAGTCATATTCGCACAGAAACTCCAGCCATCTGGTTTGCCTCGCATTTAAAGTTGGCTGATCAAATAAATACTTCAGACTGTTGTGGTATGTTCTTAATTCGAATCTCCTTCCCATGAGGTAATGTCTCCATTTCCTCAAGGCGTGGACGATTGTTGCTAGCTCTAAATCGTGAGTGGCATAATTCTTCTCATGCTCCTTCAACTTTCGGGACTCATAACAAACTACAAATCCATCTTGGTTGAGAACTCCTCCCAACCCTTCCTTACACGCATCTGTGCACACTACGTAATCCTTATTTGGATCTGTGATCTTCAGGATTGGAGCACTAGTTAGCAGCTGCTTCAATCGCTGGAAGATGTTCTCACATTCTTCAGTCCACTGGAACTTCTTCCTCTTCCTTTGCAAGGAAGTGATAGAATGATCTATCCTTGAGAATCTGACTATAAACCTCCTATAGTAGCCTGTCAGACCCATAAAAGATCTAACTTCTGCCACACTCCTTGGTGTTGGCCATTATCGAATGGCCTGTACCTTTTCAGGATCCACAACGATCCCTTCTTCAAATATAATGTGTCCCAAGTAGTGGATCTGCCTTTGATAAAAAGAGCACTTGCTCAGTTTTGCGTACAGTTGTTGTTCTCTCAACACCTGCAACACCATTCTTAGGTGTTGCTCATTTTCTTCCTCTATATTGGAATACACCAAAATATCGTCTAGGAAGACTATGACAAACTTGTCCAAATAATCTCTGAACACTCCATTCATTAGGCACATGAAAACAACAGGTGCGTTGGACAATCCAAACGGCACCATCGTGAACTCATAATGACCATACCTTGTTCTAAAGGCGGTCTTGCTGATGTCCTCATCCTTTATTCTCACTTGGTGATAACCAGATCGGAGATCTATTTTTGAAAATATTTTCGCATCCTTCAACTGATCAAAAAGATCATCAATCCTTGGCAGAGGATACTTGTTCTTGACAGTGACCTTATTCAACTGCCGAAAATCAATGCACAGCCTCAACGTCCCATATTTCTTTTTCACGAATAGGACCGAGACTCCCCACGGTGACACAATGGGGCGAATGTAACCTTTCTTTAGTATCTCTTCGAGTTGCAATTACAATTCTTTCATCTCTGGCGTACTCATCCTATAAGGAGCCTTCGAAACTGGAGCTGCTCCAGGCATCAAATTTATAGAAAAATCGATGTCCCTCTTCGGAGGTAGTCCAGGTACCTCCTAAAATATGTCCTAGAATTCTTTGAGTACTTCGTGGTATTCCAGATTCGAGACTACATATTGGGATGCTTCTTCCACCCGAGCTGCAAATAATTGATAGCATTTCCGGTAACATTTCTTCAGCTGCATGGCTGAGATTTCTCTAACAGCCACGGATCTAGGAATTCCTTGGACTGTTACCTGATTTCCCTCTTCATCCAAACATGTAAATCTCTTGTTACGACAATCCAGAAGGGCATGGTGCTGGTCCAACCGGTCCATCCCAATTAAGCAATCATATGAGCCTAAAGGCAGAATGTTCAATTCAACCTTAGTGCTCATTCCTTTCATGTTCACTGAACATGACTTAACCAATTCAGTGACCTTCCTCTTGGTCCCTATGGCCAACTGCACTAACCAAGACTTCTCATGTTTTCTTCTCATTAGATGCAAACTTTCCACCACTCTAGAATCTACATAACTATGGCTAGCCCCTGAATCAATCAGAATAACAAGTGGTCAGTTGTTGATCATACCTTCCACTTCAATCACGTGCAATTGAAATTCTGCTTGCTTGTTGTCCAGGGCTGTGTAGATCCTCGGCATTCTGCTACCCATATCCTCCACTGTTTCAGCTTGCTGAACAGTATGGACATTTCTTGATTTGTCTTTTCTGTGGGGGCAGTCTCTGTACTGATGATTCCCTTTACAACCCCAACACTCCATAGGTGGAGACCTTGGCATCTGCTCACTCCCTTCAACTTTCCTGGGGTCTCTAAAGGATGACTATCCCCCAGGGTCGTTCTTGAAAAAGGGAGGCCTGTTTCCCTTCTGCCTCTGTTCTTTCCTAAACCTCTTCTGGCCATCCCAAGCCTTCTGAAAGGTAGGATTTTCTCTTTGCTATTCGCATAAGCATTTTTCCCTTCTTATTGTTTCTTCCATGGTCTTAGGATCATCATATTGAATCTTGTCACCAATGGAAGGTGGCAGTCCACTAAGATATCTCTGAATCTTGACAGCCTCATATTTGATGAATGGAACATACTTCAGTAGTTCTAGAAAACTTCGTTCATACTCATCAATGGTCATATTGCCCAACTTGAGTTCTAAGAACTCCTTCATCTTTCTGTCATAGTATCTTTTGGTCAGGTATTTCTTCTCAAAATACCTCTTAAATTCCTTCCAAGTGACCTCTTTCTCTCTAATGTGTTGCACCTGCACAAACTGATCCCACCACATGGATGCTTTTCCTTTCAATTGGTACATTGCAATTCTTCCTTCTGCATGGGCGGAATAATTCTGCAGTTGGAAGTATTTCTTCATGCCAAGCAACCAGGTCTTGACATCTTCCTCCTTCTTATGTTCTCCATCGAATGTTGGAGGCTTAATCTTGTTCATCTCCCCTTTCAATTCCTCCTTCCTAGATTTTCGATGTTTTCTGGTAGGGGACGGGCTTGAACCACTGTGTGTCTCCCTGTAAGAATGTCTTTGGGAGTGACTAAGATGTCGGCTACCACTCCTCGACCTACTTCTTCTCCCATGGGTTCTGCGACTCTCCGTCGTACTTGAGTCTCTTCCCTTCTCGATTTTCTTCTCTATTCTTTCCAGGCTCTTCAAAAATTTTAAGTTTAATTCACCCTGTCGATCCCTGACTTTCATGATTTTTCGGCTATCAGCTTGGCGAGCCTTGGCCTCTCTTTGCAATCCTTCAATTATTTTCATTATATGTCCTTCCTTATCCTTCTCTTTTCCATGCCCATTAGAGTTCGATCCTTCGACTCCCAGGTTAACATCCTTTCCTTCACGTTCGTCTTCTGTTTTAGGGGTAATCTACACCCTTCCCCACTCCATACTCGGCGTTGGTTAACTAGAGTTCTGGCCTTCGTTGAACTCTACACACGCACTCTCTGTGCAATTGAATTCAAAGTTTGTCAGGCCATTAAAATTCATGAACAATCCACAACATTTATAACTAAGACGAACAAAAACAAAAGACATTTCGATTCCAATGGGTTTTTTGAGCTCTCGTTCGGCTCTGCACTTTTTCAGTTTTTGAAACTTCAGTTTTGGGGACTTTCGAGACTTCGGGTTTTCGGTACCTGGGACTTCATTACGCAATGACTCCCAACCTCTTGTCACTCCTATCCCCGAAATCCGATACACGGTTTCTTATACGTGATCCGACGATCCTCGATGAGCTATATCTAATGGTCCAGATCCTTTCGGGGTTTTGGGGTTCCAAATGCCAATGCGCTCTAACTCCCGTTAGCCCTCTGGGCTAGACTTGTGGTCCATACGACCTCCCCTTATATGACCACAGTCATACTTCCTGTCGGGGTTTCGTACTTTCCAATGCCAAAACACATATGTCCTCAGGATTCGCGATTCCCCAAACCCCGATTTCCCGATGGATGACTCTCCTTCCGGAACTTTCTCGAATGCCTCGATCTCGGCCACACGTCCCAAAGAATGGACGGTCCTCGCCGCTTCTCGCTTTTTCACGATTTTTCGATTTCAAATGCTCTGGGTGCCTTGTCTTTAGGATTCGCGAAACGCCGAACCCCGATATGCCGGTGGGCTCTCGATCTCGCCCACGTGTCTGAACTGACGGATGGCTCAGATCCAATCTCGGGATTTCGCAACTTGTGATTCCCCGATGACAAAGTTCTATGTCAACTCAAAACCCCGGTAGCCGATATACCGATGGGTCGCTCAATCTCCGCCACGTGTCCCCACAAACGGACAGCTCTGATCGTTCATGGGACTTTTACCATGAAAAGTCCCGACCTCTTATCATCGTGACTCCCGATTTCACGAATGTTGATATCCCAATATTTCGACATGTGAAATGCCGACGGCTCTTTATTATCGCCACCTGTCCCTTCGAGATGGACAGTCCTGACTAATTCGGGATTTCGCGTATAATGATTTCCACACTCCTGTGCAATATCCAAAGGGCTTTAAACCCCGTGCACACTTTTCAGATCTGACAGTCACAAGGGTTCGCCTTCCCTCCCGAACAGATCCTAGAGCTCCTACACCACCGGTGTGGAGTCCTCTCTCTCCCTGTGGACTCATACCACACTGGTTGCGGTTTCATAACACCGCTATACCTCCTGAGCTTTAAAACTCATCAAGTAACTCCTTGACATTTTGGAGCAAACCAGGGTCCGAAATTGGCCTTCCAGACTCAATTTCCCCTCGCATTCTCGGTCCAAAGACCGCTCCACTGGCCCATCTAGGCTCAGTGCCGAAACCTTGGCTCTGATACCAAATTGTAACACCCCTTTCACTGGCTACCGTGTAGGTGTTACTACGCTAAATAACACATTCTTATTCATAATTAATCACATGCATTTAAAACAAATTAAATACATTAAACACAGAGTATTCATATGAATTACTGCTATATTCAACAAGCAATTAGCCTTATCATATTAATTCATATACACAGCGGAAAACATGATACATAAACAACACAGTCATGCAAAACATGATTAAAGCATAATCAAATACTTATCTTTATCAATGGTCGATTCCACCAACCAAGTGCAGGCCTTCCATGAACCTCCCAGCCTTAGACCGCATTGCTCATCAGCTCAGCAGTGCTCACCCCCGAGATGGGACTAAGCTCCACCCCGAGACAAGGAATTCTAGGCTAGGCTGAGGTTACAGGGAAAATAGCACACACAACAACAAGGAAGGAATTCTCTCCTAGGAACCTCCCACGCTCACTGCCTACAGACCCTCATTCCCCACATGCTTGTTCCACCCCAGGAGTATACACCTTCTCTGTCACCTGGACAGTCCTTCGGCTGCTAATCTCCCTTGCCTTGGGTTACAGGAACAGGCCGGACTAGAAGTGTTCGGGCTCTATGGCAGCTACAAGGTTCCTTCCTGGAGTTCTCTCCTTTCTCTGCGCACTCTCTCACCTGGAGAGAATCACTCACAGGCCAACAACCTATTCTTCCAACCTCAATCACCTCTCTCACCTGGAGAGAGCGTTGTACCACTGGCCAACAAGACCCCACGCAGTCCAACACTGCGTGGTCACAATAACCCACGGGGTAAACAGACACGGGCTTACCAACAGGTTCAATAATGGCAGGTCACTTCTTATTTCCCAATCCGCCAACACAGGATAGACTCACACTCTGGTTATTGGGGATGCATGAAAAACAATCAACGCAGGGATCAACACAGGTTCGAACTATTCAGACAGGGGATGTACCGGCTTTCCCAGAACAAACACAGATACATGCCTTTTCGGTTTAGAGGATGCTCGAGGGTTTCTCTGCAGGAGTCAGACAAGTTCACTTCTGGCAGTCGAGGGTCGAATGGAGGAGGAGGAACCCTTCTCACGGCTCACCCTGGTCGTTTATTCGCATGAGTCAGGGTTGACACTTGTCACCCATGGAACTGCATGCGTTCCACCAGCACGCATCACCCTTGTACGTCCTCCCTTGCCAAAACTTAGGATAAAACACAAAATGCACATGTCTTTTTGGGATAATATTAAAATATCATTCCCAGGCTTAAGCCCCCTAGGCTTGGCCCCCCAGGCTCAACACTTAGCCCCTTTCCCACCTTCCAGCCCCTAATTCCTTGCCCACTCTGTGGATGCTCAGTCCCCCTTCACTCATTCATCATGGTCGGTCTGCACCTGGCGGTGTTTATATTTTATTAATTGTTCTGCATGATTACATATACAACAGCAGGCTCCTGGCCTTCAACACTTAGGCTCCCTGGCCTAACAAACACATAAGCCTCCAGCTTATAAGAACTTGGCTCACCAGCCTATAAAACATAATCACAATTCCTTTCAGAACATGGTTTACAACGAGGCTCGACCTTGGGGACACTACAACAATGGTGTTAGTGTGATGGTGTGGTAAGGGAGATTTAATGGATCTCATTGTGAACCAGCTATAAATCATTGGAGCAAGTATGATGCAATTGGTTGGCTCTCCTCTCTATCACCTCAATGGTTTATATGAAGGTAAGGTCTAACAATAATTTTAACATTCTGCATTTCCATTTGGCACTTTGTTCTCTGTCCGAGCCTCCTCTCCACAAGAAATCTCTCACTCTAGGTGCTTCCCTCTCCCTACTGGCCTCAATTCTCTATCCATTCCTCACTTATAACGTGCACACATTTTGCTTCTCCTTGGAAAGGGTTCTTTGTTTTCTTCTTCGCCTCTCTCCCCAACATAACTCCACTATGTCAAGGGAGCAAGGAAAGCCCAAATGAGGGCCAACATACTACAACTTCATAGCTCAGTGCAATCACCCATACCCATCTCTTCCCTCTAACCTGTCGACCAACTCGGTTAGCCCCTCCCACTCAAACCAGAATTGGATTGAAGATCCTCAGCCTCCTCTAGGAAATCTAGAGTCACCGCCTCACTTTTCCAACCCCATGATCGACTCAGGAGGATGCCCAATTGAGGAAGAAATTCCTCCAAATGGGTTGGAAACCACCACATCAATTCCAAATTGCTTCACCAATGACAACCCCTCAACACATCCTACAATGGCTCAATGTGGTTGTGTGGTCGAGGAAGAAATTCCCCCCAAATGGCTGAAATACTGGAAAGCAAGGAATGTCCTAGCTACCAGAGAGGTAGCCCACTAGTTGGAAATGGAAGAGACTCCACCGACTGAATTTGATGCAACAACAATACAACATGAGGCAACATCGTGAGCACAGAGAAGGTTTCGCTCAACCCACACTATTTTTTGGAAGACCACCTTTAGTTGATCTTTGAGATGTGTAGGAACCTGGAGGACTAACTCCACAATCAAAGCATCCTTAGCCACCGCATGGACCTCCTGTTCGACTCCCTTTCCAATGCACCTTCCCAGAAGCATTTTCTAACTTGTAGCCAAATGTTCGCCTTCACTTACAACCATGATGGAAGCCCGGGTTCATCGCACCTTTAAGTTTTTAAGCATTTTGTTTTCACGTCTTGACAGGAATCAGTTACAGTCAATTTTTGTTTTTGTTAAAACTTTGGTTTCTGGCTATAGCCACGTCTCTATATTTGCAGACCACTTGTTCTAGTTTCCATGCATGTGACAAAACAAGTGACAAACTTTGAACAATGCATTGATATGAAGACTCTATAAGGCAATATAATCTTTTTTATTTACAAAATAAAAATATTATACACGATATAAATTATTTAAATAATTACTAATTATTAATTATTTAAACAATGAAGATGTGTGAGAAATCAATATTTTTTTTATTTATAGTTATTTTTATTAACACCATTTAAATTGATAACGTCTACAAAATGCATAAAACATTTATATATTTGTATAGAAAAATTATTAAATTATAATTTAATATACCTTAAGAAATATTTATATATTTGTATAGAAAAATTATTAAATTATAATTTAATATACCTTAAGAAATATGTATTTATACTAGAAACATAAAAATATAAATTAAACAAATTTAAAAATATTTTTTAATAAAACTTAACATTTTTTTAAATAAAGTATTACTTCCTACATTACAATCAACAAATTATTACTTCATACATTACACCCAATAATACACTAATAAAAATTAGAAGTTTTTTTTAATGCAGTGTTACTAAATATATCAAAACTAAAATCAAGTTGTAAAAAATTAGTAGCTTTTTAAGACCAAAAATATCGTAAATACCTACAAAAGACTAAAGTTCCAACTAAAACCTAATGCAAAAAGGCCACACATTGAAAAGCATGCCTTTGAACATGACTTTCATCCAAAAGAACCCAATGCTTTCATCCATAAGAACCAGTTAAAGATCAAAAACAAGGACAAGAGAAACAAGGTAAATACGAAGTAGGATGATTTGTTTTTATAATTGAGCTAGAAGGTTGTTGTACTGTATGGAAGGAGACTATTGAGACATTTCGTCACAGTTATGGTGCAATTAATGGGAGTAAGTGAACTGTTTCATGGGCCATTTTAAGGGGAAAAGGAAGTGCATCATGTAGAAGAGGTGCCAGATTAGGTTGGTTCTTGGGAATATATTAAAATGCATCAAAGTAGTAGAGTTAGTCATTTAATGATCTTTCATTTTTTTAATAATGGAGTTGCAAGTATAGATATAGGGAGAATGGTTTTTAGTACTAGAGATAATTTTTTTAATAATGGAGCTTCAAGTATGGATAGACGAAGAATGGTTGTTAAGTATGGATAGACGAAGAATGGTTGTTAGTACTTGGTTATCTCCCAATTTTCTTTATACTAGTACAAGGATGATTGGCTTTCATCTTTAGCTCTGAGGTGGATGCTCAAAAGATTATGGGATTGCATTATTTATGGGGTCACTTGCCATTATCATTAAAGAGTTGAGTGTTTTATTGGACCCAAAATTGGAGCAGTTTTCATTACAATCAATGAGTGAATCTTCTAGGTTTTCATTATAATTTTGGTCGATGGGTGTGTTTAGGGAAAGAGAAAATAACAATATTGGAATACTTTTGGAAGTGGATTATAGTTTTCAAAGATCCAATGCATGTAGCATTGCTCACATTTTGGTTGTAGTGTACCTAAGAGAGGATATTATAGAGAAGATAATGTTAGAGATAAGGGACATGCAACACAATCAAGCTTTAGACTATGTTGGTAATCTATTCATAGGTGCAAGATGTCATGTTTATGTTCATTTGGCGAATGAATATGCACTTAAGTTTACTAGGAAGGTTTGGATTAGGAAAGGTAATAGGGTTTCTTCTAAAGTGAAAGGAATTCCATCTAGTACATCTGAAGATAACCTAGGACAAAGGGACGAGAACATTAGGGAATGATATTCATGTCCAAAGGATCCTTTAGTGAGGGAATTAAATCCAAGAGATGTTGGGTAAAAGTTAACTAGACCCAAGTTCAACGAGGAGGAAACCAGGCCTCCAAATGGTATAGTGTGGTTATGCATGAAGAGGTTGAATGAATGGTGCAAAAATATCTTCCAAAATAAGCTATAATGAATCAACCTTCTACTAGTTCAAGTAAGCCTTCCTTTGACCCTATAAACTTTGTATCTTATAATAGGGGATACTATTGGAAGTTATTGATACTATTGTAAAATCATCTTGTCAAAATGTGTAGTCTACCAAGAAGATGTAGTTGAATGTTAAGGGAGTTGATCGAGGAGTAAACCTGATTGGGTAGATGGAGTTTGCATTGTCCACCTTGATCACATAGATCCACATTGCATGTATGGATATGAGGCGTGGTCCCATACATAGAGGGTTTCGATTTTATACCTATATATAGACAATCATATAGATTGGTCTATCACATCATCTCTATGGGGATATTGTCACAATGTTTAAGTGATAACAATGTGTATTTACACCATTGTTTCTCTTAGAACCTTTGTTATTCACTTCTTTCTTTATTGACTATTCCAACATGGTATTAAAGTTGTTGAATTCTTAATCAAGATTTTGTTCATGGTATTCGTTCATCTTTCTCACGGGCTCTACAAAACGAATCGTGTATGAGCCACTCAACTGAGAGAAATTCCCAATCCGTGCTTTGGGAATATATCTTCAAATCATATCCAAGAATTCTTCCTCCATACTGCACTAGTAGAGTTCTATTGTGATTGGGAAGTGTAGAGGAGGAGACACTTTCATGAGATCATAAAAGTGGGATGGGGCTTTCAAATCGAAATCAAATAACGAAATGACTTTCATTTAGGTTTTCCCAATGTTCTTGATCCCTTACATTAATTTTACTATTTTTCAATTTCTTAGTTTTCTATAGACATTTTGGAAATAAAAAAAAAAAAATCAATTATTATTACTTTTCTTTCTTACCATTGATTATTTAACATTTATCACCATTCTATATCTTTTTTTTATTGATATTATTATTATTTATAATCAACATTTTAATCTCATATTATAACCAAAAACAAATTATCAATATTTATTATATAATATTTTGAAATCTAATAAAGTTAAACAAAATTAATTGTTTTTCAATATAAAGTATTACCTCGTATATTTAAGAAGAAAAATTAAGAAGAAAATGAGTAGATTTTTTTACAAAATGTTAGTACTAGTTATCCAATAATTAACTAAATTTGTAAAAGTTAATAACTAAGTTTTAATATCATTTATTGATGCAATATAAATTTACTTAAACACATTTTTGAATTCACTTCAATTAAAAATTGATTAAACCAAATTACATTTTCTATATGTATTTAAGGGGTTTGAACATAAATAAAATGCATGATTATCCAATACTTTTATTGTTTTTCCTCATCTATATTAAGACAATTCAAATTCATATCAATATCATCAACAATGAGCATGGAGCATTCATACATGCATATAGACAGAACGAAGGGCGCTTTAGCCTCGTGGATTCTAAAGTGTTGAGCACTTGTGAGGGTGAGTAGACAAAATCTTGGGTTATCATACCTAACTCTAACCTAACTATGATATACAATATTTATAATAATAAAAAGTTATTTGTTGGTAATTCCATAAACAATTGATCCCGTGGTTAATAACATATTGAAATATAAGATTATTTAGTGTCTAATTGTTTGTCCAAGATAATTTATTAAAGTTTTATTTAATGAGTTTCGAAAATTAATTATATAATATTTATATTTCAAATAAATACTAAATTTGTAGTAATATTTATAAACATGGACATCCAGATGGGGTGTTTGGTAATTGAACCAATGAGAGGTTCATCCTTGAGGTTGATAGCAGAATCATTAATGGAATGGCCACCCTCGAAGTAGACCTCACTCATCGGGAAGATCCTCCATTGTTCCATTTATCTTAGCATTTAAGGGCCCTCATACATGTGGGTGAATGTAGCCAGATGGACGCCATTGACAATCCATCCAACTCTACCAACGTACATCGACAAGACCCCTTTGTTGACATCCAGCTTCAACATTTAAGGAAAGGTCTTCACCTCAAGACTCGTGAAGCGAGAAGCCATGTGAACTCCCATGCATCCTTGTTCCTAGCTTTGGATTCGAGGCACAGTCAAGAATGCCACATTGAAGATGCACTAAATGAGAATTATTATCCATCCTCTTGTCAAGTGGATTCATTCTCCCCTCATGATCCTCCTTCTCCATGATAAGCTTCACATTTCAAACAATGGACACCACACTTCGCCACAATCTCATGCCTGCTCTACAAATTAGTGATTTAGCTCTAGACTCCAGGTCCCTCCTTGTCATAGTCGTCAATTGGTATTCTCATCCCCTGCTCTCTCTCTTGTATCACCCCTCATTTTGTGCCCTCATTCCCAACACTATGGATCTCGAGCATGACTATCCTCTAGGCTATCGTCGTGGTTTGTGAGTGCCTGCTACTTCTTCCTCGCGACATCATGACAAGGGAAGACCAAACACCAGATTTCAACAGGAGACCTATAACGCAGTCAACAACTTTGAGAGAAATACACAACATCGCTTTTAGAGAACTTTGGATGAAGTTGAAGCTACCATCAGTTTAGAGCGGGACATGACCACTGATTCTGAAGTAGTTGAGACCACTATTCATTGGGTTATGGATGTAGGTCACATAAGAGGTCGAGAAACTCGCTACTAGAAGACAAGAGAACTATATTGGCACATTAAGAACTTTATGGGTCAAATGCTTTAGACCAGGGAAGATGCTCAAAATATTGTTCAACTTCAACTCGATGGTCTTCATCTGATGGTCAGAGACACACTTTCTCATCTCTCGCCAGCTTCCCACAACTATCCAATGCCTCCAGCAACTCCTCATTAACAATCCAGACACGAAAAATCTCAACTAGAAAATCCTCTGGACTTCTTTGTTGGGCCCTTAGTCACTTGATGTTGGGTATCTTATCAGTCTCTTTTGTTAAAATGATAGATAAAAATAGGCATAGGTCTGGTACTTTTTTTCCATTTTCATAGAAGACTGTCTCTATATCCTCTTGTTTTCACAGTCTTTTGGACAATCCACAAACACTATATATGGTCATATGCTATTTTCCTTTGTTGTTGGTCTAGTTTCCCAAGTGGCAGGCCAACAACAAAGCTCTTTTGTCTATATGATATTTTTAAAAAATAAATAGAATTATGACTATGAACTTTAAAAATATATATTTATAAACATGGAATCATTATCTATCATCTATTATGATAGAGGAAATATAGTTTAATACTAATACTTAACAACTTATTATGTTTTAGGAAATCTTATTCAAGATGCCAAAACTTAATTCACATTATGAATTATTATATCCCTTATTGTGTTTTAGGAAATTTTATTCAATTTGTCAAAACTTAATTCACATTATGAACTATTATATCTCCTAATTTTGAGAACCATTATATATATGAAAATGAAAATCAGGATGAAATTGAATGTTTTTTTTTCAATCATGTTACCCAACCTACTACAAGTGGCCATTTCCCATGTTCTCATTCATTTTGTCTTGGCATTCTTAATCATTAATTCATCGGCTTCCCTGCAATGTTTTGATTTTGTAACTTGATCAACAATTCTAGTTTGATATTTAGAATGTTGCTTTCCTCTTAGAGTAAAGTCATTATTGTAGACATTTATATCTAACCTGTAAAACCTTGGAGGAATTGTTATCAAAGTGTTTGAACTCGGTATTCCCTTAATGGAAAGTTGTGCAAATGGACTTAAATTCATATTCATTCAAGGATTTTCTCAATTTTTTCTACCTATGCATATTCTTCATGAGCCTTGATAGAGGAATCGTGTATGAGCCATTGAACTAAGGGGAACATTCATTATATTTTTTGGGAATACAAATTTGAATCATATTGTTAATTTTGTTTAGCTCAAGTGGTTAGGAGGAATGACTATTTTTTACTCCTACCACTATAACCTCTCGGTGTTCCCACGATTCCCCATACATGACACATAAGGTAAGTTAGCGTTCAAGCTGGTAATTTCACATAATGGCGTGCCTTAATAGTACACTCCATCACTGACTTCCATACACCCAAGAGGCAGGAGGAATGATTATTATCCTCCCCACTTGAGTTTGATTCCCACAAGCCTTGAAGATTTACCCTAGGTATTGTTGTTGATTGCATCTTCATGAGACATTCTTCGGGTTGTTCTCCTCTAGACTGAGTTGAGACGATTTGCGATAGATCCCATGTGATAGGTGTGTCATACTCCTCTATAATGAGTTGATATGATGTGTGGTCTCTTTTCGTGCTCCTCTAGACTGAGTTGAGACGACTTGATATGGTCTCTTGTCAGACTCCTATGGACTTAGCTGAGTCGACTTGAGATGGCTCTCCAGATGGTACTCCTGTGGACTTAGTTGAGTTGATCTATTGAGAGTGACGTCCCTGTGGTTGAGCATAGGTATGTGTCCCTAGTGTTTGAGCACTAGAGGATGTGTGGATCCATTTATATATTGTCTAAGAGTAATATTTTTTGTAACCCTAATTTGTATTGTGAAGGGTACAAGTTGGCCCCACCATGTAAAAGATAATTAATATTGTGTAAAGATTAATTATATTTCTGAGTTGTACAGGTCGGACCTATTGTACCAATAGACACACCTATTTTTGTTTTAGGTCTTGTATAAACAAGAGAGCAGATCCCCATTGTGGATCACTCTCACACACCTCAATGTAACTTTCTCTCAGGCTACGTGTACGAGTAAAGTGTGCACTTATCTTAGGCACAATTTTCAAGGTAATAGAGCACCCTCTTGTGTAATCTAGGGTTTGTTGTGTGGGGGATATTCTCTTGACTCTATAGAAAAAGATTGTTGGGTTTTTCCCTTGATTGAGAAGGGTTTTCCCAGGATAAACTCTTGTGTTATTGTGCATGGTTATTCTTCTTGTGATCTTGGTTACTGTAGTTATTTTATATGGTATTGTTGCATTATTTATGGTTCAAGTACACAATAAATTGAAATAAATTACATGTGCTTGAGCTAAGCATTAAAAATTCAATATGGTATTGGAGAAAAGTGTTATAGCAAGATTTGCTTCACCATTGATATCTTGCACAGAGGGCCTTTTTTCATTTCCCTATGCAGACTTGTCATCCCTTTTTAATGAATCCAGAGCCAAAAATACATATTTTTCCACATATATGCGCCCTATTTGCTATCAATGGAATTGAGTCGCCATTTCTGTTACGAGGGAAAAACTCTCTATGGCCAAGGGTTAACCACAAAAGACAGGTATCATTGTAGAAATAAACTCAATTCCATTGTATGATATATGAACTAATGTGCAAGATAAGAAAGAGGCCTAACTCGATCCAACATTCGATGATGTTCCATTGTTGAGCACTTCAACCCCAAGCTTCATACATGCAACAAGTTCTCAATAAACAAGCAGATCAAGTACATAGTGATAATACAAGGGGATTCACACATTAGATATCGTAATCCATTAATAAACATTACAAACACGCCCATGGATAATAATCATATATTAATACGATACCAATAGGACGGGAAAAGAGTATTTGTATTAATAATTGATCTTCATAAGTGACAACATTATAGAATTCTGTGTCGGCATAGTTCGAAACTAAGAAACCAAGTTCTTTCCAACTGGGCCTCCACCACTTCAATCCTCCACCAAAGGCAAGCTCATAGGAGAGAGACAATGAGGTTCTCTCATCAATAGGGAAAGATCTTGTGGGTTGAACACTGTGTTCAGACTTGAGGGACAAAGGGATGCAGACTCAATATGAAGTAATTTCTCCAGAGTAACTTTGCTCTCAAAGTTGAATGCTTTCTCTTCTTTTCCATAGCTCGAAATTGTTCTTTTATAGTCTTCAAAATGCAACTAAAGGGACGAGTTGGAATGTTTCCAGTATGTGGAAGGCCAGGGATCAGAGATCTCCTGTCATGACATGGAAACCCGACTCCATTTTTGTATTTTCTGGCATAAATCTCGATGTACACAGGCTATAGTGGAGCAACCTGCATATACACATGTTGTATAGCAGATAGGGCGTCTATATGTTGAAAACTATGTATTTTTGGCTTTGGATTCATTAAAAAGGGATGACAATTCTGCATAGGGAAATGGAAAAAGGCCCTCTGTGCAAGATAGCAATGGTGAGGTAAATATTTCTATAACACAAAGTTCCTGAAGAGACATTGCACAAGCCATTAAACAGCCAACCATCACCCTCTTTCTACAACTGCAAAAATGCACCCCCCCCCCTTGTTAAGCTAGTTTTCGAACCTTCCACTTGAGCATTGGGACTAATTATTTCATAGTTGTGTATGGCCTCCTTCATCGCACCTCCTGCAACTCTCAGACTGCAAATTGGAGAAATTTTGATTTTTGGCCCCTAGGGTTTCTGCAAAATTTCATCTTCAAGGGTTTTTGTAGCTTGTTTAAGGATTTTTGTAGCTCACCTGTGTTCTTTTGACCTTCCAAGGCTTATGGTTGGCAGTCATAAGTCCAATGAAATCTAGGGTTTCTATCCTAGCCTAGCCGTTAGGGTTTGTGAAGAATCTACAAGCCATGAGGAACAAAACTTTGGTGGAAGATAGGCTTGATGGATCAAGCAACTTTAGTTTGATGGATCAAGAAAATAAAGGCTACAGAACACCCTAGAATAGGATGACCTATTGATTTTGATAGAAAAGACTCTACCAGGAACAACTACCGATGAAGAGAAGGTTGATTGGAAGGAAGATGATGTCAACGCAAGGAAGATAATCGTTTATTCAATAAGAGATCAACTTCTACCTCATATATCTACCCTGAAGACAACTTATGAGATGTATGATGCATTAAATAAGATGTTTGAGAGAAACCAAACAAACATAGCTCTTACATTGAAGCACCAGCTTCAAAATATCAAGATGACAAAATATGACACCATTGTTTCCTTCTTCATGAAGATCTCAGAGATCAGAGATCAGCTAGATCTAGGATAGCAACACGTGAAAAGGATGATGTCACAACTTCCTCTAGGACAGATGTTTATCCTTCCAACTTCAGAGGGAGTCACTTGACTCAAAGGGAGTCAAACTATTTGAGAAGAAAGAAGAGACATTACCTTCTCCCCCTTCAACAGTTCACATGGAGACATTTACTGATCCAGTTGATCCATTTGATGTTCCCAGAGACATTGCAGTAAGCCAGAAGAGGATTGCATGGGCTTGACAGACTCTGCAGGAGGCAAAGGGACATACACCTCCTCGTGGTACATTCTGAGAGAGAAAGATACCACAGATATTTTAGAGCTATGTTTCAGATATGAGCCACATCATTGATATTGATCCTTCTTGTCATGGAGAAGCAGTAGGTTAGCAGGTTTTGCAAGATGCCATGACCAAAGAGTATCAGTCCATCATGAAGAATGATGTGTGGGATATTGTTCTGAGAATGGAAGAGAAGTTTGTAGTGACTTGCAAGTGGATCTATAAGATCAAACATGCAGCTAATGGAAGTGTCGAGAAGTACAAAGCGAGATTTGTGGCTAGAGGATTCTCTCAAGTGGAGGGAATAGATTATGAGGAGACATTTTCTCCTGTTGCCCGATACACTTCCATCCCTATGATTATTTCCCTAACTGCATCCATGGGTTGGAGACTACATCATATGGATGTAAAGACAACCTTTCTCAATGGTGATATTGAGGAAGAAGTTTGCATCGAGCAGCCAAATGGATTTTTGATACATGAGAAGGAGTCTTATGTCTATAGGTTTAAGAAAGCCCTGTATGGACTAAAGCAGGCACCTCATGCTTGGTATGAGAATATTGATGGATACTTGATGAGTTTGGGATTCATCAAGAGTGTTGTTGATTCCAACCTATACTACCACATTGTTGGTGACGAGTGCTTGATTTTGGTCTTATATGTTGATAAATTATTCCTCACCAGGTCAGAAAGCCTCATTGTTGATGCAAGCATGCATTGGCTTCTGAATTCGAGATGAAGGACCTTGGTATGATGCACTACTTCTTGGGACTAGAAGTGTGGCAGAGCACTGATGAGATTTTCCTTAGTCAAGGAAAATATACAGTTGAGATATTGAAGAAATTCGGGATGACAGACTGCAAGTCTATGCCTACACCGATGGTCATGAATCTGAAGAAGATGAATGAGGATTATTTTGATTTAGGCAAGATTGATCCACATATTTACAGACAGTTGATTGGATCATTGATGTATTTGGTTAACACCGGACCTGATATAAGCTACGTAGTGAGTGTACTCAGCTAGTTTATGATTCAATCGAGATAGACACACTGGATAGCAGCGAAGCATGTGTTGAGATATCTATGAGGCACAGTTGGTTATGGCCTGAGATATGCCTCTAGTGTAGACATGAGATTACAGGGATATGTCGATGCAGATTGGGAAAGGAGCGCAATGGACCGGAAGAGCACATCTGATTGTTGTTTTACTTTGGGGTTTGTCATGGTTTCCTGGTGTAGCAGGAAACAAACTTCTATGGCTTTGAGTACCGCAGAATCATAGTACATTGCATTATGTGTGGCAGTCTGTGAAGTAGTGTGGCTCCACAAGATCCTTGTAGACTTATTTGGACATGAGATGGATTCCACCATTATCCATTGTGATAACCATAGCTATGTGAAGATCTCTGAGAATTCTATGTTTCACGATAAATCGAAACACATTGAGATCAAATACCATTACATCAGAGATATGGTGCAGAGGAAAGAAATACATGTGCAGTACCTTTCTACACACGAGCAAGTTGCAGATGTCTTCGCCAAACCACTTGCCAGGACAAAGTTCAAGTACTTTTGTGAGAGACTTGGCCTAGGGGAGAATTCCTCCATAGATGAGATGGAGTGTTGTTGATTGCAACTTCATGAGACATTCTCCAGGTCGTTCTCCTCTGGACTGATTTGAGATGATCTGTGAGAGAGCCCATGTGATGGGTGTTTCATACTCCTCTAGACTGAGTTGAGATGATGTGTGGTATCTTGTCATGCTCCTATGGACTGAGTTGAGACGATTTGAGATGGTCTCCTTTCAGACTCCTATGGACTTAGTTGATTCAACTTGAGATGGCTCTCCAAATGGTACTCCTATGGACTTAGTTGAGTTGATCTATTGAGAGTGATGTCCCTGTGGTTGAGCATAGGTAGACGTGTCCCTAGTAGCTAAGAACTAGAGGAGGCGTGGATCCCTTGCTATATTGTCTAAGAGTAAGAATTGTTGTAACCCTAATTTGTATTGTGAAGGGTACAAGTCGACCCCACCATGTAAAAGATAATTAATATTGTGTAAAGATTAATTATATTTCTAAGTTGTATAGATCATCCCTATTGTTCCAATAGACACACCTATTGTTGTGTTAGGTCTTGTATAAATAAGAGAGTAGATCTCCATTGTGGATCACTCTCACACACCTCATTGTAACTTTCTCTCAAGCTACTTGTACGACTGAAGTGCACACTTCTCTTAGGCTCAAGTTTCAAGGGCATAGAGCACCCTCTTGTGTGCTCTAGGGTTTATGGTGTGGGGCATCTTCTCTTGACTATATAGCAAAGGATTGCTTGGTTTTTCCATTGATTGAGAAGGGTTTTCCCAGGATAAACTCTTGTGTTCGTGTGCATGGTTATTCTTCTTGTGATCTTGGTTACTACAGCTAGTGTATATGGTATTGTTGCATTGTTTATGGTTCAAGTACATGCTAAATTAAAATAAACTACACGTGCATGAGCTAAGCATTAAAAATTCAACATGTATCATCCTCACCAAGGGAAGTAATTTTGGGGTTTTCCACTAATGGAGTTGTATTGTGACTGGAGAGAGCAAAGGAGGATCAAATCAAAAGAATGATATTGGGGGTTTAAATCAAAATCATACCATCCTAATGAGGGGAAGTAATTTTTGGTTTTATTTTGATTCGGGAGTGAAAAGAAGATCCAATGAAAAGAATGAGATGAAGGCTTTAAATCAAAATCACAACATCCTAATAAGGGGAAGTACTTTTGGGATTTTCCACTAATAAAACTCTAGAACTATATGATGATAAGAGAGTGCAAAGGAGGTTCAAATAAAAAAATGAGATTGGGGTTTTAAATACAAATTATATCATCGTAATGAGAGGAATTAATTTTAGGGTTTTCATTAATATAATTCTATTGTAATTGGAAAATACAAAAGAGCATCAAATCAAAAGAATGAGATTGGAATTTAAATCAAATCAAACAACCAACCGCATCATTGTTTTTTTATGAAAACTATTTCTAACAATTAGCGAATAAAATTAAAAAACAATTAATATTGTTGTTTTTTTATCTTCAAAATTAATTGTTTTACACATTATCACCATTTAGTATTCTTTTATTAATATTACTATTTATCATCAACATTTAGACAATCAAGAATGTTTTTGGATAAACCACTTAGTTTTCACAATGGCTACTCTTTCACACCAGGTCACTCGATTTGTTCTCACCACCTTATGTAACTACAAAGATAAATCCACACATTAATATTGTATGTATGTTAAATACAAATAGTTAAAATGGTATTAAAAGTTCATGGTTTTCACACCAGGTCACTGGATTTGTTCTCGCCACCTATGTAACTAGAAAGATAAAGCCGCATATTGTATGTTAAATACAAATAGTGAAAATGGTATTAAAAGTTCATGGTATGGTGAAAAGCTAATAACTTAATATTAATAAAAATAAATAAATGAAAGATAATTTTATTTAAATAATTATAATTTTAAAAGTATAAATATAAATATAAATTTTTATTAGATAATATTTCAAAATTAAATATAAATTAAATTAAATTAATAACATTTTAAATTAATTATTATTTTACAATATAAAAAATTAACAATATTAATAAATTATTTCAAACATTAATATAAATTAAAAAAATAGCATATTTTTCAATAAAAAAAATACATAATTACCTTACACATTATAATAAAAAATAAATTAAATTAAATTAACAACTTTTTTTTAACAAGTGTTACAAAATATGAAGCTAAACAAAATTAATATTTTTTAAAATTCAAAAATATCATACAAATTTATAAAATATTAAAGTTGCAACTAAAAATTATGGAGTGTTATGCTAAGGGAGTGCTCCTTTAAAGGGAAATATGGAGAGACATAAAAAAAAATCACATGCAAATCTAACTATTTTGACTCAAATACTAAGTTTACAATGATGGTCAAACATATAAAGTTTAAGATTTTATATATCATACTTACATTTAACATAAAAAGTCATAAACACAGAGATATGTAATAAAAATTTCTAGGAAATATTTATAGCATAAATAAACTCTCCCTTATTTTTCAAATATAACTATTTTAACTCAAATACCAAGTTTACAATGATGCTCAAACATATAGAGTTTAAATATATATCATATTTACATTTGACATGGAAAAATCATAAACAAAGATATGTAATAAAAATTTCTAAGAAATATCTAGGAAATATTTATAGCATAAATAAACTCTCCCTTATTTTTCAAATATAACTATTTTAACTCAAATACCAAGTTTACAATGATGCTCAAACATATAGAGTTTAAATATATATCATATTTACATTTGACATGGAAAAATCATAAACAAAGATATGTAATAAAAATTTCTAAGAAATATTTATAACATAAATAAGTTCTCTTATTTCACTATTAATTATTTTATATTATTTTATACACCATATAGTATTTAAACAATTATTAATTATTAATTATTTAAATACTATTAATTTCATTATTAATTACGTTATATATCATATAAGTAATTTAAACAATAATTTATTATTTCACTATTAATTATTTTATACAATATATATTATTTAAACAATTATCAATTATATAAATACTATTTTTTTTTAAATAAAAAAGGCAGGTCCTATTATATTAATATTACAAAATTATAGAGTTCTATTGAAGTGTCAGTTGTCCTACTTGGAAAGGAAACCGAGACAGCTGGTCATTCCATGCTAGCTTCCAAACTCAAAGTGTTAGTTTGCCATCCTGCTCGAAGGAAACCAGGATGCATGGCCAACCTTAGTATTAGTCTATTCTTTACTATACTACCGCTATCATTGCTATAAGATAAATGAGCTACAAATCTGGTTTGCATCAAAAGAAAAGAGTTTCTAACAATTAACAAACAGGAAAACCTCTTAGCTGGTGTCCTCGTGGCCATCTTTCTCCTTGCCATGTCTGACTAGAATAGCGTAGACCTGTGCGCAGGTGGGGTATTGGCGCCTTGGGGTGGCGCTGGAGTAGGCGGTGTAAAGCATATCTAGGCGTTGATTGATGCGGATGGCTCTAAAAATTTGGTCATCCACCATACTGCATACATCAAAGATTAATTTCAAGTGCTCCGGGTGAAGAAGTGGTGGTTGGTCCTGTGAGTTCTGCAGAATGGAGGAGAGGGGAGCTCCCATCCATGTGTCGACCTCCTCCTAGTGCTCTCGCTGCCTACTCTGTTGCTTCATTTCTTCAGGAGGTTCACCAGTTGTGATGCGGATGTTTCCTTATATGCCTTCCTGTATCTCTTCCTCTACAAAGCAACATGTGAATTCCTCAGTTGGAGTTCCCCTGGGACTGTGTATAGCTCTTGGAACAGGGGTCATGGCGTCCGTTCCAAAACAAGCAGGGGGATCCCAATTGTCTGGAACCGTGAAGAGGAGGCTCTCTGAGTAATTCTGGATGGATTCCTCTGGAGGGATCTCCTTGACATACGCCATAGGAGGCATTCCAGTTCTTCTGGACTTCCTGGGTCTCCTTATCTTAGCTAGAGTCAGTGCTCTCTCAAATTTCTTCAACCTTTTCCTTCGCGAGTCGACCGCATACCATGTTGCGCCTCTGCAAGGCCGCCCCCTTGCTCTTGGCATGCTTAAAAATAGAACTATTGTCGGAATTCCCACTGTAAGGTTGTCTATGTTCCTGCACCTCGAAGGTTCATCCTTCAGCTCTGCAACCTTCTGATTCATCCCAAAGCCTCCAAGGCTGTTGATAAGGGCGAGAATAATAACTATAGCCATTAAGGTTGTGGTCTTAATGCTCTGGACGATCGTTCTCCTCGCGTGAGTGAGAGGCCTCGTCGTATGGTAAAGGCCGCCTGGATTTGTTCCCATCATAAATGGCGAGGAGATGGGAGCTGGTGGCCGCCATTAATAGCCCCACCTGACGCTGCTCCACGTATTCTTCCCTCTCCGCATGGCACCCCATCCGAGGAATTATTTAAATACTATTAATTTCATTATTAATTATGTTATATATCATATAAATTATTTAAACAATAATTTATTATTAATTATTTAAACAATGAAGATGTTCTAACAAGTTTTTCCATTTAACTTTAATCAAAAAGTTAATTATACTAATTCATATTTTCTTTACCTTCATGCATACTTCATTACTATAAAGTTTGAATATGAATGTAAGTATGGGGACTCAATATTTTTTCATTTTTAATTATTTTTATTAAAATAATTTAGATTAACAACATCAACAAAATGCAACATTTATGTATTGGAAAATTACTAAATTGTAATTTAATTTATCTTAAAAAAATATTTGTTTATACTAAAAACATAGAAATATAAATTATATCAAATTTAAATAAAATATTATTTTTCAAATTCTAATTAAAAATTAATTAAATCATATTTATTATATAATATCTTAAAATTTAAAATAAATTATATAAAATTAATAATTTTTAAAATAAAATATTACTAATACATTAGAATCAACAAAATATTACTTCATACACTACAACCAAAAATAAATTAAGAAAAATTAACAGTTTTTTTCAATAAAGTGTTACCAAATATATCAAAACTAAAATCAAATGACCAAAATTAGTAGCTTTTTAAGACCAAAAGTATCATAAAAATATAAAATCTACTAAAAACTAAAGTTCCAACTACAACCTAATGCAAAAGGCCACACATTGAAAAATATGCCACCCAATGCAACCCACCTTCCACACTCTCAATCAAATGCTAAGCACACTATTTCTTCAAAAATGCCAACTTCACAATGATGCTCGAACATAGAATTCATATCTTTATATATAATATTAAATTTACATGGAAAATTTTCAAAAATAAAGTTTACACCTACATACATATAACAAAAATCACTTTCAAACATTACATGCCTTAAGGCAATATCTTAGGCCGCATGTTTATTTAAACATGGTTTAGTAGTAAGGTGAAGTGTTTCAAATTTTATATGCAACAAGACTAAAACCTAATACAAAAGTCCAGATATTGAAAATCATGCCACCAAATACAACCCACCTTCCACATTCTCACTCAGATGTTAAACACTGTTTTTTCTCAAATCCCAACTTCACAATGCTCGAACATAAAGTTCAAATCTTTATATATACATATATAAATTTTGCATGGAAAAGTCTCAAACATGAAATTTAATTTGGTGTCCTATGTTTACTTAAACATGGTTTAGTGGTAAGGTGAAGTGTTTTAATTTAGAGTTTTGTCACAACAAGTTGGAGGAGTATCTCCAAATCATATTATTGGGACAACTCCTAGGAAAGCTAAAACCAATTGGATGATAAAGACTCAAATAGGTGCCATGTTCAAGGGTGACTCGACTAATGCTATCATTTTGAAAATAGACCAATTGTTAAAAACCCTTATTTTTGTGTGTGTGATTTTTTTCTTCGTCATGGTTCAATGAGTGTGAAAGAGGAATAAAACTATGCTTAGTATTCTTCATGGTTTAACGAGCATGAAAGAATGACACAAGTATTATCGGTATGGTATCTTTTTTGTGGCTTTTAATGAGTCTGAAAAAGAGACAAAAGTTTACTTGATAGTGCCTTTTTCATGTTCTTTTACGAGTCCAAAAAAGAGATAAAAGTGTACTCAGTGGGAGAGAACGAGTGGCTTGATACCATGCTCCTATGTTCCAAGTGCATGGAACCAACCTAAGAAAAATGAGTGAAAATGGTATAGGAAAGTGAGATCCACTCGTAGCAGTTGTTCTCTCCCCAGGTAAGTGGATGCAAAACATAGGCCAAATAATGCAAGAGGTGGATGGTCAAGGATATTGCAATAGCGGTAAGAAAGTTATGGGAAAAGAGAAGTGCAACAATGGGAGGCATGATGCACGCAAAAAATGCATAGGATACCATTACACAACAATAATTGTTTTGGGGGGACCCCACAAGATGTGGCCATAATATAGACAAATAGATAAAATAAGGCTCAATCTTCAATTCATGGCGAAGCTTAAGGAGGGATCTTGGTCCTATGGGAAAATCGTAGAATGGGAGCTAAATGGGAATTTGGGTGCTAACTAGGGTGCCCATGAAGGGTAGGCACTACTGGACCAATTACAATGTGAAAAAGGAGTGGCTAATGTAACATCTAGTCAAGATTGAAGCTAAGGAATGACGTTGGAAGTATGGATGGTTAATAATGCAAAGTAGGAAATGTAGGGGAAAACATATCCCCATATGCTATTTTAGGAACACGTACCTCAATTTCAATGGATGTTGCTAACTTCACAAAAACAAGTCCTCATAATCCTGTCAAGGTGCATAGACTAGATTCCAAGGTCAATTAAAGAAAAAATTGGCATTAAAATAATAATGAGCTCAAATAATTAATAAAAACCTGCTTTCTTGGTCTCATGGTGAAAAAATAATTTTTTATTGCCCAAAAACGTTATAAAAGGAAACTCACCTTGGTAAAAACTCATTCTTCATTTTTCAAGAGAGGGGTGTGGAGGGTATTATGGAGAAAACCCTCTTCCAAGAGTAGGTGTGGAGCTCATTGTGGATATTCTTCTCAAGCATTCAAATATTTATCATATCCAGGTAAGCACTAGACATCACTTTCTCATTTCCTTGTTGTTTGTCATGATTTTGGTTTGGAAAATGCTCGACCAACATGCCTGTAAAGAAATTGGGCGAGCCCGAGTTTAGGGCATCATCACATATCTCCCTACATGAGTCATGTGAGGCCTCATATGGATCCTACAGGAAGTACCACAATGACCAAGGAATATTTCCTGGTTAAATCGATTGTGCGCAGAGGTTTTGGGGGACTTATGAACAAGTTGAGGTTTTAGACATTTTTGTACTAACGAGTTTGTGGGTTTTTGTTTCTTGGATGCAGGAAACCAACCAAGTTGATTGAAAGGAAGGAAATATCCCATGATTTTGATGATTATGCTTCCCAAGGGGATCAAGTGGCCTTGGTATCTCTTCGGGAGTGTGGGATCCTTAAGTTTTTTTGTTGCCAGTTGCTTGGGTCCCATGACTATTTTTTGTACCAACTCATTCGGTATTGGGACCTTGACCAAGAATGTTTTATCATTCAGGGTAAAGTGTTGTAGATAGACATGGATGACATATACTTTTATACTGGGATATCCCATAGAGGCATACCATAGCGAGTCGATTACTCACTAGGTAGAGATGAATGTTTGGTCATGGATTTCACTCAGGATTATTGTCAATATAGTTTTCATAAGACAAGTGGCAAGACCCCAATTTGGGATATTGTAGATCTACCACTCAAGAAGATATTGTTTTGTATCACCCGAACTGTGGGATCGATAGGTCCACTTTCAACATCCAAGACCTGTATGCAAGTGGTCTTGATGTGCTTATAGCCAACCATATTCAATGGGTGTGAGGAAGTCTTTACTAATATAAACCAACTATCTCGTTGTAACAAGGGAAAATAGAAATAGTTTGGGTATGGATCCCTCTTGGTGACCATTTTCATGGGATGGGTGCCTCAACTGAGGCCCCAGATAATGAAGGGAGAACTAGGGCCATCATACCCATGAATGATGTTGTGAGTAGAGCACATGGGTAGAGTGCTATGGAGGCATCACCTAGATCGATATGGGATAGGCTTCCAATTTGTGGTGGTGACATCATATTGTTAGCATTGAATATTTCCCTTACATGGGTGCTGACTTCTGACACAATCTGGAGCTTCCTCTCCCCCTAGGTGATGCATGGGGCCCCATAGGTAAGTCTTTTTCATTTGTACATATTTCCAATTTTATTTTTATTTTTGGCATATATTAGTTATTTGGTGGGTGCATACTAACACAATTTCATGTTTTGCAGATGTAGGATCGGAGCATCCGAAAGGATGGGGTCAAGATCATCACTAAATCAACAGTGAGGAGTCGTCAGGAGGGGAAGGAGGTGATATTAATGAAGAAATACATCAAGTTCATCATAACATGGAGGGGATGACCATGGGAGTCCCCCCCATGTCGTAGGATGAGATGCCAACACGCATACGATGACACACAAAGGGAGCTTCCTGCTTCGTTCACCGACTTCTCCAGAAGGTGGCACGGGTAGTGTTGCACTACCATGTCGGTCAGCATCATGAATGACCAGCCAATGGTACCCCATTTTGTACTAAACTCATATATTAGCTGGTTGGAATTTTTATGTATTAGGAGGCCAGTAGAGCCCTAATTTTGTATATGCACCTCTTTTTTGGAAAGATGTAATCACACTTTGCAACTATATATATACTTGTCTTGTTTCAACTGCTACTCGTGAATGTTCAAATATAATGAATAATGACCCATGTTTTATGTACATGCATGATTAAAAATTTAATGTTAATGGGACAAATGCCAATCTAACACATAGTTAGCTAACGAATCAGCCAATGCATTAGATTGTATTTGGACATGGAAATATTCAATATGATCAAAGTAACGTTCAATAATACGCACCCTCAAATATTTACACAACATAACAAGATGCTTGACACTATATGTGTAATTCAACTATGACACCACAAGCTGAGAGTCTAGTCTAAAAACTAGACGAAGAATCCTAAGGACAAATTCTTCGAACAACAGTTCAATGATGACACTATTCTCTACAATATTATTGGTTGCATGCCCAAGGTAGACACCTCCTGAACTCTAGAGCTCGTCATTGGGTGAAAAAAACACCTAAGATAGAAGCAATATTTTAGGTACTATAGTTGACACCATTTGCATATCCCACATAAACTAAGGACGACGAGGACATCTAAAAATCAAGCATAAAGAGTGTTAATAAGCTAACCAATACAATCAAAAAACACATAAAGAAAAACATACAACCCCAAAACCAAAAAATACACATCTATGTACAAATCATCATGTGGCTAGATGGCCTAAGAATAATACTTCTTAAGGTAGAGCCCATTGCAAGGCTCCAAAAGAGGATTCCCATCATATTCAACTAGTTCATAAGCCCCTCTTTTCAAGATATGTTTAACAATGTAGGGACCATGCCAAAGGGGTTCAAACTTACCTTCTCCCAATGTGTCATGGTTATGTTCATACGCCAAAAAAAAGTCACCTTTTGAAAAGATGTGAGGACAGACATATTTGTCATACTAAGATTTAACAAGATTCTTGTGTGTTTCATTGGAAAAAGTAGCATCACCATGGTGTTCATCAAGTCGGGCCAAGTACAAGAGATTCTCATCCTCGACAGAGGTATTGGGAAACAGTTATACAACAAGTTTCAATGATGATATTCAACATTCAATCGGTAAGACTTCCTCTAGACTATAAACAATTCGGAAAGGTGTAAATATAGTGTTAGTTTTGGGAAAGGTACATAATCCCATAATGTCAAAAATAGCATAATATACTAGTTTGTCTTATGTTTCCCTAACATCCTCTAAATAATTTTCTTGAGCACACGATTGATGTCTTCTACCATGACATTTCCCTTAGGGTAATAGGGCATCAAGTTCTCATACTGAAAACCCAACCTGGAAGTTAATTCAGTCATCATCTTGTTACGAAAATGGGACCCATGGTCCATCACCATGGTCTTAGGAACACCAAACTTAGAAATAATATGATTGAACACGAAAAGAGAAATGGTGTTGTTGTCGTTAGAAAAGGAAGGTAAAGCCTCAACCCATTTAGTGAATTAGTCAATAACAACGATGATGTAGCCATGACAATTAGCCAAGGTAGGCTTGCATGTCATGAAATAAATCCCCCGCTTGGAAAAGGGGTTGATAGTCACCACAAGATATAGGGGGGTAGGGTGAGTTCCCATCTTATGAGTGAATATTTGACATGAATGGCACTTTTTGACCCCATTCATGCAATCCATAAATAACCAGTGTGCAATATATTTCGAGAAGTGGCCAACCCAGAGAGATGAACACCACATGCCTTCGCATGGCAGTCATTCAAAACTTTCTTAGCTTCCTCATGGATAAGGAAACGACATAGAATCAAGTCAACCCCCCAATGTATATGAGTGTCATCTATAATAATGTAGTGTCTATCCTAATGCCTTATGCATCGACGTTCTTCACAGGAAAGATAAGGATGAAAATGATGATTATGGAGGTATACCAAGAAATATCCATACCAAAGATTAGATGAGTAAATAAGGAACAAGAACTCATTAGGGAAAGAGTCATTAACCACTAGTTCCTCATCAGCCGGTGAATTTTAGACATTAATTCTACAAAATCCAAGGATTTCTTATACTTGGATGAAACAAATTCCTGGTCAAACTCTTGGAGGATTACAATGCACTTCAAGTACTTTCCCCCAATGATCAGACAACTAAGGAAGTGCTATATTGAGTTGGCATCATAAACTAAAATGGTTTTTTGTAGGAGGATGTAATTTTGTAGTCTTTGTACATTGTAAATTGCTACCAAGGCCAACTTCTAAACATGAGAATATCGAAGATCAGGACTAACAAGTCTTTTTCTAAGATAATAGATGACATTCTCTTATCGCGCATCATCCTCTTGGATGAGAACCAAGCCCATGGTTGATTAGGAAGTCACGAGATAGGGAAAAAAATCTCGAGTGTAATTAGGAGGACTCAATAAGGGTGTCGACAACAAGGCCTTATTCAAGACGTCAAATGACGGTTGTTCTTGGTCATCCCACACAAAAGGTACACCTTTCTTTAGAAAGTGCATAAATCCTTTTGTGATATCGACATATTTGGCAACAAATATATGTAAAAAAATTTCCTTCCCTTGTAAACTTTGAATTTGGATAATGGTACGAGAAGGAAGCAATTTGATGATAGCCTCGAACATCAAGGGATCAACCATGAACCCAAAATTGGACATAATGAATCCTAGCAATCTCCAAGACAACACACAAAAAATGCATTTATTTGATTTCAAACAAATATTATAGTATCGACATTGGATAAAAATGGCCTGCAAGTGACCTAGATGATCCTCATGACGCTTTGAGCGAGAAGCCAAGTCATCTAAGTAATCCTCTACAATTTGTTTGATGTCGTGGAAAGCATATGAAATGGCCTACAGAAAAGTGGCTCCATCATTTTTAATACCAAATGAAATATTTTGATAAACAAAAGTACACCAAGGACAAATGAAGGCATTCTCATGTTGATCTTTTGGTTTGATCTAGATTTGATTATAGTTGGAGAAACCATCCATGAATGAGAAGATGTCACTATCGGCACATTTATCGATGATTTGATAAATGAATGGGGTTGGATAATTATCCTTTGTACATGCTTTGTTCAAATCCATATATTCGACACAGACCCTAATAGTGCCTTATTTCTTAACGACTGAAACAATGTTGAAAACCCATTCGGTTAAGGGAACTAGACAGCTAAATTGTGCACGAAGAAGTTTCTCTACCTCTACCTTGATGGAAGGAACTTTCTTTGGGTTGACTAGACAAAGCTTCTACCAGACTGACTTGAATCCTTCATATGTCTTCATCTCATGTTCGACAATTTGGGGTCAATGTCAAGCACCTCTTTATAGGACCAAGCAAGAGAATTGTGGAATTCTTTGAATAGGATCGTGTATGTTTCAATTTCTTGGGGTGAATAGTGGACACCTATCAATATGTGTTCTAGGACACCTAGCTTCTATGAAATTTCAATGGGTGTAGTTTTGGAAATATTCACCAAGTTCCTTTTTGATAAAACATCATGAATCATAATGGGATATTGGTACCATTGAACATTATCAGCGACAATAGGATCAACCCTGCTTGTGGCAGAAAATAAGGCTTTCTGTTGCATCGGGTAGCTTTGGAGGACTTCAAGCACAGTCATGGCACATGGTTTCTAGGCCAAGTCTTCCACAATATTGTAGTTGTGGGTAGAGTGAGTGTTTGGATTATGCATCGTGTGTTGAAGAACGCCCTTTGGGGGGCGAAGTGGTGCGTCAAAAGATGGATTCTCAACAAGGGGGATTATGCACTCATGGGAATGCATAACGTGGTATTCACTTGTTGAGGCTTTGACCCTTCATACAGAACCAATTTTCAAATGCAAATTTACTCCAACCATGAATTTACTTTTGGGAAACTGGAGCTATAATTGGATCTATTATTAACATTACTTATATGCATGGGGAATCTTTTCAACACCAACCTACAAGAGAAACTTGTTTCTTTTAGGTATAAATAGTGGCTAGTCTAGGTATTCAAGTGATCCAATTGATTGTCAACTAAGTTATAATGGATGGCCTTGGAAGTAATGAAAAAAGTGTCCTCCTAGCGAGTGAGGAATTGACAACCTCATGTTCATATTCTACTTAAGCTAATGGCTAATGATGTATGCCATTATGCTACAAACACAAACTCAGAAAAGAGTTGCCTACAAGATTACTCCAACAAGTAGAAAGGAAATTTGAAATGATTCTTTGGGTGATAGCATTGATATTATTTTTCTCCAATGATTTAATTCAAAACCAAGGTGTTTCCTTACTTTGTTGGTCATATTCTTGGCAGTCCTGTCAAATTGTTTACAAGATATCAATGCTCTTATTTGAATACATACCATTTTTCTTTCTTTATTTATGAGAAAATCTAGGGTTCACACACCTTATCATGATGGGATTCCACTAAGCATCAATCACTTTAATAGTTAGAGGGATAGAGATAGTGTTGGAAACATGCTAACGAATTTCCTCATGTGTTCACATGCACATGCATGCAACTATGTTAATGTGCATGCATGCAATCTATTTATGAACTGCTCATGTAACTATGTGATCTATTCATGACCAGTTTGTGTAACTGAGTGATAGATGTTATATATGAGAGCATACCCATAGAGGTGTGAGTGCAACGTGTAGTGAGCTTGTGAGAGAAAGACGCAATACTGAGGTGTTGTGTGTATGAGAGGAGAGGATGGTTGTATGTCTAGGTTGGCGATTGTAATTATCCCTTGAATAAAAGAATATTGATTATCATTGCTCGTGGTTTTTTCCCTCATTGGGTTTCCATATAAATCACTGTGTCAAATTGTGGGATTGTTGTGTTTGGTTTAATGCATGTTTGATATTGCTTGTGCTCTATTTTATGCTATGTTTTGCTTCTGCTTCCCAACAAGTGGTATCAGAGCATAAGGTGAGAAATCCATTGCATGTAAATGGGCATATGTGACTTGGATAGGCATGTGTACCCCTAGTTTATCAAGTCACCTATGAAAAGTCTAGATGTATATTGAGGTAGATTGAATATGTGGAGGGGTATGTATGTTGGGTTAACCTTGACTCGGTGAAATATTTAATGAGTTAAATCTGATTTTT
The DNA here is from genome assembly GCA_009831015.1 of Picea engelmannii. Classification (NCBI taxonomy): domain Eukaryota; kingdom Viridiplantae; phylum Streptophyta; class Pinopsida; order Pinales; family Pinaceae; genus Picea; species Picea engelmannii. The sequence goes on along the minus strand of ML782766.1, from coordinate 323,606 downwards.
AGGTCAAAGCAGGTGGTTTTTTGGGTCCATGTTTTTTGGGTATCCTGTGGTATTGTTTCCATGGATTGCATGTAATAAAGCCTATAAAAGGCTTGGTGAGATCCATTTTAAATGGGCCTGGAGTTAAGCGATGAAGGATTTCTTGGCTGTCTTGGTCAGATTTGAGCAAGGTAATGTTGGTTTTAAGGTGGAGCACTGAGACTCCAGTGTAAAGTCCCTGGAGGTGAGTGACAGAGGTTCACTTGGGTTGATTTGGCCAGATTTGGTCAACGTTGTTCAAATGCAAAGTTTGAGGTGGAGCAGTGTGTCTAGGTTAAAAAGGTGGGTCTATAGAAAGGATGATGTGTTGGTAGGTCAATCAAGTGTTTGAGAATATATAATGAAGGTAAGTTCATATCCATGGAACTTAGAAAGTATTGCAAGGAAGTTGGGATCGAATAGGCATGTTCAGTAATGCCAAGTTGTAGAAATAGTTGTGGACATAAGAGATTTTTCTATTTGGTAACTCGGTCACCATCGGTTGCAAAAGACAAGAATATTCAGGAAGAGGTATGTTTTGGGTATGTGTTATATTCTTTGCATGTGTGTGTGTGGGCGCATCAGATATGACAACTGCGTTTGATGATCCCTCGTACTAGTGTTGTGTTTGTGTCGTGTGTGCCGGGCACTTTCCTAGGGGGGTCCTAGGGGGGGGGCGGTATGCCCCCCTTGGTTACGAGTAGCGTTTGGGGCAGTGCCCCGAAATTTGTTTTCGAACGGTTTTTGCTATTTTTAGTGGATTTTGCTATTTTTAGCAGATTTTGCTATTTTTAGTGGTTTTGTAAATTAATCCTGAATTAAGGGATTAGGGTTTTGGTATCTACGGAATACCTAAAAACATTGTATATATTGTATGGTGAATGGTGAAATTCGATATAATGAATATAAGAAAGGTTTTCCTGGTTGAGGGTTTCTGATATAAATCTCTGTGTACTATGTGAATGAGCCATTGATTAAAATTTTGTTTTTCTTAAGAATCTATATGCATTGCTTTACTTCACAGGTTTAAAACTTACATGTGGTATCAAAGCTCATTTTTGGCTTTAGAGGGGTGCCTTTGTTGTTGAGGTTTTGGCTCGGTCTTGATAGATCAAGTTTATCTTGGGTCTGTGATAAACCTAGGTTTAGTGGGAGCTTTTGCAGTGGTGATTTGAGTGCAGAAAGAGGAATGGAGAGTTCTTCTAGAATCGAGATAGAGAAGTTCAACGGTAACAACTTTGAGCTATGGAAGCTGAAATTGGAGGACCTTCTTGTAGACAAAGAACAATGGATCATTGTGGATCATGGTACACAGCCTACTAGTACACCGTCTACTAGCACACAAGCTATTGGTACATAACCTACCAGTACAAAAACTACCAGTACACCACCTACTAGTATGTTGAAGGAAGATTGGGAGAAGTTGGACAGAAGAGAAAGGAGTACTATTCGACTCTTCCTGGCAGATTTGGTGTTGTTGAATGTCTCGGGAGAATCTACAGCCAAGGAACTATGGGATAAGTTGGGGAATTTATATCAATCAAAGTCCTTGGTAAACAAGTTGTTCTTCGAAAGAAGTTGTATCATCTTAGGATGGAATATGGAGATTCTGTGACAGAACATCTAAATGCCTTTAATACTCTGGTAAGTCAACTTGGCTCTGTTAATATTACGATTGTAGAAGAAGATAAGTGTATTACTTTGTTATGTTCTTTTCCAGACTCTTGGGATAATCTGGTTGTAGCAATAGGTAGTACCACTCAATCTACATTGAAGTATGAGGATGTAGTTTCATCCTTGTTATATGAAGAGATGAGGTGAAAAAGCATGGATGTTCACAGCACATATGCTTTATTTGTAAGAGGGCGTACCCAAGATAGGAACCCTGGTAAGCCTTCGGAGTGGAGATCTAAATCTATAGGTAGATCTAAGTCTCTAGGAAAACCTTTGAGGAAATGTTCGAAGTGTGGTAAAATAGGGCATTATAAGAAAGATTGCAAGTCTAAGAAGGTTGAAAAACCAAAGGGATCTAATAGTACCTCTTCCACAGAGGTGAAAACCTCCACTGAAGAAGGAATTGATGTTTACCTAGAATCTACAAGTACATATGCAGACCATGATGTATGGTTTATCGACTCAAGTGTGTCATACCATATGACTCCTCACAGGGAGTGGTTCTCTGAATATGAAAAATATGATGTTGGTGATGTATTCCTAGGAGATGAATCGACAACAAAAATCTTGGGACGTGGAAGGGTTAAGTTGCTGCTAAAATATGGAAGGATTAGAACTCTCCCTGGGATTCTTCACATTCCAAAACTAGCAAGGAGCCTAATATCTATAAGCAAGATGGATGATGTAGGAGTGGATATTGTATTTGGAAAGAATACTTGCAAGATGGTACACAGAGTAATGGTGTTGATGAGGGGAGTTCGGTGTGGAACTCTGTACAAGTTGCTGGGAAGCACTTATACTAATGGGTGTAACAGTTCTATTGTCCTTGAGCATACAAATAAGGAATACAAGACCAATATCGTCCCTAAAAACAAGACCAAGTTGTGGCATCAAAGACTGGGACATATTGGAGAAAAGGGCCTTTGAACACTACACGGTAAAGGTATGGTTGAAGGTATGTCTAATTGCACTCTGGATTTTGATTTCTGTGAACATTTCATATATGGTAAATTGAATCGAGTAAGATTCCCATCTGGTGCTACAAGAGCAAAGGGGATCTTAGAGTTGATACACAGTGATGTGTTTGGACCTGTTCCTGTTCCATCCCTAGGTAAATCTGTGTATTATGCTTCATTCATAGATGATTTTTCAAGGAACACATGGATTTATTTTCTTAGAAAGAAATATGAGGTATTTGATAAATTGAAAGAGTTTAAGGCTCTAGTAGAAAATCAGACAGAGAAGAAAATAAAGGTATTGAGAACAGGTAATGGTGGAGAATTCTGCGGAAATGAATTCGAAGAATTATGTAAGAAGTGTGGTATAGAAAGGTAGAAGACTAGTCCATACACTCCTCATCATAATGGAGTTGCAGAAAGGATGAATAGGACACTGATGGAAAAATCAAGGAGCATGCTCAGCGGTGCCAGGTTAGGACAAGAATTATGGGCAGAGGAAGTGGGTACAACATGTTACCTGGTCAACTGATCACCTTCATCGGTGTTGGACGATAAAACTCCACACGAGGTATGGTCTGGAAAGAAACCCTCTCTTCAACATCTTAGAGTGTTTGGTTGTGATGCTTATGTACATGTTCCAAAGGAAAATAGGAGTAAGCTAGATAAAAAGGATGAAAAGTGTATCTTTATTGGTTATAAATATGGTGTGAAAGGTTATAAACTTTGGAACCCAGAAACTAGGAAGATTGTTTATAGTCGAAATGTTGTGTTCAGAGAAGTAAAAGATGTGTCCAAACAGGAATTCCTACCAATGCAAGACGAACCTGAGAAAATAGAGCTTGAGTTGGATGATGCAAAATCTGAATCAGATGAAGTAGAGGAAGCAGAAGAAGAAGAAGAAGAACCTCATACCCCAGTATTGAGGATATCAGTGAGAGATAAAAGGAAACCAGAAAGGTATAGTCCACCTGATTTCCATTCAAATTTTGCTTTATATGTTACTCATGATGATCCCAGAACTGTCAGGGAAGCAGTGAATTTAGAGGATAGTAAACTCTAGAAGAAGGCCATGGTTGAAGAAATGGATGCCTTGGATAAGAATGAGGAATGTCATATAGTTGAGTTGCCAGCTGGAAGAAAATATGTTGGTAGAAAATGGTTGTTTAAGAAGAAGTTTAATGCACAAGGTAAAGTGGAGAAATACAAAGATTGGTTAGTAGAAAAAGGTTATTCCAAGGTAGAGGGAATTGACTTTGGTGATATTTTTTCTCCTATTGCTAAGTTAACTTCTATTAGATTTCTTTTATTTATTGTTGTTGCTTTTCATCTTGAAGTGGAACAGATGGATGTGAAGACAACATTCCTACATGGGGATCTGGAAGAAGAAATCTACATGAAGCAGCCAGAAGGTTGTGCAGTGAAGGGAAAGAAAGAGTTGGTTTGTAAGCTAAAGAAGTCACTATATGGTCTAAAGCAATCACCTAGGATGTGGTACCAAAAGTTTGACACATGCATCCTTGGATTGGGATTTGTAAGAAGCAGGGTTGATCACTGTGTATATTCCAAGCAGGTTGGTAATCACTTCATTTATGTAGTGTTGTATGTTGATGACATGTTGTTGGTAGGAAATAACATGGATGTTATCAAGGAGATGAAATCGCAGCTATCCTCCAAATTTGACATGAAGGATCTCGGTGCTGCTAACTTCATTCTGGGAATGGAGATTAAAAGAGATCGTGCAAACAGGAAACTCTAGTTGAATCAAAGAAAATATGTTGAGACGATATTGCAGAGGTTTAATATGCATGGAAGTAAACCGGTCAAGGTTCCTATTCCCATAGGTGTAAAGTTATCTGCAGATCAGTGTCCCAAGACACAGGAAGAAGAAGAAGACATGTCCCATGTTTCGTATGCCATTGCAGTTGGCAGTTTTATCTATGCAATGGTTTGTACTAGACAGGACATTGCACATGCAGTGGGAGTTTTGAGTAGGTATATGTCAAAACCAGGGAAGGAGAATTGGACAGCAGTAAAGAGGGTCTTCAGGTATCTCCGTTGCACCACCAGTTATGGATTGTGCTACCAAGGAAGACTAGGATTAGACAGAGTGGTGGACATACATGGCTTTGTTGATGCAGATTGGGCTGGAAATTTGGATCGCAGAAGATCTACACATGTGTATGTGTTTAACCTATTTGGAGGAGTAATCAGTTGGATGAGAAAAAGACAGGCTGTAGTGGAACTCTCAACTATAGAAGCTAAATACATGGCAGCCACTCATGCAAGCAAGGAAGCAGTATGGTTACAAAGATTGTGTTCAGGTATTGGGTTGGTACAACAAGCAGTGAGATTAGATTGTGATAGTCAGAGTGCAATATTCCTGGAAAAGAACCCAACTTATCATTCAAAGACAAAGCATATTGATGTTCAGTATCACTTTGTGAGAGACATGGTTGAGGAAAAGAAGGTGTTGTTGGAAAAGGTTGACACTTTGAAGAATGTTGTAGATTCATTGACAAAGTCTGTGA
>ML782766.1:264457-303366 GCA_009831015.1 Picea engelmannii | reverse complement strand
TTGAGTACTTTTCTTGAGGTTTTTATATGCTATATTGATGTTTGGTTCTTAACAAATCGTCCCTTAGATCTAATTTAAAAAATGGCATAACTACAATAAATGCATAGCTTAAATTTAAGGAGGATTTTAATGCAAAGGATTTTAAAAAATTTAACATGTGAAATCACTCGGATCAGATTCCAGTTCTTAGATCTACTATTAATATTTCAATCTTCTATAATTTCAGATCTATAAATATACTCCAATTTTCATTTATGAAGAAGATTTTTCTTGTTTGTTGCAATGATAATAAAACTGTTTTTTTTTCGTTGCTAGAAAGATTAAAAGTTTGAATCAATCACTAGAAAAGAGGTTTCATGAAGACAATCTTGAATCTTGCTTGAAAAGTTTAGTGAACACATGTTCAAGTTTATTTTAAGATTTTTGAGAATAAGAGGAAATAAGTGCACAATTTAATCTTCATACTTCATGAATAAATTTTAGAGAAACTTGATTTACTTGTGCGCTTCAAAGAATATTTAGGTTGCTTGAATGCCTTTAGTGCTTAGCTTTTTTTTTTTTTTTTTAATATAACACATGCTGGAATGAAATTTAAAGTCACGAGAACAATTTTACAAGCTTTCCTGAAACCTGCCTTGAAAAGATCTTGTTCTTGAAATTTGGCATCTTGTTCATTCATAGGCTTATTGGATGAATTGTGCTAGGAAAACTTGCATGAGTAAATTGGTTTTAGGGAATTAATTCAACATGAAAATTTATCCAAATTCATACTTGAAGAGAATTCGTGCTTGAAAGTACACATAGTGAGTTCAATATGTACATTTCCATATTGTAAATGCACATGACCTTGTTGCAAATTTATTTGAGTAAACCATTGAAGAAATTTTGTGATTTCTTGATCAGGGACTTGAATGATCCTTAACCATTTTTATAACCCTTGCTTCAATAAATATATATAATGGAAAAATATTTCAACTGGAGAAGCTTGTTTGAAAATTGATGAGGGGGTTTGTTACTTAAGTTGGCCTTTAGAAGAATTGTTCTCCATGGAATAATAACCATTGATTGAATAGTTTCTCCCTTGAAATGATGTACCAGTATGCAAGCATGCATGTGTCTCTTTATCTCATGTTTTCCTTTAACATTCTCCAACAATCTTACTCATAGAAAAAAGATGAAAAATAATCAAGTGTCAAAACATGCATGAATTTCATAAAGGCTTAGTATTATTGGATCATAGTTCCCATTGTTTTTATTATTGGATTGCACTCTTGCTTGTTTGTTAAATGGGGCCAAGATATGAGATAAAATTATTTAACATGGCCTCATGATTACTAGTGATTATTGTTGTAAGAATGGAGAAGGGAAATATAATAGTAAAATAGTTGATGAGTTCCTTATCAGTATTCTCATTGCATTGTAAGACTAGTTTTGGAGTTTTCTTGAATGGTCTTTATGCCAAGGTGATGTCTTGCTTCATCTCTTAGTGAGTCTCTAAGATTGAAATATTTTATTCATTTGGGAATCCTATTCAATCACTTGAAGGTTATCTTCTTCTTGAAAAAGAACATTGAGAAAGAATTTATCTTGTTAAAATCTAATTCTATAACCCCTCAATTGCTTGGTTACTTGAATGATTATTAGCAAGACACCTTGTGAATGAGTAGCATAAATTGATAACTTTTGAAGACTTTCAATATGGTGGCTTTCTATCACATAACAATTGTTATCAAAACCTTGGATTGCTCAACAAATTTGAAAAGCGATAACCATTATCTTGCTATCCTCACCTATCTAGTCTAAATTACTTATCATTCTTTATGTTTAAAGAATGGTAGGGAAAAGAAGGATCCAAAAGGAAAGAAGGTGTGTTTTATGATTTACCAATGGACATATGGTGAAAATCTATTGTAATAATCTTGTAATGCATTTTGAAAATGCGCTGCATTGATTGCTTTTGCACTTTAGGTTTAGGTGAAGGATCTTTGATAAAGGAAATAGATAAATATATGCTTGCCATGGAAGGTTTCAATGAATCAATCCAAATTGATGGATGATTGTTTAAAATATGATTTGTAGGATTGGGGTTATTTGTGGACTTTGCTTCGAGGATGTTTCCTCTAAAAGAAGGGGAAAACAGTAATACATTGAACTAATTAACTAGAATATGATTAATCTCATAGAAAATTTAAATATTGATGGCCTAGTTGCTACATGCTATTGGGTATAGTGGTCATTGGATGAGTAAAAAAAAGATATACAAAGTCGATAGGCATGCTAGTAATGCCAACAATATTTTATTTTTGAATTCATCTAATATGAAATACATGACTAGAGATTGTGGTTCTAGATGATAGGGTGTTTATGTGAAATTCAAGAGGGAAAATATATGAAACTTTTAGCACATTGATAAGGTGACTATACTTATCCCATATAATGTCAACCTTCTTGTTGAAAGAAGAGGAAATGATAATTGGTATCGGGATAATGATAGAGCACTCATTGTACCGATGACCCTTTGAGAGTTAGCTTGGGATGATGAACGTAACCTAGTAGATCCATGTAGGATGGATGTTTTGATGATGATTCTTGCATCTATATATATATATATATATATAATCATGAAAGCTAGTTGTAAATGTGTTGAACCTGCACAGAATAGATCTAGCTAAACAATAATAGACACATTTGCAGAGATAATTTGAGAAAGAAGAAGAAGGAGAGAAAATAATGAAAGAATTCTCATTAACTATATTCCACACTCAAAGAGTGAATAATTTACAATAGATATAGGATACATGAGTAGATAATGAGACATAGTGGTGGTCTAGATTGATCTGGACACACACCAACAGTTACGGGAGTGAACTTTCACCTAGTCTAGTCTCTCAGGCAGTTACGAGAGTGAACTGCCACCTAATTGAGTTAACTAGTCAACTAGTCTTCAGTTAACTAACTGAACAGAGAGTAGTGAGAAGTTAACTCAGGAAATCAAGTGTAATGCACCAGTCTGGTGATGATCCCAAGGAAAATGTGCATTATCTGGTGATTATCCCAATGTTGCATGGTGACAAAACCAATGCAGCATCTAAACTCAACTCAACTAGTCAAACTGAAGTGTCAACTGAAAAAGAATATTCTCCAGGTGGAATATTCTCCTCTAAAATATATGAGACTAGATAATGACTAATTATGACTAATAAACAAGGAATAACCTTAGGAAAAATAAATCCTAGGTGTGTGTGAAGTAACTCCAACAACCCCCCCCCCCCCTGAACATCACTATGGTGAAAATAAAGAATGGGTCCCGGCTACGAGGCCATGTTAGGTACCAAAATACAAAAGATACACTGAAATAAACGAGGAAATAGGGAAAACATCATGGAAACAAAACCCCCCATAAAATTACAATGCATAAAATAAAAAATGATAAGGAACAAAAGGCAGTTGCTAAGCAACCATGTCCTTCACTCCAAGAAGACCTCGCAATTGTGCAAGTTTGTGCTCTTTGAAGATTTTGTTGAAGATGTAGATGTCTGCAAGGATCTGATGAACTATATGCATCATTGATATTTCCACACATATCCACTTTATATTATTGTAATGAATAATATCCAAATAAATTTTGGATGAAATTTTGAAAACCGTGCGGTCGTTTCCAGAAAAATGCTGAAATTTTGTTGATTTTGAAACGATCATAATTTCACTTTCCAGACTCCTTTTCGAACGATTTTTTTTTTGAAATTGGATAATTTCCGAGAGGAATTCAAATATCCAATTTGTTTCTACAATTTTTTCTCATAAAATATCATAATGGCGTCTAATGTGTGCGGCTCCCTTTTTGACTGTTGAGATGCATGCATGGTGCATGCAAAAGTGTCTGCATGTGACTCCTGAGATGCATGCCATATATCTTCCACATGAATTTAAGAAAAAAAATCTTAAATGGAATAGACATAATCTTAAATTAATGGAATACAAATTTCTGCAAATACTTTTGTAGAAGATTCTTCATAATAAGAGGCTTGATCTTCTGACGGCTTCTCTTTTGGCTCTATGTGTGCGACCTCCTACATGAAATATTCACAATATTGTTTATTCCGAAATAGAACCTTCAATCTGGTCCATAATTCATTTGGAGTTGATCCTTGTGATTCTTCATATACTTGATGGAAAAGTGCAGGAGAAACAGACATGCCGATACTTCCTATGGCCATATCTTATCTATTGAGAAAGTCATTTTTCTCATCAGCAGAATCAAACTCTACTTCCATTGCCATAGTAATTTGGTACAAACCTCTACATCTAAGATGAAGAATAATTTTTGGCTTCCATTCCAATAGTTATGAGGCGTGAGAAGTATTTCCGGTGAATAATCCATCTTTTTGTTGTCTTCAATCTTTTGTACCTGCAAAAAATGATTTGGTGTAGATTTTTCTTAGCAGTTCGTCGGCTTTGATACCATGTAAATGTGTTGAACCTACATAGAATATATCTAGCTAAACAATAATACACACATTTGTAGAGATAATTTGAGAAAGAAGAAGAAGGAGAGAAAATAATGAAAGAATTCTCATTAACTGTATTCCACACTGAAAGAGTGAATAATTTATAATAGATATAGGATACATGAGTAAATAATGAGCCATAGTGGTGGTCTAGATTGATTTGGAAACACACCAATAGTTACGAGATTGAATTGCCACCTAGTCTAGTCTCTTAGGCAATTACGCGAGTGAACTGCCACCTAGTTGAGTTAACTAGTCAACTAGTCTTCAGTTAACTGACTGGACAGAGAGTAGTGAGAAGTTAAATCAGGAAATCAAGTGTAATGTGCCAGTATGGTGATGATCCCAAGGCAAATGTGCATTAGCTAGTGATGATCCCAATGTTGCATGGTGACAAAACCAATGCAACATCTAAACTCAACTCAACTAGTCAAACTGAAGTGTCAACTGAGAGAGAATATTCTCTAGGTGGAATATTCTCCCCTAAAATATAGGAGCCTAGATAATGTCTAATTATGATTAATAAACAAGGAATAACCTTAGGAAAAATAAATCCTAGGTGTGTGTGAAGTAACTCCAACACTAGTGACTTGATTTTGTTGATGAATCATGATAAGAATATCAATGATTTTTTATTCATTTGTATTTGTTATGTGTTCATGATGTTATGCTATCTTAAGAACCTATGGTATTTACATATGATGTTGTGTGATTCCATCTAATTATGTTGATGAAAGACTATGTATTTTATAAAGATGTGTGGGCATTATATTTCTTATGATAGTATCTCCTAATGTGATTGCATGGAAATATTTTATGATAAAATGAAGGAGAATGTGGCTATGACAATAATGTTGTATTCTCATGATGACATGCGAGATTTATCATGTGGATTCTTTCCTTGAGATGTTGATATTATGACTAATGCATTTCTTTCATGTTGTGAGGTGGTGGTTGTCAGGATATCCATCAGTGGGTTGAGAGGGCTAGTTTATTTTATGATCTTGTGGGATTCCACAACAATGAAGGAGAATATTACAAGTAACACATTATGGGTTGGGGATAACTCAATATACTACTTATCACTATAATTTTTATGCCTTGTATTGGATTTGTGACATTGAAGTCACAAATAATGGCTAGAGTGTTGTTCACTGGTGGTGTTGTGGGATTGGACTAAGATGCCTAGGGCTTGTACCTGGTAGTTGTGGAGGGATTTTAGTTCAACATTTCAATATGCTTGTTTTATGTGAGTACTGATCCAAATGTCTTCTTGGGAAAATGAGGTATCAAGCCTTGGGGCTAAAAATAAATTGGTAGGCTTTAAGATTGGTTCTGAAAGTCAGGAAGTAAATCTAGAGAGTACTTGTGTTTGCCCATTGTTGTGATGTGGACTTTCAATTCCTGTTGTGGTCATCTAGGTGGATTTATACTAGTCTAGCAGAGGGTGTTGTGGAAGATACAGGAGCTAACAGAGGGTGTTGTGGAGGATTTGGTGAGATAAATAAAAACCTATAAGCACATAATCAACGTTAACTTCGAGACGAAGTTCCTTAAAGGGAGAGAGTATGACATGCCCCATATTATTATCATTTAAATAAATAAATAACAATAATAAGAAAGTATAATAATTATCCTAAATGGATCATCCCCATATTATTATTATTTAAATAAATAAATAAGAAGAAGAAGACAGTATAATAATTATCCTAAAATGATCATCCCTATATTATTGTTATTTAAATAAATAAATAATAATAACAATAAAGCATAATAATTATCCAAAAGGGATCATAATAAGTACTTAAATAAATATTTGGGGTAATTAAAGTAAATGGTAAAATCAATAATGATAATTTATGGAAAAACCTTAAAATATAATAAAGAATTACAAGTGGATCCTAAGGACTGAGTTATTTATCATGGATGGATTCTATATAAGGAGGGGGAAGAAGGAGAAAAGGATCTATGTTCTTGCTTGGTAATTTTGAGGACAAGAATAATAAGAGTTTCCATAGTATTGGATTGGGGGCTTGGGGGCTCTCAGTTGTGATGACTAAGGGGTTGGTTAAGTGGAGAGTTGTCCCCCATTTATTGTTCTGGTAGATCAGATCAAATATCAAAGTATCACTTTGTTTATAAAGTCACAAGATTACAAGTATGTTGGTTCCAAGTAGGTTCCTCACCTCTCACTACTCATGTGACTTAAGTAAATTTTATTGAGGTTTCCCTGTGTTAGAAATCAATGGTTATTTTATTGGGTAATTTATGTATTTATGATTGTTATGAGAGTATTCCATTACAATTTAAATTGTATAAAATAATTGAAATGAGAAAAATAGATAACATAAATAAATACATGCACACCATCCACAAGTAAACACCAGATATAACCTAGGAAACCTAGTATGGGAGAAAACCCAGCTAGAAGGTGAGGCCTCTCAACTCTCTTTTCTTCAAATGCAAGTACAAAGAAAGAGGCACTCTATGTGGGTTTTCATTTGAAATTGCGGCCTATATAGTTTCTATAGAGTCTCTCCTGCCCTATTATGCTCTCAAAACACCACTTCTAGGTTTTTTTCTCATCTATGGAAGAAATACAATGCTAAAGAATGGAACCCCTTATCCTCCTAGAAGCCTGTTTTTTAACATCGCTCATTAGCCATCTGGGACTAGGTTTTTGACTTCCTCAACCCTTAATTGAGATAAGATTTTGGACCTTCTATAATCTTCTTGAAAGACCATATGTGGCTAGCCCCATTTGCATGAGTAATGGGGGTTGATGTGGCATCCACTCGTACCATGGTGGTCAACACAATAGGTCAACTTGCAGGAGGAATAATGTTTTCATATGAGCTTTGATTGATGTGATTTTTGTACCATTGGAAAGGTATCGATGTGTAGAATAATGTAAAGGAGTCTCAAATAATGTTAAGAATTTTTTTACCCAAAAAAATTCCATTTGATGCCTCGAAATGGATCTGAAAGGTTTCAAACCCCAATTTTCCAAACTGGGACCTACCACTAAAATGACCTTGCAAGTTGATTCCTCCAATTTTTTCACTGTAAAAGCATCAAGATAGATGAAAAATAATATAATTATCCAATCTGAATCACACTCACTTAGATTGACCTCAATCTTGACATTCATATAAAGTGTTATTTCCCAACAAGTCTATTTTTATACTAATGGATTCTACACTCTTTAGTAGTCCTAGTTTTGGTTTTCATCACCTTAGAGAATTTACTCTCCAAACTTACACCAAGGCCTTAAAACAATTAGAATATTGTGTGTTTTCTATCAAAAGAAAACAAGTCTAGCTCATTTTAGTTATTGCATTGGCTTTAATAGGTTATTGTTTACTTAAAGGGAACACAATGAAAATTATATGATGTTATCAAGACTCAAGAATGATGAAATATAAAGAAATTGATAAATGGTCAAAGAGAATCTATACTGTTTTTTCACTAAATCTACACAATCCTTGAAATGCATTTAAACTAAGAGATCAACTTGAATTTCTCATGCAATGTGAATTTCCTTTTATATTTATTCAATGCAACCTACAAACTAAAATAATTTATCTTAACTTTAAAAACACTACTAAAACAAAATGCCTAATAAATAAAAAACCTAACTCTCTTTTGATCGGGGGGTGATCCATATTATTTTGAGAATGAAATGAGACAAAAACAAAAATATATAAAATAACACAGAAATATAGTGAAACTCAACTTCTATTAATGAATAAGATAGAAAAACATTGTAGAACACAAACTGACAGATGTTGACTAATTGGGTTGGTTATCATTGATGTCAACCCTTGAAGAAAGTCTGGTAGCAAATTTTGATAGCCCCAACAGTATGGTTAAGGGACTCAATATTGTTTGAGGTATAACGGTATGAAAATCAATGTATTTGTATATATTTGGGACAAACTTTAGAATGTTTATGAAGGAGACACAAAAGTCAAGGAAGCAAATCTTCAAACTTATAGAGGTCAATTTGAACATCTTAATATGAAGGAAGATTAGAATATTTTGTCTTAGTTTTTGCGATTTGATGAAACAGTGAATGTAATTAGAGGATTAGGTGAAGAAGTTGATGAATCTATAATTGTTCAAAAGGTACTAATATCTCTTCCAATGAGTTTTGATCTGAAGATATCAACACTAGAAGAAAGAACGTATCTAGATTAAACAAGCATGGATGAGCTACATGGAATATTCACAGCATATGAAATGAGAACTGAACAAGAGAATCCAATTACAAAAGAAGCAACATTCAAGGCATCCAATAAGTCAAAGAAAAAGGGAAAGCAACAGACAAAGTTAGACAACAGTAAGAGTGACATCTCAGAAGATGATGAAGAAGTAGCCAACTTTGTTAGAAGACTGAAAAAGGGAACCAGTGGAAAATACAGAGGTAAGCTTCCATTGATTTATTTTAATTGTGAAGGTATTGGTCATTCCACTAGAAAATTTCTCCATAAGAAAAATAAAATAAATGAATAATATAACTCAAATAACAAACAAGTATACAAGCGCAAAATGACCAAAAATAAATTCTTCAAGAAAAGTTTTTGGACTAAAGAAGACAACATCTCATCAGACGAAGAAGAAGACAGTGAAAGTGATACATAAAGGGTTATATTCATGGAAATAGAAAATTTTGATGAATAATGCATCGAAGAAGAATATGAAGAGGTAGAAGTTGACTACAGATAAGAACTATTGAGTGTTATAGAAGTTATAAAAAAGAGAAAAGAAGAAAAACAAGTCACTACAGGAGGAACTAAAAAGAAAAGAGGAAACTCAAAATTCTAACTCTGAAGAACTAGAGCATATGATCACTAAATAAAATTTCAAGTTGAAGAAAACAAAAGAATTGAAGAAGCACTTAAAGATTGGTTATAAGAAAGAGACAAGATCATTGGAAATTTGGAAGCAGAGATTGTCACATTGAGAAAATATCTTCAAAAGAAAAACATGCAGAACAACTCAAAAGTTTTGGAAGTTATTATTAGTAGTCAAAGGCCAAATCATGACAAGTCGAGACTTGGATACAATTAGACAGAAAAGGGATCAAGATCCAAAAAAAATATCAAGAAACACAACCAAGAAGCTATGTAGAGACAGTTAGAGGAAACAAAAAGTTTTACAAGGAAGATCACAGAGACACTCCTCCACCCAGAAGATTCAAATTCCAGAATCAATGAAAGTCAGAAACAAGAAGACCTCAAGAAGAAGAAGGATTCAAAAGAGTAACTCTTTTCAAAATATCTTCAACTCCCAGGTGTCAAACTATGTTCTTTGGTTTATATTATTCATGTAACATTTTTTGACATAAAGCTATAAATTGTAGAGAAAATAACAGAAACAAAAACAACTTTGAAAGTCATGCATAAAATGGTTATCCAAGAAGGCCTAATAAAACACAAAGAAGAAGATACAATAGGTTTGAATCATTGAGCATTGAAATAGAATGCTACAAGTGCAACAAATTTGGACACATGGCCCAATATTGTAGAATGACAATCCATCCTAGAGAATCACAACAAAATAAAAATAGTCATAAAAAAGCACCTCAATAGAGAATATGGATAAGAAAGAAGAATCAATACAACAATGAAGAATGAACACTCTCTCTACAAGCTAAACACAAGAAACGTGGTTGATATGTTGGCAGTGGCTACTCAAAGTGCATGACAACTGATGAGGAAAAGTTTCTAAAATTGGAAATGGAAAGAGATGGATCAGTCTCCTTTCGAAATGATGACTCAACTAGAATCATTGGAAGAGGCACAGTCAGAATTGGAAACAAAGATACCAAGGTAGAAAATGTTCTACTAGTGGAATATATGAAACATAATATTCTAAGTGTAATCCAAATGTGTGATCAAGGTCAGAAACTTTTGTTTGATTCACAGAAGTGCGAGATAATAAAAGTAGGTTCAGGTAGAGTGGTTGCAATAATTGTAAGAACTTCAAGCAACATATATATATTAAGTGAAATTGGAAATGAAAAGTGTTGTCTAGGAAAGGAAGATGAATTTTGGCTATGGCACAAAAGGATGGGTCACATAACTTTGATAACCTTGTCAAAGTTAGAAAAAATGAAGCAGTCAGAGAAATTCCCCAAATCACGAAGCCAACCAATACCTTATGCAAGCATTGTCAACAAGGAAAGAAAACAAAAACCAAATTCAAATAAAAGGAATACTCCACAACAAGATTCTTGGAAATTGTGCATATTGATCTAGTTGGACCAACTAGAACCAAGGGTTTAAAAGATGAGCAATATTTTTTGTTATTGGTTGATGATTATACAAGGATGAATGCAGTTTGTTTTCTCAGGAAGAAGTCAAAAGAATTCAATAACTTCAAGGTATACAAGGAAATGGTTGAGAATGAAATGGATTCAAAAATCAAATGTTAGGGATATGATAATGAAGTATAGTTTACTTCAAAGGAATTTATGAACTTCTACAACAAGAATGAAATAAAAAGGCAATTATCCACTACTAGGACACCTCAATAGAATGGAGTTGTCGAAAGGAAGAACATAACAGTACAGGAAATGGATCGAACTATGTTAATGGATTCCAATTTGACAGGTGTCTTTTGGGTACATTCAATGCATACATTAGTTCATATTCAAAATAGAGTAATGCTCAAAAAGAACAGTGATAAAAATCCCTACGAGATATGGAAAGGAAGACTAGAGAATGTGAAGCACTTCATAGTTTTTGGAAGAAAAATGATACATCACAAGAGAAAATGGTAGAATGAGAAAGTTCGACTCTCATGTGGACAAAGGAATACTTGTTGGGTACTTGCGCACAAATAAATCATACACATGTTTCAATTTGAGGCTCAACAAAGTTGTGGAAAGCATCAATGTGACAGTTGATGAGACAGTTGGACGAAAAATAAAGGAAGAAAAAAAGGAGTCAATGGAACAAGTTCATGAAGAAGAAGTAGCGGAAGGGGAAGATGAAGAAGAACAATTATAAGCAAAAGAGAAAGAAAAACAAGATATTCAAGTACCATTGAAGACACATAATAAAATAATACAGAAGAATCATTCATCAGATCATATTATTGGGAACAAATATGTAGGACTTGAGACCAGAAGAAGAATTTGTTCACCAGAACAACTGCACCTTGCACTCTTATCTTCAATTGAGCCAAAAATCTTTGAAGAATCCAACAAGGATGAATTTTGGATAAAATACATGGATGAAGATTTGGATGAGATAGATAAGAATGACACTTGAGAATTGGTTCCAAGGCCAAAGTACAAGAATGTGATCGACACAAAATGGGTCTTCACAAATAAACTGAATGAAGATGGACAGGTTACCAGGAACAAAGATAGATTGATATGTAAAGGATATGCACAAGTTGAAGGCATTGACTTTGAAGAGACATTTTCTCCAGTTGCTAGAATGGAAGAAATCAAATTGATCCTAGCTTATGCATGCTCCAAGAATACCAAAGTGTATTAAATGGACGTGGAATCAACCTTTCTGAATGGGGAACTAGAAGAAGAAGTCTACATTGAGAAACCAGAAGGATTTCAGTTGTCATAGAATGAAGATTATGTTTGCAGGTTGAACAAGGCATTATATGGTCTCAAATAGGCACCCATAGCATGGTATTCCAGACTGGATAGATATCTACTACAACAAGGGTTCAGGAAAGGAAATGCAAACAACAACCTCTACATCAAGGTAACTCAAGATAGCATTTTATTAATTGAAGTTTATGTCAATGATATTATTTTTTGAAGTAATGATGATAGGATGAGCGAGAAATTTGCAAAGGATATGAAGAATGAATTTTAAATGTCATTACTTGGAGAATTATCTTTATTTTTGGGTCTTCAAATATGTCAAAGCAACCAAGAAATTTTTATTTCTCAAACCAAGTATATCATAAAAATGTTACAGAGGTTCGGAATGGAAGATTGCAAACCAATCAATACTCCTATGCAGACCAGTTGTAAACTAAGTAAATATGATGATTCAAAGACTACAGATCAAAGGTAGTACAGGTCCATGATTGAAAAATTACTTTATGTGACAACATCTAGACTATATGTAATGCATGTAGTTGGACAAGTGGCACGCTTTCAAGCAACACCAAAGAAATCACATGTTCTAGAAGTAAATAGGATCTTCAGATATCTCAAGGGAACAAAAGAGTTTGGATTATGGTATCCAAAAGGAAAATATCTATCACTTGTTTCCTACATAGATGCAAATTGGGCAGGTTGCATTGATGACCGAATAAGTACAAGTGGAGTAGTGTTCTACTTGGATAAGTGTTTGGTAGCTTGGCTAAGAAAGAAACATACATCAATATCATTATCTGCAACTGAAATAGAGTATATTGCAGCAACAACATGTTGTACGCAGGTTCAATGGATGAAACAAACTTTGACAGATATACAAGTTGAGTATGGTGAGCCCATTCCAATATATTGTGATAATACAAGCGCCATCATTATCTCAAAGAATCTAGTGATGCAATCCAAGACGAAGCACATTCCAATCAAGTATCATTTTCTACGGGAATAGGTTGCAAAGAAGAAAATTCAAGTTGAGTATGTTGGCACCAAAGAATATATTATATACATCTTTACAAAACCACTTCCAAGGGAAGCCTTTGAGTATATTAATCAGAAACTTGACATAGTTTCTTCCCCACAATGAATTTTGAATTTTATTCTTATATGTCTTATATTTACACAAGGGAGCACCATAAAGAGGACATTTTAGTTTGGGGGAGCATTTTCAGGAAGATTTCAGACAGGGGGAGAAACCCCAAGGACAGTTCAGTTAGGGGAAGTATCCCCGATGGGAAATTAGCTTTTCCATTGATGTGAAAGGGGGAGATATTCATCAGATTCATGGATAGAAAGTTAGATTCTTGGAGAGAGAGCACATAAACATGTTTCCAAGGGGAGAATGAGCGATATGAATTCAATGTTGCATCATAGTGTTGTCATCAATGGAAAAGGGGGATACCGTTGACTAATTGGGTTGGTTGTCATTTATGTCAACACTTGAAGCAAGTCCGGTAGCCCCAAAAATATGGTTAAGGGACTCAATATTATTTGAGGTATAAAGGTATGAAGATTAGTATAGTTGTAGACAAGACTATTCTAGATGGATAGTACATGTCATTCCATTTCCGGTGATATGTGGAATGCCGCATAAATCCTCACGGTTAGAGATTTATGGCTTTGTGAAGTTGGATAGCCCTCTTGAGTTATCTAGAAGCCCCTAGAAGGTCAAAGAAGTCAAATTATTCTAGAAATCCCAAGAAGAAGTTGACTAGTCAAAGTTGGTGAAACAAGGAGTTAATCATGGGTTAGGTTGTTGCAATAAGAAAATAATTAAAAATAAATTAGTTGCAACTAGAAGTGGAGAGTTTACTATTTATGGATAAAGTGGTTATAAGTGGACAAGTGGTTAGAAGTGGGTTATCCCTAAAACAAGGAAACTGGGTTAAGTTGGTTAGAAGGTAATCCCTAGAGGAAGCTACTTGGATAGTATAAATAAGAGAGCAAGGGTCTCCTATTAGCACACATTGAGCATATTGAATATCTATTATTGTGTAATTTTTATTGTAGGTACTCATTGATACATATAAAGTTACACAAATCTGAGGTAGCACGAAGGGTTGACGGTGAAAGTTTCAAAATTGCAAAAATACTAAAAAAACCCTAGTTTTTTAGATGTATGTGCACTACAATGGAGAAGAGAACATATGTACACGGGCTGTTAGTATAATAGGGAGCGTACATATGGGAAAATCCATGAAATCTTGAGTTGATGAAGGTACCAAGTTCTCAGAGTCTAAAATAAAGCTCCCAAGAAGGTCTATAGTGATCAGGTACAACAAATCTATCTACAGGTTCAAAAGGTACGTTCTATTTTTATGAGTAGTTGGATATTGTTGTCTACATGAGATATTGTTATGGGGGTTTGAGGATTTTCCCTAGAGAGGCTATTGGTTGTATGGAACTTATTGTATAAGTCATATCTATAGAAATACAGTGCTGGTATAATTGATATTTATCATTGGTACATCTTGTTAGTGTTGAGGCATATCTTGTATTTATTGGTACACGGTTGAGGGATCTTGTGGTACATGGTTGAGGGATTTTGGTTGTGAAGTGGTTGTGAATTTGTTTGTGTGGTGTGTGGTTGTATATCAGTGAGGGATTGACGTCTAGTCCATGTGAGGATTATTACAATTGTTCATGATTGTACACACATGTATGGCACATAGCTAGAGAGATATATGTGCACTTGGTTAAGGGATGTATAAGATGATGTATGCACAGGGTACAACTATAGATACGACACAATGACAAGTTGCAGGTTCATGTGATAGAGGTAGAAAAGTGTTTGAAGTTTCAAAAAAGGTGAAAAACATAGCTCTCTGAAGGTGTACGCAGGTGTTGACAAACAAATTTGACATGTCATCAACTGGAAGAATAGATCTAGTCCGGGGTTGTCTAAATGACCCAAGTCGTTTGGTGTAACCTATTATAATGGTGTTAATGGCTCCGTTAGCCAACTAGGGTCCTAAAAATAATAAAGGAAATGAAACTAATCTAAAATCGATGATTCTAACAAACGATATATTATTGACTAATGTTTATTAAAAAGAAATGTGAATATAAACAATCTATATACAGGTTACAAGGTTTGCATGAAATCTTGCGAAAATGATTGTATGATAAAGTTGATCAATCAAATATGAAAACTCTTCTTTTTTGGTATTTTTTTAAAGATATTAAACAAATAAATACTAAATAAATACGATTGAAACAGTGACACAAAAACAGTCAAAACTAATTAATGTAATCATCGTTTCATTCATAAACAACTCTAAATAAAAGAAAAGAATGCATCTACTAACATCTAACTGATCAGTCAACTGATTTTATCTTCATGTGTTGTATGAGCTCATGCCTGTACTATTGTTAAGGGAAACCTATAACAGAACAATACTAGCACTTCTAGAATACATTCAAAGAAGTATTTGATATTGGAGTAAATTAATAACAATAGAAAGACATCTAATTAAAAATCATGTGATCTTAGGATGATCAATATTTAAGAATGAGGGAAAATTCAGATCTGAATATTGATACTATCCAACATTTAACATTAAGGATAAATTCAAAAATAATCAAATGTTAGATCAATCACACATAAAAAATGGAATAAGAAATTATAGACAACATATAATATTTAACAGTATGAAAACACTATATGATGACAAGCTAAAGCTAAAATCAACCATAATAACATTATCATAATACAACAGTAATGAAAGAATGAAATGGAATAAGCATCACATAGGTCTAAAGCCAAAGATGAATTGCTTTCCCATATTCTTTCTCAAAATCACATGCCCATACTGTAGTCCTAGAAGAACTTTTGTGATAATAGATTCTTAAAGACTAAAAAAAATTAATATATAAATGATAGCAATTAACCATGTATTGATAAAAAAGACTAAAGCTATTCAAATCAATGCATAATCAATTATTCAAAGAATATGAAGATATTATAATGAAAATAAAACCATTTTACTCACAGGACAAAAGCCATTAAGCAACCTGGAATTCCATATTCTTCTTTGAAAATGCTCGTCCATTCTCCCAAAGATTCCAACCATTCGTTACTCCATTTGAAAAGAAGAAAAGTTTACAAAATAAATAATATACAAAAAATAAAGGATAAAAATCCTCCTCTCCAATTCTTGGATCCTTTCGCTCTGAACTTACTCATATATGAATACAATGAAAGAACAATCTAGGCATCACTAATAATTTCCGCAACTTGAAATTTTCCTCGTAAAGAGACACAAATATCTCTCAAATCGTGGATTTTTTTGGGAAATTTCTTGTTGGAAGGTAAACGGGTCCATTTGGGAAATGGGTTTTCAACCGTTTCTTCAAATTCCTCACGGTTTGGATGAAATCTGTCCTGCAAAATCATCTGTCTGATCTTGACGCCTTTCCAAATTTTATCTGTTGTTGCTCATAAAATTATTTGTAGCAATCCAATATTATTTTTGGATCAATCATCTTGAACGTATTTTGATAATAAAATCAAGCCATGATTAGATCCTACTAAATAATTGATAATAGAAACCTGTGAAACAAAAAGAAACCTAAATTAATAAACTAAAAATTGTGAATAAAACAAAATCTAGAACAATAAATTAAAAAATGAATTTAAACTAACTATAAGTTCTAAACAAACATTGTTTATAATTTCCTTTCAAATATAATCTTCAAATTCTAGAGGCTTCAAGTTAATGGAGAAGAGAAAAATATTAATTTTGTTTTTTTACAAAATCAAACAAATGATAGATAATTCTTTATTATTATTATTATTATGAGATGCAAAATGAAAAAAGAATTTAATTAATTAATATCACCAAATGATTTTATGGAAATGAGAAACCAACCAAGATATTATTTGATGAAGTATTAAACACATTATTCAAAATAGTCAAACTTGCTAATGAGCAAAAGAAAGAACACATAATCATAATTTAAACGAAAATAAACAGTTGATAAAAATTAATTTTTTTGTTTAAATTGAGATTTTTATGCTCGTTTCTAAATTTTAACATATACTCTTGTAATAAATGTCTCGTACTATAGTGAATGTCTTAATTTTGTCTCAAAGCAAGTTAAGGTATGTAACTATTTGAAAATGTTGATTCTGTAGCTCATCATAATTATCAAAATTCTAATGGGGGCCCTTTAAATTTTTAAAAAAATTAGGGGGAGTTGTTGGGGCCCAACAAATGGTGACTTACTGGGTGAAGCAATTATCTTTGATCTAGTAAGATTTCATCTCAGGAAGAACAGAATAAGACTGATAAAAGGATTTAAGCTCCCTGAAATAAATTCACTTTAAGACCATATAGTATTAGGATAAGCTCAATGTTATGACCAGACAATAGAATTTTCTTTGCAGGGGATTATAACCTGAAATAATGTCTTAATCAAAGAGTCACGATATTTATAAAAGAACTTCAATACCGTTGACAGAGACACTACTGCCAGCAAGGGTCCATAGCCTCGACAGAGATGTCATTTAACCCACTCAAATTCTTTAATCCCATGCAATAGTTGTATCCACATGATGTATACTTCTATAAAAGTTAATTTAAAAACATATACCTACTACCTCTCGACTTGACATTTCTTCGCTACTAGCAGGCCTATTCAGTACCCCAACAAAGTTGTCTTGATATCATGTGTGCATTTACCCGCTTCCAACGAGCCTGTTTAGTACCCCGACGGGTTTACACACACTTAAGTGCTTCCAACCCTCTTATGTCACTTTTAAATAATAATACAATTATATATTTTTTGATGACAAAGAGAGCAGGGTGATACTGGAGGTTAATTGCAATACAGGTGAATAGTTGATTGAGTTATTTATTTGCTTTCAAAACTGAAAGTTTTATCATGGTTTAGATATTTTAGATTTCCTTTAAGAAATCATCTAAAGAATGGGGAAGCACTTAAAAGTGATTCCTTAAGAATATGGATGGCGTACAAAGTTTAAAGATCATCATAATTCTCAAATATTTAAACCATATCTCTGGTGTAATACTTTGGCAAAGAAAATTTGAGGACAAAATGAAAGTGACAATTGATTTAAAAATCAATTGTCTGAGCTATATCTTAATATCATAACCTCTTTGAACTATTTCAATTTTCTTGAAAAACACAAGTCTTAAAATAAATGCTTCTTTCGACAATATCTCTTTGATCAGAAATATATTGATTCAAAAAGACAGATAAGAAGAAAACTCATTCAAAGAAATCAAAGAAAATAAAAAACACACAACAAACTAAATCAAATTTTATTAATGGGATTCAAAATCAGAAGTACACAAAATCAAAACAGCAAAAGAAAAATTTTCAAGAAACGAATTTGGCCAAACATAAACTTGAGCTTTTGGATCCACTAGCATCTCACTGTAAAATAAAGGAAGAATTAAATAATATAAAATATCATGTGCGAGCAAGTTCTTTTCTCAATATAGTGATGCATGAGATGTTACTTAGACCAAGCATTATTATTAAAAATAAAAGAGACTAAAAGAAAATAGAAAAATCCTTATTAAGATTAGTGCAGTCCTACTCGTGGCACCTTTAGTCAGGGTTGAATTGATAGTTCACATTTACTTATCTTTTTACTTTCCATTTAAAATTTTCATGATGATACTGTGTTTTTGAAAATAAATATTCAACGAAAAGCAAAGAAAAAAATATTTAAAGTGGACTTCCCTGACAACATTCATATTATGGTTCTCTTGGTGTACCCACTTGTGTTCAGAACTGCATTATTACACAAAGAAATATTGAGAAAGAAAACTAAAGGAAACCTACTCCTAAACCTACTCTAAACTACTAAATAGATCAAAACGCTAAGTAAAATCATATTTCCAGTGCATCCACAAGAGCATCTTCAATCCTACAAGGCATAGAAAGTCGAAAATCAGAATAAAAGAATGTAGTATTTGCAGATACAAAAGAAATATGTCATTCTTACCTCTTATATATTCTTTTAAAAAAAAACAAGCACGACCTTACCATTCTTTTGAAACTTCCTGATGTATGAATCCTCCAACCATTCTGAAATATGGTCATGATATGGGTCATGATGGCATGTAAGAGTGTAAGTAAGTTTGGAAAACTTGTCAATATTATGGGGACCTGACATAACCATCATCCAAGGCTGAAATTTCCCATCCTCCTCACAATTCTCCAAGTGTTTATCAATTTCTTCACATGGAAGATCTAAGAAAATCATGTAATGCTTACTTCCTAGATATTTAGGTAGAAACAAAGCAAGCACAACTTTATCTTTATTATGAAGATTTTTTAGATACGAATCTTCAAGCCATTCTAAGATCCTGTCATAAAAAATAGGATGAAAACTATGAATTTGATGAAATGGATATATCAATGGGGAACACATCATAAGAGGATTCACGACATCAATTATATTATTGGTTTGAATGCTTCCTTTGATGAGATTGATCGTTTCAAAATGTGAAGCATAAACATTAAAATTCAAATTAATCAAAGAATGAATACGCAATGTAGAATATTCGATCTCTATAAGAATGAGTGCATTGTCTTTTTCAACAATAAATCATGTAAAATCATCTTGAAAAATGCCATTTTTCCATGCGAGTGACGAAAGTGAAAGAGCATCAAATCCAACTTCATAAATGTTATGTTTGGAATTAATTTCACCAAATTTTGGCATATCGAAAAGATTTGATTGTGATGGAAAATAGTAATATATTGTGGGTAAAGTATCAAGTCCACTAGAATCTAAGAAGAGATCGGGATATAAAGAGTAAAAGGAATCAGAAATGAGCACATGAAAAGAATATCTTGAGCTATGATATTTAATAATGGTATTCTCAGGACATTCCTCTTTACTTTCCTTAAAACTTTCACTCTGTTTTGGTGATAAATTCTTCAACATAATATGATCATCTAAATTTGTCTCCTGTATGATAGATAATTCAAAACTTTCACGACAAACATCTGATATTTCTTTTGGATAAGGTATGATTTGTAGATGAGGATTTAAGGTTTCTTTTTCCAATTGCATATCTACATCTCTAATCCGTTTCATTGGAACGTTATAATGCTTAAGATCATTTTTGTCACCCAAGTATTATTCAATAACTGAATTTAAGTACTGATTAGAGAAAGAGTTAGAAGAATATGGACATTTACCTTGACCCAACATCAAATCTTCTTCCACGATGGTTGAGGACTGATTATACAATGATTCAGAGGAAAAACCAATTTGATTGTCAGTAAGAACATTTTTATTAGATTCTACCTCTCTTGCTTGTTCAAAATTTTCGGATGGATTCCTTTCATCCTTCGAACAAAATTCTTCTCGCGGTTGAGTGGTAGGATTTGAAACTGATTCATCATTCGCTATTGAATGTGATTGGATGAAAGAGATGCAAGCATCATAGAGGATATTTAGTACAAATGACATGTCATCAAGACTAAATTTACAGAGAACATGATGGATTCTTGTTGAAAAGTCTTCTGGAGATGAATTTTCATTGATTAGTAAAGTCTAAAATTCTTCACATAATTGATTGTAATCATAGTTTTCAAAAGCATCTAAAAATTCATCTACAAACTGAAACCAATCAATAATGTGATATGCTGGAAAATACTCAAACCAATGTTTAATCCAACCCCTAAAAGTAAAAGCAAACAATCTGCACAAAACCTTTAAAACAGAAATATCATGCTTGATGCATTTACACCAAAACTTGTTAATATTTTTCTTTTGCAGATACATTCCCCCCACCATCAAAGATGATTTTGGACAAGAGAGAGATTGTCTTGTTGGGAATATCAGGTAATGAGAAGTGGAAAGCATGTTTCAACACAGTGATTTGGGGAGCCATGGGAAATTAATTAAATTCGAAACAAATACTGCTATAAGGCCAACTTGTCAGTCTGACCTACCTTCTAGTGCATTTCAAGATGACACAAGAGAAAAATTTATAAATATGGAATTATGACAAGCTGAGGGGTAAAACATTTAATCATTAAATTTACCTCAACCCTCCTTCTAGCGCCATTTATTGACGGACAAATTTGACATGCCGTCAACTAGAAGAATAGATCTGGTCCGAGGTTATCTAAATAACATAAGTCCTTTGGTGTAACCTATTTTGACGGGTTTAATGGCTCTGTTAGACAACTAGGGTCCTAAAAATAATAAAGGAAATGAAACTAATCTAAAATCTATGATTCTAACAAACGATATATTACTGACTAATGTCTATTAAAAAGAAATGTGAATATAAATAATCTATATCCAGGTTACAAGGTTTGCATGAAATCTTGTGAAAATGATTGTTTGATAAAGTTTCTCAATCAAATATGAACAACACTTCTTTTTTGTTTTCTTTTTTAAGATATTAAACAAATAAATACGATTGAAACAGTGACACAAAACAGTCAATTCTAATTAATTTTATCATCGTTTCATTCATAAACAACTCTAAATAAAAGAAAAGAATGCATCTACTAACATCTAACTAATCAATCAACTGATTTTATCTTCTTTTGTTGTATGACCTCCTACTTGTATTGTTGTTAAGGGAAACCTATAACAGAACAATACTGGCACTTCCAGAATACATTCAAAGAAGTATTTGATATTGGAGTAAATTAATAACAACAGAAATACATCTAATTAAAAATCATGTGATCTTAGGATGATCAATATTTAAGAATGAGAGAAAACTCAGATCTGAATATTGATATTATCCAATATTTAACATTAAGGATAAATTTAAAAATAATCAAATGTTAAATCAATCACACATAAAAAATGGAATAAGAAATTATGGACAACATATAACATTTAACACTATGAAAACACCATATGATGACAAGTTAAAGCTAAAATCAACCATAATAACATTCTCATAATACAACAGTAATGAAAGAATGAAATGGAATAAGCATCACACAGATCTAAAGCCAAGATGAATTGCTTTCCCATATTCTTTCTCAAAATCACATGCCCATACTGTAGTCCTAGAAGAGCTTTTGGGATAATAGATTCTTAAAGATTAAAAAAAATTAATATATAAATGATAGCAATTAACCATGTATTGATAAAAAAGACTAAAGCTATTTAAATCAATGCATAATCAATTGTTCAAAGAATATGAAGATATTATAATGAAAATAAAGCCATTTTACTCACAGGACAAAATTCATTAAGCAACCTCGAATTCCATATTCTTCTTTGAAAATTTTCGTCCATTCTCCCAAAGATTCCAACCATCCGTTACTCCATTTTAAAAGAAGAAAAGTTTACAAAATAAATAATATACAAAAGAGAAAGGATAAAAATCCTCCTCTCCAATTCTTGGATCCTTTGGCTCTGAACTTACTCATATATTTATACAATGAATGAACAGTCTGGGTGTCACTAATAATTTTCGCCACCTGAAATTTTCCTTGTAAAGAGACAAAAATATCTCTCAAATCATGGATTTGTTTGAGAAAATTTCTACGCAAAAGGTAAATGATTCCATTTGGGAAATGGGTTTTCAACTGTTTCTTCAAATTCCTCACGGTTTGGCTACAATCAGTCCTGCAAAATCGTCTATTTGATCTTGACGTCTTTCCAAATTTTATTTGTTGTTGCTCATAAAATTATTTGTAGCAATCCAATATTATTTTTGGATCAATCATGTTGAACGTATTTGGATAATAAAATCAAGCCATGATCAGATCCATACCAAATAACCGATAATAGAAACATGTGAAACAAAAAGAAACCTAAATTAATAACCTAAAAATTGTGAATAAAACAAAATCTAGAATAATAAAATCAAAAATGAATTTAAACTAACTATAAGTTTTAAACAAACATTGTTTATAATTTCCTTTCAAATATGATCTTAAAATTTTAGAAGCTTCAAATTAATGGAGAAGAGAAAAATATTGATTATGGTTTTTTACAAAATCAAACAAATGGTAGATAATTTATTATTATTATTATTATTATGAGATGCAAAATGAAAAAAGAATTTAATTAATTAATATCACCAAATGATTTTATGAAAATAAGAAACCAGCCAAGATATTATTTGATGAAGTGTTGAACACATTATTCAAAATAGTCAAACCTGCTAATGAGCAAAAGAAAGAACACATAATCATAATTTAAACGAAAGTAAACAGTTGATAAAAATTAACGTTTTTGTTTAAAATGAGATTTTTATGCTCGTTTATAAATTTTAACATATACTCTTGTAATGAATGTCTCATACTATAGTGAATGTCTTAAGTTTGTCTCAAAGCAAGCCAAGGTATGGAACTATCTGAAAATGTTGATTATGTAGCTCATCATAATTATCAAGATTCTAATGGGGGCCCTTTAAATTTTGTAAAAAATTAGGAGTTGTTGGGGCCCAATAGCAGGCTGTAGTATAGACATGCCATGTACATGTGCATGTTGCAATATAGACAGGGCGCATACATATGTGAGATGCAATATATATATTGGTCGAGTACCCATTGTTGTTTGTTGGTACATGATGACTTCTGGTACATGATTGATTACAAGCTATTGGTATAGGTTGGTTATAGGTCGTTGGCACAGATTGAATAGGTTTATAATGGTATATCTCATAGTAACAATGTGGCAATGGTTTCATCATTTCACTTATATTTCAGGGCGATTGGATGGGGAAAGGATAGGTGGTTGTATCCACCTTCCGGTTATATTCAAAAAACATAGGGGGTTGTAGCCATAGAATTGGGGAGTTAGAGCTTCCCTCAGTTTGTAGCATAAAAATACAGGGGGTCGAAGCCTCCTTCCAGTTGCAACTGGAGAACAAAGGAAGTTGGTGCTTCCAATGAATGTAATTCTTAAAGACATATAAGAAAAAAGATTACGTGGTTTTCTGTCACATTGAGTTTCCACATAAAAATATTGGCATATTATGTATGTGTATGATTTTTCATTTGTTCATGGCTTATTCTGCACTTGTTGAATGATAATGGTATATTGATCATAAAGATAAATAACACTTACATATTGTGGTTAAAAGGATTAAAAATCTTTATCACCGATTCACCCCCCTCTCACTGATCCAACAACAGAATGGAGTAGCTTATCTTTGAAAATAAATAGATGTTGGCTACGCTTCATTCACAACAAGATTTACATCACACTCCATTGCATGCTTAAAGGGCCCCGATAACCTAAATTATATATCAAAGAGTGAGAGGAGAATAATTCCCATGATGCATGTGGAATAAATTGGTCTAAGTTTATAAAATTCCATAGGCATGTAAAATACTATGACTTCTCGTATAGTCACCCATCCCAGTACTACTCTAGCCCGAGCGTGCTTAATTGTGGAGTTCTAATGGGATTTGGTGCATTAATGTTATGTTGTAGGCATGTACATAAGACCACTAGGAAATCATTGCATGATGTTTGTAATTAATAAATGAATATGACATTACATTCCATTCCCCATCAAAAGGATGAATATCATGGTTTATCAAAACCATAGGCTCGAAATGTTGATTCAGTGGAAAAGGTGGATGGCCACCGAGATCCACCTGGATCATTCATCCCCCCTTAGGAATCCATGGTCCCCATTATTTCAAGTTCCCTTGGGATATGGGGAAACTTATGTTGAATCTGAACCTTGGTGAGTCGCTTGCCTTGTTGAAGTAGATTTCCTTCTTTTACTTTGCCTATGGAAGGATGTCATGAATCTGTTGGAGGTGTTGGATCCATTCAACAAATATGGTTTCATGATCTTCCTTGGTCTGAGTGTGGGAGGACTCTTTCGGTGAAGATGCGGCAATAAGAGATATATCAATGGGGGCTAATGGTTGGAACCCCAAGCACACTTGAAAAGGGCCATGGAAAATAGAAATATGTTGGAAATATGGAAGACTCTCATTCTCTTTGTGCTCTTCTACAATCTTGTCGACTTGTTTCTGTTGGATAGAAACGTATTGGGTCAAGGTTGTAGTGGTCATAGTGACCTTCTATAATGCCTCTAAGTCGAAATCCAATTGTAAATATAATATAATTGTACATATAGGCTGGTGATCCATGATACTTTGGGCCCAGAGTGATTTTGTATATATGTATTTTAAGGCCAAAGTACTTGTGTGGTTATTAGGCTAGAGAGCCATAAGCTAAAAATCTAGTGAGACTATAGTTGTACAATGTAATCACACTCAGTTTTTAATGAAAATACATCATTGTTGTAGACAACCAGGTAAAAGAGTATGGGGGAATAAACTCCACTAGAATGGGAAAGGGGGGCTAAGAGTCTAGAAAAAGGGGCTAATTTAAAGGGGCTTAATCCAAAAAGGAATATTTTATTAATATTCTTAAAGTCTAAAGTCTAAAGTATGGGATAATTAATTTTATCCTAAGTCTCTAAGGGGGAAACATATCACCATGTGGTGGGTCCATGTGGGGGACCCATGTACTTTCCCACATGACAAGTATCAAGTTGGTAACATCCACATAATTTTGAGGATACTTAGTTCATTTCCTATCATTCCATCATCATTCTCACCACACCTTACTATTTTCAACCATACCTTCATGTTTCCATTACATGTACCTGTACATGTACCATGGAAATCTTTGGAACTGGATTGAAGAGGTGGATTGTCAAGACCGTGGGATATTCAAGAAGCAGGTTGTTAGACACATGAGAATTATCTCCAGGTGAGAGAACTATTGGGAATTGATTCCCAAGATGCCAAGTTGTAGCTACAAGGCTCTGAGACTTCCTGTCTGACCTATTATTGAAGCCCCATAAGGGAAGTGGGGAATCTGAAGGACTGTTGAGTAGATAAGGGGCACACTTCCTGTGGTGGGACATGCATGTGGGGAATGAGGGACTATAGGTTATTTTCTAGAGTTGACACTTGAGTTTAAGTTTCTTGTTGTTTGAGAGACCTTGTCCTGGTTAGGATTCCTATACCAAGGTGGAGTTTTAGCCCCATCTTGGGGATGACCCAATACTGATAGTTATGAGCAGTGCGGCCTAAGGCTAGGAGGAACTTGGAAGGTTTGTACAATTTTGGTGTTCTTTTTACCAAAGATAAGTTTATATTGTGTGTTAATTTATGTGTTGTGTTAATATTTATGCATTTATTTTCATGGGTTTTTCCTATATATGTTGTATATATATGCTTGTTGTTATTCTGCATTAATCTGTACATTTGTAGAGCATTATCAACTAACTAAAATGGTATCATAATTCAGAAATTTTGTGTGGCATTGCCCAACAGAGTTCTGGGGATGATACAATGTGGTATCAGAGCCCAGTTTTCAACACTGAGCCTGGATGGGCCAATTAATAGAGCGTAGAAAATGAAATTGCAGAGTCTGCAAGCAAATTATTTGATAGAATATCAGAAAGAGTATGTCTGTAATTTGTTCAAAAAAATTATTACAATGAAATTGGGGGAAATTTCATGGGTAGATTGAAGGAATCAAGCCCAGGAAATAAAATCCCCAATTTAAATTTCAAATTGGGCATATTTAGATTGGTAATTGTCCAAATTTCGTGTTGCAGAGCACCCATAACTAAAAATAGGCATTTTGGGGAAAAGCCCCAAATTTATGGTTGAATTCATGGGGAAATTTGATAAGGAAGGATCATTCTCATGTTTAGAGATTAAATTGACACTTACAGAATCAGATTTGGATATTTTGAGTTAGTCACAAAGCTCAAATGGAGGCTATTGAAATATTTTAGAAATTATGTAATATTGGGCATTTTGAGAAATTTTGAAAATAAGCAAAATTGAAAAAAATTGGGTATTTTTTTGTACTATGACGTTAGCATAAAGTGGGGGCCACGTGTCAGCTGACGTGGAAGAGTAATGATGTCTAATTCCATGGGGGAAAGTACACAGTGGCACAATGGTAAGGGTGGTAGGGCCACGGTGGTATGTAACATGTAATGGTGGAAGAAATGGTAGAGGTGGCGGTCGACCTGGAGCTAGAGTGGCAAAGCCTGCCGCCCAGCAGAACCCGGAGCCTAGACCCATGGAACAAATTTGCAGGGGGGTCCTATGTGGTTACGTTAACCATAGGTTGGAGGGTTGCATTGTATTGATGCATCACACATCACTCGTGGCTTAACCAAGGTTAATTTTTGTGCCCCCCCCCCATGTTAATGATCGGAAAGGCTTGGGGGGATGCAATGCACTATGGGCCATCGATCTCGATCACGACCATTAATCGTGCCCTAAACCTCCACCATCAGATCAAACCAACGTGAAACTTTGTGTAYTGGGTTAAATGGGTGTAGGATGGGACCCTCCCATCCATGAAACCCAAGACAAACGCACCACATGGCATCCAAGGACCTAGGGGGCCCAAAAAATTAATAAGTGTGCGCTAGTGAAGAAGAAGGAAATAGAGGAGAAGGAAGGGGGGATGAAAAGGAAAGGATAAGTGGTCGAGGGAGACAACATGGTGCCACCTCAACATGCCAAGTGTAATTGGGTGCCACTTCATCATCCTAGTCAACATAAGTTAACCAGATTTTAAATATAATAGTGAAAAATTGCCCAAAAAATGGGTATTTTTCTAGGCGTTCAACTTGCAGGCCATTTCGAAGGCCTAAATCAAATTTTTGAGTAGTCAAATTTGAAACTATAAGGTTACCCTAGATCACATAGTTTCTGCATCTCAAATATTATAAATCGGAGAGAGATTTCTAAAAATGTAAACCATTCGTCAGACTGAGTTAGTATGAGGGAGTTACAACCCAAACAATGGAGGGTAAATTTTAAGACCCAATTAACAACTTCCAAGAGCCATAACTTCCTACTCCAGAGTTAGATTGGGACACATGAGTAGTCTATGGAAATATCTTGAGCCATAGATGACAACGATGGAGATAAATTAAAATTCTAGGTGCAAAAACCTGTATAGGAGGGCATAAAAGGGACTTGTAGCAATCAGAGTCAAAAATAATATTTGGTCTAAAACTTCAGCAAGTTGTATTTAGCATCTTGGAGCTTAGATGAGGGTGAAACTTGGCCAGAGTGTCCAAAATATGATTAAGAAGGAACCTAGTTGGGATCCTTCCCAAATTACAAAAGAGAAGGTACAAAGATGCATAAACACAATTCAGAATTGCACCTGGTTGAGGAGTGAATAGAAGGAATAAATGCGTAATATTTAAGTGACCATAACTTTATGCTCAAGACTCGGAATGGAGAAAGGAAGAAGGCGTTGGAAGGGTCTTGGAAAGAAGAGTCCATATATCCACCCAGAAATTTCAATTAGGTAATTTAATTCACAAGGAATCAGTAGAAATAATTATGATCCACTTATGGCACAGAATTGTGCATAATTTTCATGAATTTGTTAAATTACTTAAATATAACAAATATTATTTCCTGCACATTTTTCATAGTTAACAATAATTTTATCAGAAAAAGATCAACACAGATCTTAGAGGCATGGAGGATGCACAAATAACTTACAACCATGAAGATGATATCAGAGGGATGTATGCCAGTATGGGTAATGAGGGTACAAATTCAAATGGACATGGAGAAGGAAAGGGAGAAAGAATGAACTTGGTGGAGATCACAAATTTTTTGCAAAATGATGACCAAATTTATAAAGTTGATAATGAGAGGCATGTGAAAAAAAAGGATCAGAAAGAATGCTTCAACCGCAAGTTGATGCAGATCTTGGAAAAAATAGAGAAGAAGATGGATAAGGAGATCGAGTCAAGAAAATCAAGGAGTCACAGGTCTCATGATGAGAGAAGAAAACAAGAAGTGTTGGAATGAATTACCATTATTCCCCAAAGCATTCATCTAGGAGAGCACATAGTAGTTCAATCCCATCCCCTGTTAGGAAGCATAAGAAGAGGTATCATGTGGATGAGCTATAGGGAGAAATGAATAAAATCAAGCCTCCTACATTTGATAGTGAGCACAAGAAGGATGAGGATGAGGAGGCATGGTTGTTGGGAATGAGGAAGCATTTTTCAGTTTCATAATTACTCTTCATAGGAAGAAGGGATAATTTCAATCTACCAACTCAAGGGAAAAGCATCAACGTGGTGGGACCAATTTTCGCATGTACAACACATTGATGAGAATAAGGTAACTTGGAGGGAATTCAAAAGGTATTTTCAAAATAAATACTTAACCAAATGCTACTATGATAAGAAAATGAAGGAATTATTTGAACTTAAGGTTGGGAGTATGACCATAGATGAGTATGAAAGGAGATTATTAGAACTATTGAAATATGTTTCTTTCATCAAGGATGAACACATTAAGATTTAGAGGTACCTGAGTGGGCTTCCATCACTTATCAGTGATAAGATACAATATGATGATCCCGAGACACTGGAGGAAACCATAAGGAGGGATAAATGACTATATGATCAACATAAAGGAAGACCAACTTTACAAAAGTCTTGTAAAGACAAGAAGAAAGGAAATATGGAACAGAGGAAGAAGGGAACCAAGCCACCATTCTTCAGAAATAATTCTTAGGGATAGACAGCTCCTAAGGAGGCCAAAATGAGAGAAACGGTGGGGAAAAGACCAAGGGAGTATCCAATGAAGTGTTGGGATTGTGAGGGAGACCATATGTATAGAGAGTTCTCTCACAGAGGTGAAAAAGTGAGGTATGTTCACAATGTACAACAAATTGATACAATTTAAGAAATGGATAGAAATGTACCTAGGATCTATGTAGCACTAGATAACAAGCAAGATTAGTTTCAGTCGCATATAATTGAAGTAGAAGGTAAGATCAACAACCAACCCATGTCTATTGTAATTGATTTAGGATATAGTCATATTTATCTAGATCCTAAGATGGTAGAAAGATTTCAATTGTCGAAAAGAAATCTTGGGAAACCTTGGTTGGTGCAACTAGCTACAAGAGAAAAAGGGAAAATTAATGAGATGGTTAAGGCATGCTCAATGGGCATGAATGGACTAAGCACAAGGGAAGATTTGAATATCATACCTTTGGGCTCATATGATTTCCTAATTGGTATGGATTGGTTGGACATGCATCATGTTGTACTAGATTGTTATCATAAGGCCTTTACTTTCTTGGATGAAGAAGGAAACTTGAAAATAGTACAAGGTATTCCAAGGGTTGTGACTATTTAATGTGTTTCAACCTTGCAGCTGAATAAAAGCTTCAGGAAAGGATGCCAACTATTTGTTGCACATATGGAAGAGATACCTAAGGATAAAGTGCCAAATATTAAAGACTGTGTAGTCCTAAAAACATTTGAAGATGTATTTAGAGAAATCATGGGGTTTCCACCCAAGAGAGATATTGATTTCTCCATCAATTTAACGCCTAAAGTAGCCCCAGTTTCCAAAACCCCTTATAGGATGAGTACACCATAGTTGAAAGATTTGCAAATGCAACTTGAAGAGATTTTGAAGAAGGGGTATATACGGCTATGTGTCACCTTGGGGTGCCCCAATATTATTTGTGAAGAAAAAATATGAAACCCTGAGGATTTGCATTGAATTCAGGAAGTTGAATAAGGTAACTGTGAAGAGAAAGTATCCTTTTCCAAGGATAGATGACCTCTTTGATCAACTAAAGGATACAAATATATTATCTAAGATTGACCTCAGGTCAGGTTATTATCAGGTGAGGATTAAATAAGAAGACATGAGAAAGACAGACTTCAGAATGAGGTATGGTCATTATGAGTTGAGTATGGTGCCATTTGGGTTGTCAAATGATCCAACTATCTTCATGTGTTTAATGAATGGTATTTTCAAAGAATACCTGGATAAGTTTTTCATTTTATTTTTGGATGACATACATATTTATCAAAAATCTAAAGAAGAGCATGAGAAACACTTGAGGATGGTTCTACAAGTATTGAGACACCATCAGCTATATGCAATGTTGAGCAAGTCTCATTATACGAGAGGAAAATACATTAATTGGGGCACATTATTTCAGAGGATGGGATAATAGTTGTAGCGCCTCTTTCGTCAACTTAGTGAGAAAAATAGAGGTGCTTGCAAGCTTAGTTGGGTTTGCTAAGCAGGACAACTGCAAGGAAAAGGGTTAGAAAAAGAAATATAAAACAATAAAAACAATAACTAAGAAATAAAACAACAAATAAATTTATAAACATAGGGACATAAGGAAAAAAGAAACAATGAGACCCATGTCACCAATGATAAGGTTGATATTAGTGAAAGAAAACACCGAGAAGAAAGGGGACTATGAGTCCCTTCTTCCTCCAAGGGAGGGCTCTTGGACCCCCACAAATAAGCTCTTCTTACAACTTTGAAAATGAAAATGAAAATGGTGAAATAATTCTTTGCTAATCCACTCAAGGGGTGAGATGGATTGCCCAATGCAATGATGCAAGTATACTCTTGGCAAGGATAGAAGAGTCCTCAAGAGAATAATGGCAGCATAACTTTGCTTTGAATTCCTTGAAAAATGAAGTGTATCCATGGCCTTTTTATCGCATTCCTTTGAGTTATTGTCCAACTAGTTTGTAGTGTGTAAAGAGGCTAATTAGGGCATTTTTAGGTCTTTGACCAACCACCCAGTCAAATCCAATCCAGATTTGAGTGTCAAAACAACTTGGAAGCTGAACCAGAAGTGGGTGGGAGGCTGACCACTCTCATAAATGTGTTGTTTCTCAGGTGCATGGCTTTTTGCAACAACAGTCGCGCATCGTGCGCATGTGTGCGATTTCTTCATTCCTGTTTTGTGCATGTGCACGCGCGCCCAGTGTCTTCATAGCACCCTTTAATTTTTGCACTAGTTGTATAGTTTTGACCCTTTGTGAATGCTTTTGTGTTAATTCAGGTCCATGGATGACCTCATAACTGTTTGACGATGTTGAATTCTTGTAACCATTTGCAGACAAAATTTCAGTGATAAAAGATGCCCCCTGATGGATGAGGTTAGGAGCATACGTATAGCCAAAGTCCATCAATGTTTCTTCTACTCAGAGTGCTGTTATAAGAGAGAGCAATAGTGGGATTGTATAGAGTGATCCGTTGGAGGAACAAAGGAACCTGTAGAACTCACCCTTCCATAAGGTGAAAATAAACTGTGTACAAACGAGGTGGGCATGCCCCATGCTTGTGTCATGTAACTCAAA
Organism: Picea engelmannii; assembly: GCA_009831015.1. Classification (NCBI taxonomy): domain Eukaryota; kingdom Viridiplantae; phylum Streptophyta; class Pinopsida; order Pinales; family Pinaceae; genus Picea; species Picea engelmannii. Next base: position 271,084 of record ML782766.1, on the reverse strand, counting down.
AAGAGGAATGAAGTGTTGATGTAGACAAATGAAGCACCCTCGGGGGTGGTTGTGATAAAGGCAGAAGACAATTATGCGGAGGAACATACTCTGAATGGTAGGTAGTGATATCTAGAAGAAGTATCACGGATTCTGTAGGCATTGATAGCCTAGCCAAGTTCAGAGGTCTTCGGCAAGTATAAGAACTAACTGCAATAGTCGCAAAGTAAGACCCACCGTAACATGAGAAAGTGTTGACGTCGAATGTTATGGGGGTCGACAACAGTAGGGAGTAATTGTGGTTCTCCCTGTGTCGTTCGAGATCTCTCATTGGTAAGGTAATGAGAGCCAAGATACTGTCGCCCTTCTGGAAAACTGTCCTGATGTCGACAAAAGGGGGATGTGACTCCCAGAAGCAAAGGGCTTCATGAAATCTACTAGGTGAGTTTAGGAATTTGGAAGAGGTACATGTATGAATTCAAGATGTAGGAAGACTCAAGACTGCCCTTGGTTGGGGTATATGTGAGGTAAAAGTGGCCGCAACCATTCAACAAGGCCGGGTGTCAGGGGGACAACAAGACATGGGATAAGTTGTGCCAGAGGCAGGACAAAGTGAAAAAACTTAGAGGGCAGAGGTAAGTGGTCTGTGGGATACTCTGAATATATGGATGATGTCGTCAAGGGTAGATGATAAGTAGTGCCCCAACCAAGGGTGACATGGGTTGCTTTGGCCAAAAAGGGGAGAAGGTTGCCAAAGGTGACGATAAAAAAAAGGTAATGTAAATGTTGGAAACAAAGGCGTTTGTACAATAAATAAAGAATACTTTGGGATAAGTGTACAAATACAGAAACGAGTGCCCCAATGTAAGATGGTTGGACCGGGTAGGGCACAATGTGCTTTGAGAACTGGTGGAGGGTGGGGGCCCCATGGGTGGGTTTTTGTATGAGGTAGGTGAAATGAAGGGAAGTTTTGCAGATGGGCAAACTGATTGTGGATGAAATGGAGGGTTCATGATACTGCGAAGGTGCAGGCAAAAAATAGAACCGTGAAGAGATAATCTGGGAGTCCATTGGGAAAGTTAGCAAAATGAGGAGAAGAGTATGTGGCTGATTCGCGACATGATGTAAGACTATCGGGACTCCCATATCTAAAGGGTTTTGAAAAACAACATGAGTTTTAAAGGCGCAAAAGGGTGCTATGAATGGGACAACTCATGTGGGTAAGAGTGCTACTAGGTGACAGTACCGAAGATGCAAATGGAGGTGTTGGTACTACAGAGCCGGAAATGGGGATCCTAGAGGCAAATGTCAGAGGGTGTGACTAGAGATGCAAGTAAGATTCAGAGGGAATGACTACATGCCAATACTGAGTATATACCTGAAGGGGTTGCGTTGATGTATGATGACCAAGTACCTACACACATGAAAACCAAATACCCGACGTGAACAATATCTGAAAATAATCGAACATATGAGCCTTTATTTGATAATTTTGAACATGAGTAGGCGTACCTGAGTGTGTCATGGGAAGATGCTCGGTCGGGAAAAAGGGCAAATGATCACCAGATGGAAATGTTTGTATAAGAGGCCGAAGGTGGTTCAGAAAATAGAGCTTATGGGCTCCTTTACCCAAAAATGAAAGTGGGAAAAAGGGCTTAGATATGGATGGTGGGTCCATAATGCCATCCCAGTTTTACTGACACTATGGAGGATCGGGCAGTAGTTTGGGGGGAGAACATGTACCTCCCCTTTTCTCAAGGATTGATGAAGAAGTATAATGAATCACATTCACAGGAGCATTGGTATGGAGTGTCGGAGGAAAATCAGAAAGATATGTGTGGCATGCCGCCACTAATGTGCGGCGGACGTATGGGATAGATGGGCAATGGTGTGTATAATGGACATATTCTAAACATATGGCGCAAGAGAATTTGGTTCACAGCACTTTGCTACTTGAGTTAGGGGGGGTAGCGGCAGTACTTGCTATAGTGGTGAGCGGGGATGGTGTTTGATTGAGTGGAATTAGGTTACGTAACTCAGGTAGAGATGGGCATTTGTGGGTTGGGTGTACATCTTTCTCACATAGCACGCAAGGAGATTGGACGCGTGGGGGGAGTGGAGCTATGGGCTCCTTCTTCTTTCTCCTGCCCCCAACTGTGGTAGGGGGGGTAGTGAGTGGGGGTGTGGAGGGTATGGTGGGAGTAAGTATGGGAATCTTCATTGGGATTCCTTCCATTTGGGGGGGAAGGGATGGTCGAGGGACCATCTCTGGTGGATGTAAATACCAAAATGGAATTGCTAACACCATATTAGGGAGGGTAAACGTTGTGGCTACCTGGAAAGCTTCAATGCCAGGTGGAGGGTAAAAGAAGGGGGTTTGAGCAGTGGCTTAGGGAACTGTCTCCCAAACTGGGATATGGCCCTGGGGAGAGGTGAAATCATGAACTGGTGGAGTCGACGAGTTCGCAGGAGGCTCATGAGGGGGGAGCTCTGCGACTAGTGGGACGTCAGATATGATAGAAGCCTCCCTAGGAGGAAGGGTATCCTCCGTGTCAGTTCCTTTAGAGGAAACTACACACACTTGTGCTGAAAAGGATGGGTTTAGGAATGGTGGTGTTCCCTGACAAGTGCCCAACATGGGTGGGTCTTGGAATAATCCAGGGCCATTGTTGGCAACTAGAAAATCATTCGGGCTAACATGAACAAGGGGGAGGATATTATCGATGTTGGCGGAATGGTTAGGCTCGTAATGTGTAAGTTGGTCGATGGTGACGATCTTCCCATTATGGGGGAACATCATCATACGAAACACAGAAGAGGCAACCGCCTTCATAGCATACATGTAGTTGCATCCGAACAAGATATTGTAATCAAGCTGGGCATCGATAACTTCAATGTCAATGAGGATGGTTTTTCCCCCAAGTTCTATGGGAACATTTTGACAAAGCCTTGTGGAAGATGTTGGTCGACCATCGTAAGCTCGAAGGGTGATGGTAGAGGGTATTAGCTCAGGGGAACCAATTTTCTTCCATACGTCTTTAGACATGATGCAGGTGGATGCACCTTCATCGATGATACACTGATAAACTGTGGTGTTCCAGATCTTAACTGGTATCTGGAAGGCTACTTGGGTGGGAAGACGTGGCTCTTCATTATCTGAATAAAATGTGATCAGCTGGGTGTCAGTTGTGTCGATTGCCCCTAAGGCAGAAAGCAAGGATTTTCTCTGTGATGGACAGGTTTGGAGGACCTCCAACACAGATATGGCTGCGGGAGACTGGGTTAAGTCATCAACCAGACTATAATTATGAGCATCCCTAGCATTAGGGTTATGTACATTCCGTCGTAAAGGCATAGGTGGTATGCGAGGAATGGGTTCCGCGTTAGGATGTGGAATCATCAATGGTTGTCCTATAGTAGTTGGTCGTGTTTCTGAGGTGGTTAGGGTAGAGTCAGGAAGCATACCATATTGACGATTGCAAGTTTGAAGAAGAATTTCTTCACTGGTGAGGAGGATACTACGATCAACCGAATTCCTGGGTTGAGTGGCACCTGGGGTTGCATATTGCCCCATTTGTGGTGGGGTAGGGTTGATCACCTGTTGGGTGTTCATCACACCTTGGTATGGAATGGGGTTTTGAAAAATAGTTGGATGCAGTGGTTGCAAATACTGTTGTGGGGCCTGTTGAGGGGCAGATGGTGTCGGAGGGCCCTGTGAGTACATGGATGCCCTCATCCGTTGGAGGTCAGGAATTTGGGGGCAATGATGAGTATAATGTCCATACTCATTACATATAGCGCAAGGAAAGTTAGTTCGAAGGTTGTTGTTCTTCCCTTGGCGTGGTATATTAGTATTGATGCCCCCTTGGGGGTCCTGATTGCCTTGGTTCTGGTTTCCCCCAGCCGGTTGGTTTTGTTGGGGTTGATTCTCACAGTGACCTAGGTTGTTGTTATTCCTGTTTCTTCCTTTCTTTTTGGGATTGTTCGATGGGTGGGTCAGATTTGTCATATTCAGTTGTTTGAAATTTTGATATTGCTAAATGGGAGAGGGTTGAACAAAATTCACACCAACATGAGGATGTGGGGGAGCAATGGGTTGTGGGGGACCAAGAAATGGAAAGTACAGATTCTATGGGGGTAACGATCCGTAAGGTACATAGGAAGGTGTGGTGTTTTCGCTAGTACTATAAGCTGAGGTAGAGGGGGTACCATAACTCGTTTGAATAGGTGGGTGTATGGGGGGTGTCGGCGGTGGCCCACTGATGGGTGGAGGCATAGCAACAGGGTATGGTTGTTGATAAGGGGGTGGGGGGTAATAAGAGGTGCCCCCATATGCCGGCGAATATTGAGGTGTTCCATACATGGGTGGTTGTTGGGGTTGTGGACCATGGTGAGTGGTATTACCAATCAGTCCGTCAGCTGAGTGAGACATCCCAGGTTTGTCTTGGCCAAATAGCACAGGTTTTGGGAGATCAGGAAGTACAGTGTATAAGTACCCTGACTGTGAATACATGAGGTCATATTGTTGAGCCTTACTGATAGCTTCTTCTTCTGATTGAGGGAAGGTGGAAGCTACATCCTTACAAAGGAGAGAGACAAGTGATTTAAGAAACCAGTCAAGACAATGTTGTTTGGTGGTTTCTACTTTGCACAAACTACGTCGCCTACGCCACTCATGAATGTGATCAGCTATATGTGTGGCTGAGGTTTGTTTGAAATTAGAGAGTAGTTCCAGACCATTGTCATGGAAGATTGGTAATTGGAAGAAGGTCAAAAATGCTTTGGCCAAGGACTCGAAATTCGCATGGGACCCTGATTTTTCATCTACATACCATTTGGCCAATGGGCCAGTGAGTGTGTGTTGAAATAATCGCAGCCTGATGGAATCATCCATAATACTATTGGAAGAGCACCATAGGTGAAAATTCATGACATGGTTGGCAGGGTCATCTCCTACCTTTCCTTCAAACATGGGTATGTCTGAAGGTAGTTTGGTGGGCATTGCAAGCCATATGGGGTCATGCAATATAGGATCATTGGTGAGTTTGCTTAGATCTGGTATGTTGAGAGAGGCCAAATATGGCATTTGTGGTGGGGGGGGAGGATTAGCTCCAGCTATGGTGTAAGTGTGTTGTGAACCTGACCCTCGAGGGGGGCTAGGTGGGTTGGTACTTCCCCCTTGAGAGGAAGTGGACCCAAGTAATGTGGAACCAAGCAAAGATGATCCTAAAATAGTAGCACTCACAGGAGTGTGTGAAGGTGGTGTTGATGGGTGATAAAGACCAGGCACTCCCCCTAAGATAGGAGGGAGGTTCAGCAAGTGACGGGAACGGCGAGGACTCTGTGGGTTCCCTATGATGTCCAACTAGCTGAGTGAATGTGTGTAAATGGTGGTGAGAGTAATAAAGAAACAAGAGCGCTTTTGTTGCAAATTTTGAACTTTACACAATATATATATTCAAATCAAAATGTAGTCAGAAGTGCATCATACATAAAGTGGTTTGAAAAGAAGCATATATGTGGATAAGTGGGTTTTTTCCACGTGGGGAATCAAAGAAAACAAATACTCGTGCCCTAGAAGACATAACATCCTTCCTCTCAAATAGCACTGGACCTTCCAATAGTACTCAACAGTGGGGTCTGAAGTCACCGAAAGAGAAACTAGTGAAGGATGAAATAATTGGTTATAATGAGGGGTAAAGGGGGCATATCCTAAAAGAGCTGGTGATATTTCCCAATATCCGCACAAAATTCAATCAAGGTGCAATTGCAACCCACAATTGCCACCTGGGTATATGTCCTAAAATTTGGTCACTAGGTACCTCAATCAAAGTGAGGCATTTAGATTTTTGGCCTCAGAAATGGGTCACATGCTGGATCCCGTCCAAGAGGTGGGTGCCTCAAGGGGGGATGCACAGAACAACTGGACCTCAGCCTTCAACCCTTCATGGGTATCTCCCTGCCTTATGGTGTTAGGAACACTTGACTTGGAGGATTTTTAGTTCCCTATTTGACAACTTCTATGGTTTTGACAATGTAAGAACCAGATAACAGGGAGTTTTTTGGATGCCTATCCCCGAAATCCTACCTAGACTAAAAATTTCTTTTGGCACCTCCTGTGGAGGAAAACTTAGTGAGTTTTTAGAAAAAATTTAGATGTAGTTATTTTGAGAGGTTGGGGGTGTGAACCAACCTCGTTGATTTTAAATGGGAGTGGATAGTTTCGTCAAGAAAAGGGTGGGGTGTTTTGGAATCCCTTTGGAGGAAACTTACTTTGACCTCCACGTTTCAAGAAGAAGCTATGTGAGTGATAAGTGACTTTTGTGTGTGAATGAGTGAAAGTGTGCCAGTTTTTAATGAATTAGGTGTCACCTTGCTGCATGTGGACTTCGCTTGGTCCTTACAAGTGTTGATTACCTAATTAACTAAGTGCCTTTGGTACAACCTTGCATAATTCAAAAGTCCCTAGGAAGCTAGAATGTGGACATGTGGGTCCGTTACTATTCCTTTAACTCCCTATTGTGATGTAATCTAAGAAAAGCTTTGAAACTATCCTAGATTGTGATCATGTGGGCATGTATGGGCCCATTACAAAACCTTTAAACTTCCCTAGTGATTTGATCTAAGAAAGTAAATTTCAACACTATC
>ML782766.1:218631-264407 GCA_009831015.1 Picea engelmannii | reverse complement strand
GAAAAAATAAACTAAGAGGAGTCCCAAGAAGGGTTGTTGTCCTCTCCTAAAGGTTTTAATCTTCTTAAGGGAGATGAAATTGTTTCACAATCTTTTTCTGATTCTCAAGGTCGCTTGGAGGTGCGAGAGAAGAGCATACTAAGCAATTGTTATCCAACTTCTAGTCCCAATGCAAGTTAAATGTGATTAAAAATTGTTTCCAACTTATATTTTGAGTCAAAACAAGCCATCCATGTGGAAAAAATGAAAGCAAAAGAGGAAATTGATTTTAACCCCCTAAGTGCCTATGTGTTTTGACTAACCCCTTTATATGAAGAGGGGACTAAGTGTGGTGCAGCTTTAAAACATGCTTGGAATCACTTTTAAGAAGGCTAAGGGCCTTCCCCACATCTCAAAAAACTTTACAATGTAAATTTTTGCATAGATGCGCGGGTCTCAGTGGAGACAGAGGTGCACAGAGCACATGTGCGCAGACCTGAAAGAGTTAATGAGCACATGTGGGCAGAACAGAACTGTGAATTGAGCGCATGTGCGCACGATGCGCGTCTGTGGGCCTAAAAACCCATGCATAGGTGACACACGGCCATGAATGAAAATTCTGGATGGACTTCTCCCAATTCAACTTGGAATTGGATGATTGGCAGGTCGTCTTAGGCCGGTTAGTGCACCTGCAAGTTAAATAAACCAAAAGAAGAGCTAGAAAAACCCAAATGGGGTAGGAAATTGATACCTTTCCCCAGTGGAGTCGCCAATCTGTAGCGCCTCTTTCGTCACCTTAGTGAGCAAAATAGAGGTGCTTGCAAGCTTAGTTGGGTTTGCTAAGAAGGACAGCTGCAAGGAAAAGGGTTAGAAAAAGAAATATAAAACAATAACTAAGAATTAACTAAGAAATAAAACAACAACTAAATTTATAAACATAGGGACAAAAGGACAAAAGAAACAATGAGACCCATGTCACCAATGATAAGGCTGATATTAGTGAAAGAAAACACCAAGAAGCAAGGGGACTATGAGTCCCTTCTTCCTCCAAGGGAGGGCTCTTGGACCCCCACAAATAAGCTCTTCTTACAACTTTGAAAATGAAAATGAAAATGGTGAAAGAATTCTTTGCTAATCCACTCAAGGGGTGAGATGGATTTCCCAATGCAATGATGCAAGTATACTCTTGGCAAGGATAGAAGAGTCCTCAAGAGAATAATGGCAGCATAACTTTGCTTTGAATTCCTTGAAAAATGAAGTGTATCCATGGCCTTTTTATAGCATTCATTTGAGTTATTGTCCAACTAGTTTGTAGTGTGTAAAGAGGCTAATTAGGGCATTTCTAGGTCTTTGACCAGCCACCCAGTCGAATCCAGTCCAGATTTGAGTGTCAAATCAGCTTGGAAGCTGAACCAGAAGTGGGTGGGAGGCCGACCACTCTCATAAATGCGTCATTTCTCAGGTCCGTGGCTTTTTGCGACAACAGTCGTGCATCGTGTGCATGTGCACGATTTCTACGTTCCTGTTTTGCGCATGTGCGCGCGCGCCCAGTGTCTTCATAACGCCCTTTAATTTTTTCACTAGTTGTATAGTTTTGACCCTTTGTGAATGTTTTTGTGTTAATTCAGGTCCATGGATGACCTCATAACTGTTTGACGATGTTGAATTCTTGTAACCATTTGCAGACGAAATTTCAGTGATAACAACAGTGGACCTGGAGAAAATAAAATCCATTGAAGGATGGCCAACACCAAGGAATTTCTCATAGGTGAGATATTTCATGGGACTTGTAGGGTATTATAGAAGGTTTAGTGAAGGCTTCTCTAAGATTGCACACCCAATCACATCTTTGCAAAAGAAGGGTGTGAGATTTGAACGGATTGTCGATTGTGAAAGAAGCTTACAACACTTGAAGTATTTATTGATAGGTGCTCCAACATTAAAGATTGTTGATCCGAATGAAGACTTTGTTGTATGCACATATGCTTGTAAATAAGGGTTTTGGGGAGTCCTTAGTCAGAATGGGCATGTGGTATAATATGAATCAAGGAAATTAAAGAGAATGAAAGGCATTATACTACTCATGATTTGGAATTAGTAGCCATAGTGCATACCTTGAATATGTGGAGGCACTACCTCATGGGAAAAATATTTGAGTTGAGAACAGACCATAGTGATCTAAAATATTTATTTGGAAAGCCAACTTTAAATTCCAGGCAAAGAAGATGGTTGGAATTCCTCGACGAATATGACTTTGATATAAGGCATATCAAAGGTAAAGAGAACAATGTGGTTGATGCACTTTGTGGGAGGGTGCATGAGATGCATGCTACAACCATTAGCATGTACAAATAAAATTTGAAAGATAGAATTCTAGAGGCTGCAAAATTAGACCAACAATATGTGGAAATAAAGGAAAATTTTCAGCAAGGTAATTTGCAGTAGAAAATGGAATATTATAAGCTGGAAAAGGATGAAATTCTCATGTACACAGGAAAAATGTGTGCCAAATTATCAGGAGTTGAAAAAAAATGATATCAAAGGAAATGCATAATGTGCCTTACGATGGACACCCAAGTTACCAAAAAACTATTTTAGTTGTGAAGAGCCAACATTATTGGTCAAGTATGAAGAAAGAAGTGGTCGAGTTTATTGCTAGGTGTTTGGAATGCCAAAAGGTCAAAGCTGAGCACAGACACCCAACTAGTTTTCTACAGCCATTACCTATTCATGAGTGGAAATGGTAAGTTTTAACAATGGATTTCATCACTAAACTACCCATAACAAACAAGAAACATGATTCTATCATGGTAGTGGTGTATAATATTACTAAATCTACCCACTTTATTCAAGTTAATATCACTCACAAGGCAACTAACATTGTTGATATTTATATGAGAGAAGTTGTTAGGATACATGGTGTGCCTACATAGATCCCAAATTTACATAAATTTTTTGGAAAGGAGTACTCAAAGGATTTGGAAAAAATATGAACTTTAGCACATCCTATCATCCAGAGTCAGATGGGAAAACATAGAGGGTCAACCAGGTGATTGAGGACATGTTAAGGATGTAGGTGATGGATAAACCATCAAAATGGGAGGATTATTTGCATTTGGTTGATTTTTATTACAACAATTGGTATCAAGCATCTCTAAAGATGAGCCCATTTGAGGCATTTTATGGCAGAAAGTGCAACACACCAGTGAGTTGGGAAAACCCAGAAGACAGAGTAGTGGTTGGGTGAGAATTACTTAGGGAAATGGAAGAGCGGATGGTGAAAACAAAAAAAAATCTAAAGGCTTCCCAAGATAGAAAACAAATTTATGTTGATAAAGGCATAATTCACAGAAAGTTTAAAGGGGGTGACCATGTGTTATTAAAAGTAAAGGCCAAGAGAACTTCTTTGAAGTTGGGAAATTTCCCAAAGTTGGAAGCACGTTATTTTGGGCCATTTGGAATCTTAGAGAGGAATAGTCTTGTTGCATACATGCTTGCACTACCTGCATCCATGTGTATTCATAATGTATTCCATGTATCTTTTCTTAAAAATTATGTACCTGGTACTAATCATGTCATTGATTGGAATGTGATTCAAGTGGAGTGAGAAGGAGACTTTCAAGTTCAACCAGTATGCATATTGGACCGAAATATCAAGCAGATCCAGAGTCAATGCATAGGGATAGTAAAGGTACAATGAGCCTATTACGGTCCCGAGGATGCAACTTGGGAGCACGAGGATGCTATGTTGGCAGAATACCCGCATATTTTTCAAGACTTTTGAAGTTTTGATTGTACATGTGTATATAATGCACTAAGGACAGTGCATAAATAGGGGGGGGGGTGTAATGCCCCTAGGCCGAACCTCGATTATAAATATAATGTAATTGTACATATAGGCTGGTGAGACAGGATACTTTGGGGACAAAGTACCTGTGTATATATGTATTTTGAGGTCAGAGTGATTTTGTGGCTATTAGGATGGAGAGCCAGAAGCTAAAAGGCTAATGAGACTATATTTGTAAAATGTAATCACACTTGGTTTTTAATGAAAACACATCACTGCTGCAAACTGACCAGGTAAAAGAGTATAGGAGGCTAAACTCCACTATAATGGGAAAGCGGGTTAAGAGTCTAGAAAAAGGGGCTAAGCTAAGGGGGCTTAAGCCAAAAAGAATATTTTATTAATATTCCTAAAGTCTAAAGTTTAAAGTATGAGATAATTCATTTTATCCTAAGTCTCTAGGTCCATGTGGGGGAACCATGTAGTTCCCAACATGACAAGTATCAAGATGGGAACATGCACATAAGTTTGAGGAGACTTGGTTCATTTCCTATCATTCCATCATTATTATCACCACACCTTACTATTGTCAATCATACCTTCATGTTGCCATTACCTGTACCTATACATGTACCATTGAAAGATTTGGAATTGGAATGGAGAGGTGGGTTTTCAGGCCCGTAGGATATTGAGGAAGTGGGTTTTCAAGCCCCTGGGAATTCTCTCCAGGTGAGAGAACTACTTGGATTTGATTCCCAAGGTGCCAAGCTGCAACTGCAGGGCTCTGAGACTTCCTATCCATCCTGTTGTTGAAGACCCGGAAGGGAAGTGGAGCAGCCAAAGGAATGTTTAGAAGAGAAGGGGAACACTTCTTGGGGTGGGACAAACATTTGTGGAATGAGGGATTGTAGTTTGTTTGCTAGAGTTGGCACCCGAGTCTGAGTTTCCTGTTGTTTCAGAGACCTTAGCATGGTTAGGATTCCTATACCCGGGTGGAGTCTTAGCCCCAACTAAGGGGTGACCCACTGCTGAGAGTTATGAGTAGTGTGGTCTAAGGTTGGGAGGAACATGGAAGGTCTGCACGCAATTGGTGTTCTTTTTACCAAAGACAAGTGTCTATTGTGTGTTAATTTATGTGTTGTGTTAATATTTATGCATTTATTTTTATGGGGTTTTCCCGTATATGTTGTATCTATATACTTGTTGTTATTATGCATTAATCTGTACATTTTCATAGCATTATCAACTAATTAAAATGGTGTTAGAATTCATAAATTTCATGTGGCATTTCCCAACAGGAGTGTGGGGATGCTACACCTTATGTTCACTATCTGAATGTATCATGAAGAAGGAAAACTTTGTGGTCTAACAAATTACTTTGCGACAGTAATTTTTCGAGATAAATGAAGTGGAAGTAGTCAGAGATCCCTCTGGTACCTTACAGAGTTGACCTCCTAGAGTAACAATGACACTGTGAGGCCGAGGCTCATAGATAGCGTGGCATATCCACTTATATGGTTGTCCTAAAGGAACATCATAGACTTCAAGTGGGGAAACATCACACACTACTTTATCCTTGAAAGGATTGATGCCATAGGATAGGTGACACTGTTGGTTAACACAAATGTCTCATATTCAACTCAACCATCCAATGGTGTATGGTTGGGGGTGTGGCATCATTGGAAACTTCAATCTCTTGACAACCTCGGTTGAGATCAGGTTCTTCTGACTCCTGCTATCAACAATGAAATGCAATGGGGTCCCCTTTACCCACATCTTCAAGTGGAAGAGGTGCTCCCCCTCCTCAATCTCCTCTAGCTCTTCTAGTTGTATTGTTGTGGTTGTGATGGTAGTAGTGGGTTTTGCATCGATGATTTGTTTCCCTTTATTGTTCTATGAATCAAAGTATGAGTAAGGCTCTGATTCCTTTTATTTAAGATCGACCACCAATGACTGTTTCAAGCGACATTCATCAGTGTTGTGTCGGGGGGTTTTGTGGAACTCACACCACTTTCCAATGTCTTTCTTAAACTTCTCGTTACCCTTATTTTCCTACATCTTGGACTAGATCTCTTGAGGTTGGCATTCCTTGTTGATCTGTCCTTTGTTTTGTGAATTAGGGTTACCTTTTACATGCTTCTATTGTGGCATATTTTCAAACCTAAACTCCCACTTACTCCACTTCTTGAATTTTTGCTCAATTTTGAATGCATATTGATAAGCATCTCCTAATGAGGATATGCCCAAGAAATCCATCTCCGTTTGAATGTACCTATGCAGACCACTACGATACTTCAAAACCATATTCCACTCAGAGTCTTTGATGCCCAACTTTGATCACAAGGTATGAAAGATCTTAGTGTACTCTGGCATTATCTAGTCTCTTTTCTGACGCAGATTCGTCCATCTCATGCATTGGTCATCATAATTTCCAACAGGGTAAAATTCCTCCTTTAGGGCATATACAAAGTCCACCCAAGTGGGTTCACTCCACAATGGTGTATATTCATCTACGGTGTACCTCTCCTAGTAACCTTCCCACCAAGCTCTGACATGGGGAAGGGCTTTAAGGAGTGTGAAGGTGATCTTTTCACTGTTTAATTTTTTTTGGACAGAGTAATAACCTTCTAGAAAATTCAACCATTTTTCTAGAGCAACTGCATCTATATGGCCTTCAAATAAGGGGATATCAAAATTTACTTGCCCCTTGAAGGGTGTTGCACCTCTTAAATGGTTTCTTGTTGAAGATTTCTCGACTGATGCCATCGACAGTTGTCGAAGGATCTGAGTGAAGTTTCCCATCATCTCGTTCCTCTGTCGCACGAGGGCTTCCTCGAGCAACATCTTGAAAGGATCTCCTGCTCTATCATCTCTCTTTTCTTCCGCCATGGGAGGTCGCTTGGGCTAGCGAGAGAAGTTGTCCTCGAGATCGAGACCCAACTCTCTATACCGTGACGTCGTTGGGGACGTGCTCTGAGAAACAACAAGGAGAAAACTGCTTTGATACCAATGATCCAGATTATTTTGGGAACAAAATGAGACAAAAATGAAAATATAGCAAAGAACACAGAAATATAGTGAAACCAAACTTCTACTAATGAATAATATAGAAAACACTGTAGAAAACAAATTGGCACAATGGGATAGCTTGTCTATGAAAACAAAGAGATGTTGGCTACATGTCAATTGCAACAAGATTTACTTCAGACTCCATTGCATGCTTAAAGGGCCTCCTTCACCTCAATTATATATCAAAGAGTGAGAGGAGAACAATTCCCATGATGCATGTGGGATGAATTGGTCTAACTTTATAAAATGCCATAGGAATGTAAAACACCAAGACTTCCCAGGAGGTCACCCATCCCAATACTATTGTATCCCAAGCACACTCAACTACAGAGTTCTAATGAGATCTAGTGCATTAACGCTATGCTATAGGCATGTACATAAGACCACTAGAAAATCATTACATGATTTTTGTAATTAACAAATGAAGATGGAATTACATTTCATTCCCCATCAAAAGGGTGAATATCATGGTTTCTCAAAACCATAGGTTCAAAATGTTGATTTAGTGGAAAAGGTGGATGGCCACCGAGATCCACCTTGATCAGGGTGCTAATTATTTTTAACTCTTTTCAAACAAATGAAATAGCAAGAGAACAATGTCAAATCCCTAAAACCAAGACCTAAATCTTCCAATCTTGCATAAGAAACCAGGATTGGAAAATGATCTTGCAACAACTTCCAAGCTACAAGAAATGTCAGTGGGTCTCTAAAAGGAAAAGTGTGTGCTTCCCACATGTTTCTTTAAATTAACTTGTGTGTTCCCATGGGTATTATGAAGGAATGGCATACGTAACCACAACTATGACTGAAACAATCATGTGCAATAGCTCAAATGAGTAAAAAAATTCAAAAAACAAACTAGGAAATACAAACTTTTGGTTCTACAATAGAAAAACATGGAAATATGACAAAGATAGAATTTAGACCAAACTTAGAAAGCTATAAAAAATAGAGGAAAGAAACCCCAATATGAAGAAATCATAGAGTTTTCCCCAATGGAGTTTTCAGTTCTATTTTAGGGAAAATTTCCCAATGACTAGGGTTAAATCACTAATAAAACAAATGGAAGAATAATGTCTACTTTCCAAAATCAAATGGTTGCACTATGTAACTACCAAGGATAAGAAGATGGGAAAATACCTATGATCGTATGGTCAATTCCCTTGTGTGTTCCATGTGCAATCCAAATGCTCCCTCATAGTTCCAAACCTTTCTTCATACATTCACACAAAACATTTAAAACAAATCTTCTTCAAATCTAGATAAGCATATAAATGTGAATTATAATAAATATGTAAATAATAACATAAATTCACAATGCAATGACTCTCACTAACATAAGGTAGTTACTCTAGCCTCAAATAATAAATCGAAAGAAAATAATCAAACACATTACACACTGATTTACAAGGGGAAAGAAAGAAGAAGAGAGATATTCATAAATTAATTAAATGTGAACAATGAATGAAACATTATACCTGATTGATGCTACCAACACCTCCATCACTCGAGTTTGGGTTCCTCTTGCTTGGACCACTCATCCACTTTTACTCCACCTACTATCTCCAAATTTACTACGGTTGAGAAAAATAAGATATGTTTTGACCCAACTCAAAGCTATAAAAAAAATTAGAACCAAGGGTCTCTAATAATGGGAAGCAATAAAGATCTAGGGCCAATCCTCCAAAAATTTCTCCAGTATATCTTTACTCTTAATGGTATCTTCCCTTATGGGAAGCATACGCACACTGAAAATAAACACAAACATGATACAGATTTCTGTAGAATACTGGAAGCAAATTGAGTAGATAAACTAAACATAAATCTACTTAACTCTTACCCTTTTATCCAATGGGTTTAACTTGATAATGGTGCGAGAGACGTATTGAATGCACATTTATAGCCATATTTCCATTCTAATCGTAAGTAAAATAGATAAATATACTCTAGCACAATTACATAAGGTCAAAATATGGTGGGCATATGGTCATATGTTAAAAAATGCACCCATGTTGGCCCACAAATATTCTTTCTTAAAGTGCTTGCAAACTAGGTGTTTTCATCAAGATTCTATGTTGAAACTTGATCTTAGAGGGGCATCAATTTACCCACTAGATCGTGTGTGACTGAGTGGTCAAAGGGTGACATAGTTGGATGTTGTGTGTTGATTGATAACGTATGTGAATGGAGAATTTTTCTATGTTTTCTATTGACCATTTGGAGAACATAGTGAAGGGTGTTAGCTAGATGCCATACGAAAGAAGAGGATTGACTATTTTGCATGGATAAGATGGTGTGCTAAAGAGAACTGATAGGCTCACAATGATGGGGATAAAACTAATACAAGAGTGCACAACATAGAGCATACAAGTCTATGAAGGTTTTTGCAATCATCATTGGACCAAATATTATAGGGATAGAGGCCATGATTGGGATTGGATGGAGAAGAACAAACAAGATGGACAAGATTCCAATGTTCTTGTCTATATTGCTTTAGAGACATAGAAGTTATGTCAATAGGGTTCAAAACATCGTTATTTACCAAGAGATAGGCTTTAATTTTAGATGAATAAATATCATTCAATTTATAGTAAAAAAGGTTGTCGGAAAGGGTAGGAAAAAGGGTCACAAAGGGAACATGTGGAGGCATGTAAGGGAGTTCAACTTTTAGGAAAGAGGGGCGTGATTAGATAAGGGAGGGAGAGAGGAAAACACAATCTCATATATTATGAATAAAAAGTGATGAACACAATATAATACACAACATTGGAGCCACCCACATAATAAAAACAAGTGAAACCAAATGACTACGAAAAAATAAAGACATTGTTTAAAATCACTATGTTGTGGAACTCACCTAAATTAATCATAGACTTACCATTATGTGTGGCAATTGAATGAGATAAAAAAAAAGTCATAAACCTTATTGTAAATATAGACAAATGAATTAAAAAAAAAATCGTATTAGAATCGATTCCAAATGAAAAAATAGTTTGGACAAATTACATCTTTAGGGTCTACATGAAAATATGTTCTTATCATGGGGAGATTTTAGATGGGTTTAGGTTTTGGACTATGAGAATACCACTTTTCAGTGTTGACTTTGTCAACAACTAGGGGATCTATGGGATTCTTGTCCTAATGCACATTATTTCTCAAAAAGGAACAAAGGACATAAACACAAAAACTATCAAACATGTGAGCAACCATATCTAGAGGATGAAATAGAGCATAATGATGTCAATCAACAATCCACTCTTCGAGAGAAGAAGGACATTGTGTGTCTAGAAGTATTAGAGAAGCAGACATAAATATCATGAATATCAAACTTTCCTAGTCAAAAGTGGTCACGAATGTAAACCCTTATTCAAGGAGTTGGTACAATATTCTCTTAAATATCATGAATATCAAACTTTCCTAGTCAAAAGTGGTCACAAATGTAAACCCTTATTCAAGGAGTTGGTACAATATTCTCTTTAAAAAAAAAAAAAGAGAATAACAATAAACAAAAAAATATTTTTCAATAATATACATATTGTTTAAGTAAAATATACATCTTAATCATGTAATTTTTATTTTTTTTAAATGATCATTTTTTATTTAAAAAAAATATTAAAATTAAACAAAAACTATTAATCATAATGGATGTTAATCATTATCAATAACCAACTCAACAACAAAGTAAACAATATTGAAATTAGATATAATAAACACTTTAACACATTAAAAATTACAACAAACCAAAACTATACTTTTATTGCTCCCACCCTTCCAAATCTTCCCCCAAAAAACCGCAGGAATTATAATTGAAAAACCAAAACTAAATATTCTTTTGTTCCCACCCTTCCAAATCTTCCCCAAAAAACCGCTTTCCTGTGAGGAAATAAACCATTCCCACCTTTCATTTCGAAGCAATTATTTATTACATGGAGTTTTCCGACTTTGTATTAAAGAAAATCAGATGCCAGTGACGTCCAAGTATGGCAGGTACGACCAATTTACGCTAAAACTCCGTGCAATTTATCAATGGCATGGTTCCACGATTTACAATTTTATACATTACATCAAGGGGGTTCGATTCTTCACGGTACCAAAACCAATACGGTCCACTGCTATTGCTGAAGATTTTAGCAGACAACCCACAGAACATCCAGATGGGGAATCAAAAAACCTCAACACTCTATGCAAGGAATACAGATTCAAGGAGGCATCGCAAACGATAGACAACGGTATTCGTTTCCAATATTTACGTATTTACGTTTCTCTCTTGCAGCACTGTGCCAACATGAAAGCACTCTCAAAGGGTAAGCAAATCCATGGCCACATGCTCGTAACTGATCTTAACCAGAGCGTTTCCTCAAGTACCGCGCTTGTGAGCATGTATGCCACGCGCGGATCTATGGCGGACGCGAGACTAGTCTTTGACAAATTATCGAAACCTAGGAAGGCTCTTCTATGGAATGTGATGATGAGAGGTTATGTCATGCATGGACCTCGTGAGGAAGCCATTGAACTTTATTACCAAATGCAAGCTGCAGGCACACAGCCAGATAATATCACATTTCCCATTGTACTTAAGGCATGTGCTAAACTATTGGCACTGCAAAAAGGTATGGAAATCCATGGGCATGTTATCAAAAGGGGTTTTGATTCTAATGTTTTTATTGGGACAGCTCTTTTAACCATGTATGTGAAATGCAGTTGTATAGAGTTTGCATGCGAAGCGTTTGACAAAATGTGCAAGAGAGATGTCGTCTCCTGGAACGCCCTGATTGCTGGATATGCTCAAAGTGGAAGGGATGTTGAGGCTTTGAGTCTCTTTAAGGAAATGCAGTTGGCAGGCGTGAACCCCAGCTCGGTAAGTTTTGTAAATGTTCTTCCGGCATGTGCTCACATGGCAGCTGTGCGTGAAGGTCAAGAAATCCATGGGTGCGCAATTAGAAGAGGATTTGAATCCGAGGTTATAGAGGGAGGCGCTCTCATAGATATGTATACTGCGAGTGGAAATGTTGAGATTGCACGTCGAGTGTTTGACAAAATATATCAGAGAAGCCTTGTCTCGTGGAATGCTATGATTAGAGGATATGCCAGGAACAATCTATGGGATGAAGTCCTTGCATTGTTTTGTCAAATGAAACAAGGTGCTATTAGTCCAGATAAGTTTACATTTCCATTGGTACTGAAGGCATGTGAAAGCCTATTGCGTTTGGAACATGGCAAGGAAATCCATGGTTACATAATCAGAGGTGAATTTGAGTTGGATGCTTTTGTGGCAACTGCCCTTATAGACATGTATGCAGAATGCGGCAGCATAGAGGATGCATACCAAGTATTTCAGAAAATGCCTTACAGAGATGACATCTCATGGAATGCCATGATTGGAAAATATGCTCAAGACAGACATGCTAATAAGGCTTTGGAACTCTTCCGTTCGATGCAACTGGTAGGTTTTAAGCCTAATGCATTCACCCTCGTGAGTGTTCTCCCTGCATGCTCTCATTTAGCAGCTCTGCAACTGGGCAAGGAAATCCATGGGTACCTAATTAGATGTGGATTTGAATCTGATGTCTTTGCTGGAAGTGCTCTTATAGACATGTATGCTAAATGCAAAAAGGTAGATATTTCACGTAAAATATTTGAAAATTTGTCTGGAAGGAATGTGGTCTCATGGAATGCAATGATTACAGGGCATACTCAGAATGGGTGTGCTAATGAGGCTTTGGAACTCTTCAGTCAGATGCAATTGGAAGGCATGAAACCTAATCTAATCACCATTGCAGGTGCACTCCAAGCATGTGCTTGTCTAGCTGTGCTACTAAAAGGAAAGGAGATCCATAATTACGTAATCAAGAGTGGACTAGATTCCAACGCTTTTGCGGGGAACATGCTTATAGTCATGTATGCAAAATGTGGGAGCATTGAAATTGCACAAAGAGTGTTCAATAAAATGTCTCAAAGAAATGTGGTTTCGTGGACAGTAATGATTGCAGGCTATGGCATTCATGGGCTTAGTGAAGAAGCCTTCACATTGTTCAAGCAGATGCAACTTGCAGGCATGAAACCAGATGGCATCACATTTATTGCTGTTCTGTGTGCATGCAGTCATGCTGGAATGGTAGATGAAGGCTTGCAATACTTCCATCTTATGAGTCAAGATTATCTTATTACTCCCAGAGTGGAGCACTATGCCTGCATGGTTGATCTTCTTGGTCGGGCTGGATGCCTTGATGAAGCAATCAAATTTATCAGAAACATGCCATTAGAACCTAATTCCAGCGTGTGGGGTGCTTTACTTGGTGCATGCAGAATGCATTCCCGTATAGAGTTAGGAGAGCATGCATCAAAATGCCTTCTATCTTTAGAACCTGAAAATTCTGGAAACCATGTCCTGCTCTCAAATATTTATGCTGAGGCTGGCAGGTGGGATGATGTAGCAAAGGTAAGAAGAGGAATGAAAGAAAAGGGAATTAATAAGAAACCTGGATATAGTTGGATTGAGGTGAACAACAGGGTACATGTGTTCCTTGCTGGAGATAGATCACACCCTCAATCAGAGAAAATATATGCAATGTTGGATAGCTTAGCTGGTCCAATGTCGAAGGAAGGGTATGTGCCTGACACAACGTTTGTTCTACATGATGCAAAAGTGAACGAATACAATTGGGTTCATCAAAATCTACACTGGGACATCTATGCAGGTTACCACAAACTGTAATATACTTAGTGTTTGCCATAGTACTGCCAAGTTCATTTTGAGGTTATATCTGGGCAGCAATCATTTGGATGAATGAAAACTGTTCTCGGCAATTCTTAAAGGAGGGGATCTTTGTGGGAAGTATTAATTTATATTTGACAGAGTACCAACATAATCTTGCATAACAATCTGAGGCTAACAGGCAAGGAGTAAGTCCTACATCTCAAAAACGTCAGAGTATTGCCAGGCAACCATGTGCCAACGGAAAAACGTCATTATTAGCCTGGCAATCTCTGTTGACCATCTCCTTGACTCTCACCTCTTGCTACATGCTGAGAAATGACCAATGAGATGGCATTATGAAAGTAGAACTGGGTGCACATAAGGCATTTCTTGCATCAGTCCAAAAACACAATACGGGCAAATCCCATAAAGTACAAATTAAAATATAGCTTATATTGCAACACAGCTAGTATAACAAGAGTCAAACATCAGATGCCAACTCTCAATTTCTGCCAACGATAGCATAATTAGCTGGGCTTTTGAGCCAAACAGTAGCAGTTGAATTCGGTGATATCAGCTGCTATTAAGGAGGAAGAAAACCATCTTAAGAAGATAGATGGAACAAGCATGAAAAGGGATGGACTGAAATTGTGCAAAATAACACCAGTGGATGAGAAAGATTAATTGGATTATATAGGGATCAACCAGCACTGTAAAGAGATGAATGAACCAGAAGCATACTGGGATAGATCAATATTGCAAAACACCGAATGAATTGTATAAAGATGAAATGGAGGGAATAGAAATGGACAGGTTGCAAGGTTTGATTAAAGCTAATCAAAATTTAACCAAGGGAAAAACAATCTTTCAACCACCATGAAATTATTTCACTATGCAGTCATGAGTTGGGAATGGAAAATGTATTTTTTTATAAGATTTATCTTTGGTGTTGCAAGAGATTCGGTGATATAAATAGAGAAATGTGACTGAGTTGGAAAGTGAGACTTCATCCTCGAGTAGCAAGAGCACTCAGTTTATTGCATATTGTGTATATCATTGCACTAAGGGATTGTATACCCTAGTTTTAATTGAAAACTGATGACATGGTTGGATGTCTAGGCTTGTGTTGGATTTTAGCATGTTATGATACAACTGACTAATCACTACGTTGGTGTATTTTGTGATGTAAACAAGTCCACAAATATAATGCTAAAGCCATCAAAAGATTGCAAGCAAGCACAAGGGGTCTATGAGTCCATGAGAGGGGAGGGAAAGGGCTATGAAGCAAAATAATACATTTTATAGCTGCCAGGTGTTTTGTGATAAGCTCTCCACCTATTTTTCCTTGGTTTTGGAAATGTTTCCTAGAGATACGTGGTGTCCCATTGAGGGCAAGTGGTCTCATGCATATCTGGGAGTATATGAGCCACAATTTCCTCATGGAAGCTTCTTCCTCATTTTTTCTTCCCACCTATGAAGTTTACCATCTGTGTGCTACCATGATTGCAAGTGCCTACAATTGTCGGTATTCTAGCAAACTATAACACCTTGATTTTCACCCCTGAATTGTGATATTGCTGAATGATGTATTATTGCCTGATGTAGTTTATGTAACAAGTATCAAGCCATGTGGGTTGAGTTAAATGCATTTGTGTGTAAATACTGTAAATGTGCATTTATGGATTCCTAATGGAGCCCAAGGCCAATACCCGACTAATGAATGTGTTTGAGTCCAAGTAGTGGGCTAAGATATGATGTCGAAGATATGATTATGCAAAAGCATGCATAACAAGGAAATGTATTGATATAATATCCACCAAAAAAGTTGTTTGAGGAAGCAATAAGTGGACTGTGATACCACAAGAACAGAAGAGGAAAGGGGGTACATAGGTGATTTGATCTTGACATTTGCCCTTTGGGAAGTACTACCTTTTATCCCATGCTTCCTTACAAATATTTCCAATCAATATTGACTTGACTTGTTTATGTTTCCTTGTGCTTCTTGAGAAAGCATGTACTCTCCATGCATAGATGAGTATATCTTGTGCAAATTATGGGGAAGCTTCATTCATTATATTCTCTAATCCATGCTCCTCTCCCATGTTATTGGTATTTTTCTTCTCTTTGGCTAAGGGGGAATTTGTTTGAATCACTAAAAAGAGAATCCCATGAACATATGGTTGGTAAAAGCTTATGAAAGTTAAGGATTTGTTGCTGAAAATATGAGGAGATGGGTTGGTTTGGGGAAAACATGCCATTTCCTAGTTTGATGTCCTCGATTTTGGGTGGGGATTTGATTCATTAAGTTCCTCATAATTTCTTCTATGTGGTCTCTTGAAATGCAATGCTCATGGTCCATTTCTATAATCGATTTCCAATTCTTGCATCAAAGACAAAGTTCAGAAGGTAAAATTATGGAGCTCAAGAGTAGTTGAGGCAAAGTGAAAAAAATTGTAAGATTCGACTAACAACCTACAAGAGGATTCGGAATATAATTGAGAAGCAATACAATTAACAATTTGAGAGAACAAAAGAGAAGAAGAATGATAGGAGCAATGTAATTCTCATTAACCTGTAGAAAGAATGATTATCCCAAGATGAAAGAATACAATACAATGCAATTTAATGTAATAGAGATGAATTGCTCATGCAACTATGCTAGGATTAACTAAATGCAAAGCATGAGATATCATGCATGCCCTAATTAACCAAGTGAAATGTGCTTTCATGAGGGAGTTAACTTGGCTTTTACTAGCCAAGTTGAGTAAACTAGCTCATGGGCTTTCATTCCTAGAAAGTAGGATCTAACCCCTTGCACTTATTCCTAGAAAATAGGAATTAGCTTCCTGGAAAATAGGATCTTACCCTATAATGGTGTAGAGAAGCACTCCTATCCCTAGAAAAGTGGAATTAGCCTAAGATAACTCCTTAGAATTCTGGGATGAAGCTAAGTGCACTCTAGAGAGAGAAAAATATGCACGTGAGAATGATGCATGAAAAATTGGGTCCTGACAATATGAAGCCATGTTAGGTAGCCAAGTACAAAAAATGTCCCCGAAAAGTGAGGAAAAAGGGAAAGCCCAATGGGAAGAACCACTCCCTTCCCCCCACCTCCCTCCTACCCCAGAAAAGGAGGATATTGTGGAGTAGACTAAGTAGCCTGCTCTGGAGTAGATGTCTCCTTCACTTCCAAGTGAGCTCATAACTCTAGGAACTTCTGCTCGTTGAAGGATTTGGTAAATATGTAGATGTCAGCGATGATTTGGTGAAGTGAATGCGACAACGAAATACCTACCTCTACACATAAATGCTAGACATCTTTGTTCACATACTCCCCCCATTGTCTATATATAGGGTCTTGATTCCCTTTCTTTACAACATCTCTACAAGAGATTTGAAGTCTTTGAAACACTCAAAAAGCTTTGATTTTTTCTTGAGAAAGTGTACCCAGGTGTACCTTGACGAGTCATCGATGAAGGGAAAAACATACTTGGCTCTACTAATGGATGGGTGAGGAAATGGACCTATAACATCACTATGAACAAGTTCAAGAGCAAATGAGGCTCTCCATGCCTTTCCCTTTTCAAAATTTTCTTTTGGATGCTTGCCACGAATGCAACCCTTATATACACCATTAGAATACTTAATGTCTGGCAATCATGTCACCATACCTTGCTTGTTGATCTGCTGCAAATAGTGATAGTTAAGGTGACCAAATCTTTCATGCCACGCTTAATTCATTGCATTGTATTAGAAGTACAATAGAAAGAAATTTTGGATTAAAATTAGAAAAGACATACAACCTAGACTAGTGATCTACTTTCCCAACCACAACCTTTGTTCCATCAATTTTTTTTGTAATGACTATTGAATTAGGTGTGAACTCCACTCGCTTGCTAGTACCTGAATTGGTGATTTGATAGATGGAAAGAAGATTGATGGACAAGGAAGGTACATTTAGTACATTCTAAAAATTCCCATGATATAAGTCAATGGTTCCTTTCTCACATACCTGAAGCAATGTATTATCTTCCATTAAGATGGTAGGACTAGTGCATGGCTCCAAAGAAGTAAATATTTCCTGTGATAAGGCCATATGATTTGAGGCTCTTGAATCAAGAACCCAGGTAGATAATGAGGAGACATGAACAACTGCATGATTTGTTTCCATGCCTTTGCCTTTATCATCTTGTGGATTTTCAGATTTATTAGTTTTCTGCTTGATATTATTAGGTACATGGATATTATGCCTCTCAAGAAGATGGGTCATTTGTGAAGATTTTCCAAGTCCTATCAAGCTGCCAACTAGGTCTGTCTTTGACCTCAAGTTGGCTCTAAGTCTCAACTTTATAACAATGGTTTGTTGTTCTTTTAGGACACCAAACTGTTCAGTAACTTCTTCGTTGATTTGTTATGGTTACATAGGCCAAATGGGTGCTCTAGCATGTAGTTTTGTCACAAGATGTTAGCACATGCATACCATAAGCTATATAACACACCTAGAGATCTTTTAGTGTTGAAATAATGTTGTTCTAAACTCTAACATATATGAAAATGAACACAGGTATTTTTGGTCAACATGACCCTGGATAAAAATCCCCCGGGGAAAACCAGTTTGAGATGAATGTATATATATGGTGTGCTTCAAGCATGTAATACAACAAGGAAGATAAATACAAAGGAACTTGATACTTTGCAAGCTCCTCACAAGCTTTGCAATGGTTCCTTGGGATGTGTGCCCCCTCCTTCCTTGATTGTGCTTGAAGATCCTTGCGGCCTTTCTCTGTCTCTTTGTTGATTGAAGAACCCTTCCATAAAAACTTCCCTTTGTTTGTCCTCTCAACAACCCACAAATCGGAAACAAGAAAGCTCCACTCCAAATTCTACCTGCTAGCCTTGCGCCCTCCTCCTTAAGTGCACCCTCCTCCTAGCAAATACACTCAACACAAATAACTGAGACTCCAACCTACCTTGTGCTCTCCATGAACATGTGTGCCCTAGCTTGTTGAACTCTCCTCTGAATTATCTCTTCTCTACTCCTCACCAAAATCTCAAGGTGAATAAGTGAACAATTGAGATCTCCTTTGCCCTATGCGCCCTCCTTAAGGATGCATGAAGAAATCTAATAAATGGGTGGATGAGATCATCTCATCTCATCCCAAGTCAATGGTTAAGATCATCTCAAGTAAATCTCAACTCAAAACCCACTTTACTTAAGTTTCCATAGTTTCACTTTATGTCTCTTAATTCACCCACAAAATGAATTAATTGTCATTTTAGGCTAAAATGACTAAATTTCACTTTTGACTTAAATCTCCTAAGTCATAGTGGAATTAGACATAAAGTACATAGTACAAGGTACAAAGTACTTTCCACGTGTGTTTAGAAGATCACAAACATAAGGGACCACTTTCCAAGGTACCCAAATCTCTACACTCCCTCTTACCGAGGAAAGTGACAACCAATCTCATCACTACAGTGGATATGGTTGCCTACTGGAAAATACTCGGTGAGTATGGATGTACCCTAATCAATGAAAGTAGTCTGACATAGATCTTCTCAATCTGCGTGATCCATAGATGGAAGTGTCTCTCCACCTATCCAGGATCACCCAGATCTTGGTATCAAACAAAAGATCTCCACCTTGGTCTCCCACCAAGGATTTCTACCTCCTGGCATCTCGCCAATGGTCACTACTCTTGGCATCTCAACAAGATTTACTCTCTTGGCATCTCACCAAGAGTCTCCCCCTCTTGGTATCTCACCAAGGGCACCTGGATCTTGACATCTCACCAAGATCCTCAACTTGGCCTCTTGCCAAGTAGCTTCCACTTGAAGTGGATCCAGAACCTGATCTGTCTGTGTCTGTAACGAAGTGAGGCTCAAGCCTCCGTGGTGCCCTACCACTCCTCATCAATCTTTAATGCTCTGAAGCCCTTGCACCAACCCTCTGTCTCGACAACTCTGAAACTGAAGCTGCCCCCGGTGGACCAGTCACCCCTGATGATGGTGTCCAAGAAAATTGAGTCTAAGCTCCTCTAAATCACTACTGTGATTCTATAGGTTCTCCTCAAATTTGTCTCCCCACCTGATGCTGGATGGTGTGACAACATAAAAGGTAGTCATGAATGCACACTCTCTCGCAAACTGTTCATCGAACTCAAGCTCCTCTGTTGTTGCTACTGAAACATCAACTTCTCCTTCTTCTTGGGACATTGTCCTGCATAGTGACCCATCTCCCTACAAGAAAATCATCTCATTGTGCTAATGTATCTCTTCAACCCACTGCTACTCTCTCCTCCCTGTGGTGGGGCCCCAAACTTAGGACCCTGCCGACCACCACGATCAGTCTTCTTCTTTCCCTTTGTCTAAAGAGCAAGATCCTCTTCACCCTGCATTGTCTGCTATTGCTGCTGTCCATAAGCCTCTGCTACAAGTCTAGTCTCCTCTTGAATGAAGTCCTGTAATGTCCCGTTTTTCCTAGGCAGTCGAGATACCGTGATGGTTTATACAGTTTCCCGTAAACCATTTGACGGATGAGCTAGGGAAACAATACTGGTAAAGTCACTTTCGAATACAGTCAAGTTTGGCAATTTGTCCATTGGAATGTGCATGTTTTTTTATCATCATTTTATGGGTTATGCTTGAAATCAAAATACTATAATTGGCACTTCAATTGGGAGTTATAAGGGTCTAGAAAACCACTAAATAGCCAACAAAACCAATAAACACATCGTTGTCTGATCAAATTTTCACCTACAACCATAAACTCAGAAGCATGCAAATTGTTTGACGAAAGCCCAACATCAGAATTTGAAGGATTTTCCTACATTTCCAACTTAGAATATTTCATCCCACATCCTCTCCCATGTGGGCATGACCTCCTTGGCAATAATGCCACTAACAAATGGACCCCATGGTTTGGTGAATTTGTTTAAGGCTATCCTCACCATAGAATCTAGGTCCACCACTTCTCCAACGGCTCCAAGCTTGTCTCTAATATGGGTGTATCGACTAAGAAAAGAAGTGACTGACTCATCCTGGAGCATGCAAATGCTCCTGAGTCGATCATGAAGAACCATCTTCCGGTTTTCATTAGAGCTCTCATAAAGCTTGCATAGAGATGCCCACATCTCAAATGACCAAGCTTTCCCATTCAAGTGGGGAATGATGTGATCCCACACTGCATCACATATCATCATCTTTGCCTTGTTGTTCCTCTTCCCGAACTCTGCTAACAAGATGGGAGCAGTAGCAGGGGGAACATGAACAACTGCCTCAACTATATCCCATAGTTAGAGGTCCTCTAAGACAAATACAATCATGGCCCTCCAAGGCAACCAATTGCTAGTTCCATCTAGCCTATCCTCCACACACATCTGAGGTGCTGACATGACTGTCGATTGCACTCAAAATGATGCTCCAATTGCAAAGGAATGTTGCTTCACTCCTGTCAACATAGGTGTGAAAAGAGGAAAATGAACACCGACTTCACTCCTAGCAATATAGGTGTGAAAAGAGGTCGTGAAAAATCAGCCTCACTCCTACCACATAGGTGTGAAAAGAGACTGATGAAAATGTCCACAAACTTCTCTACAACCATCCAAAAAAATCTGCCAACTAACTACCACTAAACTCTGTCAATGGATGTCCACAAAATCTACCCAAAAGGTGTCTAAAACAGTCGCTCAATATGTTGTCCAAAACTCAACAAACATTGGCCACCAAGCTCTGATACCATGAATATTTTCTAGGTCCTATCAAGCTGCCAATTAGGTATGTCTTTGACCTCAAGTTGGCTCTAAGTTTCAACTATCTAACAATGGTTTGCTGTTGTTTTAGGGCAACAAAATGCTCAGTAACTTCTTCGCTGATTTGTTACGGTTACATAGGTGAAATGGGTGCTCTCGCATGTAGTTTTGTCACAATATGCTAGCACATGCATACCATAAGCTATATAACACACCTAGAGATCTTTTAGTGCTAAAATAATGTTGTTCTAAACTCTAACATACATGAAAGTGAACACAGGTATGTTTTGTCAACATGACCCTCGATAAACCCCCCCCCGGGGAAAACCAGTTTGAGATGAATGTATATATATGGTGTGTTTCAAGCATGTAATACAACAAGAAATATAAATACAAAGGAACCTGATACTTTGCAAGATCCTCACAAGCTTTGCAATGGTTCCTTGGGATGTGCGCCCCCTCCTTCCTTGACTATTCCTGAAGATCCTTGCACCCTTGCTCCGTCTCATTGTTGATTGAAGAACCCTTGGATACGAACTTCCCTTTGCTTTCCCTCTCAAAAACCCACGAATCAGAAACAAGAAAGATCCACTCCACATGCTACCTGCTAGCCTTGCACCCTCCTCCTAGCAAATACACTCAACACAAATAACTGAGAATCCAACCTGCCTTGCGTCCTCCATGAACATGTGTGCCCTAGCTTGCTAAACTCTCCTATGAATTCTCACTTCTCTACTCCTCACCAAACTCTTAAGGTGAACAAGTGAACAATTGAGCTCTCATTTGCCCTATGTGCCCTCCTTAAGGATGCATGAAGAAACCTAATAAATGGGTGGATGAGATCATCTCATCTCATCCCAAGTCAATGGTTGAGATCATCTCAAGTAAATATCAAATCAAAACCCACTTTACTTAAGTTTTCATAGTTTCACTTTATGTCTCCTAATTCACCCACAAAGTGAATTAATTGTCATTTTAAGCTAAAATGACCAAATTTCACTTTTGACTTAAATCTCCTAAGTCAAAGTGAAAATAGACATAAATTACATAGTACAAGGTACAAATTACGTTCCACATGTGTTTAGATGCTCACAAACACAAGGGGACCACTTTCCAAGGTACCCAAATCTCAACAATTTGATCAATCTGTTTCCTTATGCGTGCATGTTCTTCATGATTGGGTTTCTTGCAGTAAGCACATATCACCTTCTACTTCTTTGTTTTCCCATTTTGAGAGTTGGAGGATTCCTAGGTAGATTTTGGATTGTGTTCCTTCTTAGGATCTTGGTCTTTCTTGCCTTTGAATTTTTGTTTAAGTTTGTTGTTAGTCTTACTTCCCTCATTTGCAACAAGTGCATGCGCCTTTGTTTTTTTTAAGGAACCCATTTGAGAAAGTTTACCTTTCTCTTAGGTGAACAATGTAGCAAAATCATCCAATGAAGGCATCTTCCAAGTAACGCTGGATGTGGATTTTGTTGCATGGAAGGTAGAAAAAAAAACTTGAGTATTCGGGACCCAATTTGCATAGAATTGAGAGAATGAGTCGCTCTTCCTTCTCAATTTTGTTTATGCCAAATAATTTGAGCTGAAGCAATAATGATTTAAACTTGGTGAAGAAATCCTGGATAGTGTCGAAACTGCTAGGGTTTAAAGAGTCCTTCCAACTTGGTCTAGACTTCATTAGATGTTTTTTTAGATTCAATGTGGAATGAGAGGCTAAGAAAAACAGAGAGACATAACAATTCATATGATTCATCCATTCAATTAAACCATTTTTCCTTTTCAACAATGAAATTTGGTTCAACCTCAGTTCCCATTGTGATCCTGTACAGGTCTTTACTTTGCAAGAGAATAACCACCTTTGTCTTCCCTTCATATTAATTGAATGGTGTGAGGATTATCTGTTGACATTGATCCATTCTGTTTGTTGCACTGTAATTTGTGTCTTCCACCTGCAAACCTATATACTACTCCCTTAGATTCAACTTTCCATCACAATTGAAATACAGTCACTTGGCTCTTGTTTTATCCATTTGATGAGGTGTCAAACTTGCAGGTTCAATGAGGTTAGGAAAGAGAACATGGTGCCCTTTATATTGTTAGTGACCACTCTTCTAGTAGCCATATTTTTACTTTCAACTTTCCCGACGAAACTAAAAGTGTACTCTAGGGATTTAGGTCCGAAGAGATGCGACTCTTGTTGAATTCTATCCTTGAAAGTGCCCATAAATAGATCTAAGAAATTACCCTATGGAATGTTCTTTACCCTGAGACTTATTTTTTGGAATTGTTGAATATGCTCTGTAATTTTACCTCTTTGCCAAATATTTGTCAATTGACTAAAGAATGCATTCTCCTTAATATCCCCATAATGTGTTATAAATTCATCCATAAAAATGGACCGAGATGCAATAAAGTCATTTTTTTGCTTCACAAAGCCATTGGTACCAAAAAAATTAATCAATTTATAAATACAAGAATGCAAGTGTTACATTTTGTAAGGTTGGAACTTGGTGTATATAAGCGTATTGCTCCATATAGAATATCCATGTTATAGGATCTTTTCCATCCAATTTCCTCATATCAATTTTCATAATCAACTAGTTCCTTGGTGCCTAGTTGAACCCTTGTTGATGTATATCTATAGGTGATGAATAATCATGATTCAAGGACTCAATATTTATTTCCTCCACATTTGATCCAGGTGGATATTGGTGGCCACCCACCTGTTCCAAATTCCAACTGGCTCATCTAGACAGTTTTCAGTTCAACTCGTTTCTCTGTAATGGGGACATTTCTTTGTAATTGTGGGTTATGCACTTATGGAGTTGTCCTGAAGCCCTACACAACATCCATGTGGATATTGGTGGCCACCCACCTATTCCAACTAGATTATTTTGGAATTTTTCATGTTAGTACATCTTTTTGTACTTCAAGGGCCATTTTGGGGCTCTAAACACTGTTTTCTAGGATTTCCACAGTCAAACTGTAGACATAGTCAAATTTTGACAATATAATGTGTAGTTCTTGAAAAGACCTTTCCAATGGGCTATCACATGCCTAAAACAAAGACTATATGCACAAGTTATGACCCCAGTAAGTTAATGTACTAACTTACCCCAACGGGGCCCACATGACTTTTGGCGCTTCATCTCCTAGGGTTAGATTTTTGGATGTCTAGGGTTTTGGCATTCATGTTTATCATAAAAAGTCCTGTAAAGCCTCATTGTAATCATCTTATGACGAATGAGCATAGCCATCACATCTCTTCTCAAAGATAAAGATGCCACCATTCTAGCGAGTCTTGCACTGTATTTTTACAGTCTTTGTACATTTATTTCATTAATAGAAGTAATGTATTGTTGTATTTCTCTGTTTCTAGAAATTTTTATGTGTATTTCATTGTAATATCTCTTATTTCATTTAATTCCGAAAATAATTCGGATCAGTAGTATCAGAGCAGTCTACTCCTAATCGTTTTTCAGTGCATGTCCCCAGTATAGTAAGTTGGGTCTTGATCTTGTCTCTCTTGAAGGAAATTGCTCTCGCACACCCAAGAAACCAGAAAAGAAAAACAACAGAGAAAAGGATTCTATTAACCCATTGCTTGAGCAATCTCTCGTGCGACAGAGGGACAAAATGATGGAGATTTTTTCCCACATCCTTTAACGCCCACTGGTAGCAATAGGAGCATCTTCATCAAGCATCCTATTTGGAGGAACCTCTCCCTTCAAGTTACAAGTTAATTTTGATATTCTCATATTTGAAGGTCAGATAGATGCAGAGACCTTAAAAAAATGGTTGAATCTACTAGAAGGTTATTTCTCTGTTCACAATTTTTCCGACAGGGAAAAGATCACCTTCTCACTCCTCAAGGATGTCGCCCATGTCAAATATTGGTGGGAAACTTACTGGGAGAAAAGTTTCATAGAGGAATATGGAATATATGGAGCCAAGCCCACTTGAGATTTTTTTGTGGATGCAGTCAAGGAACAATACTACCCTGTTGATAACTATGAAGACCAATACATGAGATGGACCACATTGCGGAAAGAGAAGAGCCAAAAAGTGCCAGAGTTCACAAATACTTTCCATACCTTGCACACCAAGCTGGGTATCAAACAATCTGAGTGGCATTCGGCTTTAAAATACCATGGGGCTCTGCATAGGTACATCCAAACTAAAATGGATTTCCTAAACATCTCATCATTATTGGGAGCTTCCTATCGATATGTTGTCAAAATCGAGTAGAAATTTAGGCACCATAACAAATGGGAGTTCGGGTCTACAAATACGCAATAACCAAAGCATGGTAAAAACGACCCTAACCAATAGCCTCCCGACAACCAGTCTAAGAAACAGGAAAAGAAGGGTAAAGGAAAGACCAAGAATGACACTGGGAAGTGGTGCAACTTCCACAAAATCCCTTGGCACAACAATTATGAATGTTGCTCGAAACGGTCATTGGTGGTCGAGGTCAAAGACAAGGAGCGGAAACCTGATTTAGAATCTGATCCAAAGAATATTGAAAACAGACAGATCATCGACGAAGACCCCACTGCTACTGTCACGACCAAAACAATTAAACCAGAAGCACCAGTAGATCCTGAAGAGGGAGAGCATCTCTTCCATTCACAAATGTGGGTGAAGGGGACCCCGTTGCATTTCATTGTTGATAGCAGTATCTAGAAGAGCCTCATCTCATATGAGGTCGTCAAACAGTTAGGTTTGTCAACAACACCACACCTGCAGTCATATAACATTGGGTGGCTTCACCAGGGACGAGATCTCTGTGTCATCTAGCAGTGTCGCCTGTCCTATGGCATCCAACCCGTCAAGGATGAGGTAGTGTGTGATCTTTCCCCTCTTGATGTCTGTGATGTTGTTTTGGGACAACCATATATGTGGAAACACCATTTTTTTTATGAGTCTCAACCTCATAGTGTCATTATTACTCTAGGGGGTCATCTCTACAATATACCAAAGGTAGTTCCAACTAATGTTCCACCAAAATAGTGCCACAAGGTAATCTCTCATACTGCAAAATTCATCCTCTTCACAGTCTGTTCAAAGGATGCACAGGAGGCCGCTACAACCACTGCATCCTCAACACCTTCTATCCAGTAGAAGTAGATTACAGAAGAGAAAGTATATATTGCTTATTCACCTACAATGGTGCCTACACAATGCCCTGTCAATCCCATAGACAATAGGTTGGTGGAACGGATTCAACCCCGCCAACAACAGGTTCGTGACAACCTTCAACAAACCAAGCAACACAACTTCTCCAACAAGTCACGCAGCTCACCAAGATTTAGATTCAGAAAACACATTCCCCTCTTCCTCGGGCACTCAATGCAATGGATACCATTGATTCCTAAGGGGGGATGATTGATCCAGGTGGATATTGGTGTCCACCCACCTATTCCAAATTCCAACTAGCTCATCTGGACAGTTTTCAGTTCAACACGTTTCTATTTAATGGAGAAATTTATTTGTAATTGTGGGTTCTACACTTACAAGGTTATCCTGAATCCCTACACATCATCCAGGTGGATATTGGTGGCCGCCCACCTATTCCAACTGGCTTATTTTGGAAGTTTTCATGTTAGTACATCTTTTTGTACTTCCAGGGCCCTTTTGGTGCTTTAAACAATGTTTTATTGGCTTGGCACAGTCAAACTATAGACAAAGTTACATTTTAGTGACGCAATGCGTATTTCTTGAAAATACCTTTCCAATGGGCTATCACACGCCTAAAACAGAGATCGTATGCAAAAGTTACGACCATGGGAAGTTAATGTACTAACTTACCCCAACGGATCCCACATGACTTTTGGCGCTTCATCCCCTAAGGTTAGGTTTTTGGATGTCTACGGTTTTAGCATTCATGTTTATCATAAAAAGGCCTTCAGAGCCTCATTGTAATCATCTTCTGGCGAGCCATCACATCTCTTCTCAGAGATACAGATGTCACCATTTTAGTGAGCCTTGCACTCTGTATTTTTACATTCTTTGTACATTTCTTTCATTAATAGAAATAATGTAATTCTTTATTTATCTATTTCTAGAAATTTTTATTTGTATTTCATTTTAACA
Source organism: Picea engelmannii (assembly GCA_009831015.1). Taxonomy (NCBI): domain Eukaryota; kingdom Viridiplantae; phylum Streptophyta; class Pinopsida; order Pinales; family Pinaceae; genus Picea; species Picea engelmannii. The sequence goes on along the minus strand of ML782766.1, from coordinate 237,028 downwards.
TCTCTGCTTTCATTTCGTTCCGAAAACAATCCGGATCAACCTTTTCATTATTTCCTTACATATTGATATCTCCTTTAGGGAATCTCCCATCTAGGGTATGTAAGAAGATGGTCAACATAGACTTTCACAATTCTTCCATCCTTTTTTCCATCTTCTTTTCCATATATTACATATTTCCATCCATCGTATTTTCCACCTGTTCCATATTTTCATCCATATTTTGTATTTGTTTTTTTTTTTCACCAAATCCTTACTTGTTATTGACCAATCACTCAATTCATTAAGTTGGTCCTCCAATCTAGATAGTTGGTTATGTATCTCTTCATTTTCTTCAAGAGTCATGGATGATCTTTCTGGAGGTTTAATTGGTGATGTAAATTTTGGAGAAACCTTAGCAATATGGGATAAAAATACTACTACTACTATTTTTTCTCTTTATTAGCAACTTTGAATCAACAAAAATAGATCTTCCAATCAAAATTTATGTCAATTGTAAGTTGCATACCTTTAAAACCCTAATTTTGAGACTATCTTTCTAACCAACCTTTGTCCTAATGTATATATGAAATTTCGACCCTAGTGAGTCTTAAATTTTGTCCTATAGTACTATGACCTGTTTTCTCTACAATTCCATAAGTCTAACCAAAATTTGTTGTGCCAAGTAAAAATATGGTAACTTCCAAAAAAATGCAGATTCTTGGCCCTTTCTAGATAATGACCTTATATGGAATTCTATATTTCAAATACAATTATGAATTTTTTTATCTAAAACACTATGGTATGTATTATTTCAAAAGGAACTAGTGGCACTGAATTTGTATTTACCAAGCTTCAAATATGTCACTTCTACCAAGAACACCTATTTGAGAATAGTTTTAGGACCAGTCAAATAACTCTAATCTCCACAACTTATATATCATAAATAAAAATGATGCAAAAACTAAATATTTTATCACAAGTACTTCACTATGTCTCCTTAGGATCCTAAGAATTTCATAGTGTGGAACCTTTCCAAAATAAGGTTATAGTGAAGATTACAAAACTCTTCGTTTGAAATTGATTTTAGGACTAGTCACAAATTCTAACTTCCATAGGCTATATATTAGAAATTATACTGAACCGATACTTAAACGTTTTATCACATGTGCCTTGATATGTCTCCTTAGTATACTAAAAACAATTGTATCTGAAACATCCCAAAAATATATATATATATATATATATCGAAAATTACAAGTTGTATCAATTGAAGGAGAGAAACCCTAGGATTGTGTGCTTTGATACCAAATGTTATGCCTCAAACAACTAAAATAGAATAAAAAAAGAGAGATAAGTATCTCCATGCCTTGATAAAGAGATAAGAATGAATATGAATCTTATTAAAGGGGGAAACCTCCTTTTACAATAGAACAAATGTACAAGATGAGATGATCCTAAAACTAGGTCTCCTTGGTATAGATATAGGAGACCAAGGATACAATTACAATTAAAAGGTCTAGCCAACAATACTAATATACCAATACAAATACAACAAATTGATATCTTGGGATTTGCATGGGGCTTTGTCTAGGGGCTTAACATACACTATTAGGGAAGTTTGATTGAATGGAAGGAACCCAAAGATGCTACATGAGAATCGACAAATATTCTCCACCAATTTCCTCATATCCTATAACAACCCACCACGGGTGTTACCTCTACAATTTTTTTTTTCTTTTCAAATCATTACATCAATAATCCAAAACTAACAACATCAAACACAATTCATATAGTCCAATAACTACACTAGATAAGGACCTGTAACAAAGGCCCACAAGGAACATGTAATCAAATCATCCATAAAAAAAACTATCATTTTGCAAAGTAAATAACAAAAAAATAAATACATGTAACCTATTGCTTGCAGAAGTCCAAGGATTATCCAATTGAACTCCATATCCCACTAGCAATCTCCTACAACATTGCATGAACCAATATTCAATAATAGTGGGTGGAGGTTGAGGGGTGGACGCACCAAGAGTTGATTTTCCACCCAAACAATGAAATCAACCTCACAATTGTTTCTTCAAGATAAAGGCTCACCCTTAATGAGGAAAGGAACCATAATTCACAATGTTCTCAAGGATCCCACCCAACTACTCGAGACTAAATAAACAAGCTTACCATCAATTCAGCCTAGGTGTGATGGAGAGGCTCTTGGACTTGCAACACCTCCAAAGCCCATGTGATTATGGTGTGTAGGGTTCTTACAACCATCTTTATCTAGTAATCGCAACCACAATAATGAAGGTGGACCCCTCAAGCAAATACCTTAATACCACCTTTAGTTGGTGATCATTATAACGGTAGCGGTGGAGACTTTGGAAATTGGGACCAAAATAAATACAAGGAGCTAGACACACAAAGATTTAGAACCTTTCAAGTTGCAGACATTATCCCAACCTCTTAATCCACATAGACTAGGTGGTTATAGAAACATTTCTACCCCTAATTACCAATAACATAACACAAATGCATTTATAGTACTTAGTTCCTTAGAACCTATTTCTCCATGAACCAACCAACCAACCCCAACAATAGGTAGGCCACTTCCTTTATAATTCATCTCAAAGTAACATCTTCCTAGGATTGTCTCTTGGCCTTCCCCTTACTCATGAAAGGGATAATTTGGGCTTGAAGGTAAATTTACACATGTCCAAATTAAGGTAAAATTGAAATGCAACCCATTCCCCTTCTACCCATTTACCCAATTTAACTTTGGTAGTAATTTTGACTAGTCTTTTCCCATTTCCCAATATTCCTAGAACTAGGATCATATATCCATCCTCAATGAGACATGATCCCTTCCCTTAAGTGCATTTCCCTGTTATACACCAATATCTCAACTTGCAATAGATTATTCTATCCAAGACGCCAATTTATACATACAACATCTGTTCAAAATTGTGTTTTCATTGATGTCAAACCTAGACAGTCATAGATGTGACTAACATCACAATCAGGGGGATACCATGCATTAGGTAAAAGACAGGTCCAAGGATCAAACTAGGAAAACAAAGGAAGAACCTAGACCATTAAGGATTGAACCAGACAAATAGAGGAAGCACCTAGAATGTTACTGCATGTATACTCTGAGAAGAGGAACAAATCCCTTCCATGTTAGAAACGAAGTGTGAGTGGTTACATGGGATCATGTGTCAATTATTTCCATCGGTCTGAGCCAGATCATAGGTGTTGAGAAGAATAATTGATCTTTTGTTGAGTAAATCTAGTTGAATTAAGTGACTGTAGAATCCACTCTACAGTGTAAACTGAACGTACAATGAAGATCTGGTCAAAGCTACTCCTATTAGAATCAATGGTCACAATTATATCATCAAGATTTTATTACTCCCAGAACCAAGCCTCAAATAAATCGCTGACAACAACTTAATCAACGATGACATAAGAAAATCAATATCGTTGATGATGACTCCAAGATCAATGATGACAATATCGATGGAGGAGGATGATCCCTTAGGAAAACAAGATCAATGGACCTAGAAGATGGAATGAGGCAACATTCTATCGAAGCAAAAGCTTCAAATTGGGGCCCAATATCATTAAAGGCTTGATCGTCGATGAGTTATTGTCGTAATGGGAAGTATCATGATCACCGCCAATGATACCCAAGCCTATTGAAATAATTTTCTGATGAAGAAACTACTATTGACAATGAGGTAATCGATGAAATAAATCAAATCTTGTTAAGTTGGATTGATGAATCCCGAAAGGAAACAAAAGCAGGAAGGATAATGCCATTTGTCCAATGCAAAGTCAACACAACGACATAGTAGAGAAAGAGAAAGGGAGGACGTTATAGGCTTGGAGATGACACATCATCCAATACATGTGGAAGGAGTCCATGTGGAGGACACAATCTACTGACATAATCAAGCCACAAGATCAACTACATGTAACACACTATACAAAACCACATGTCAAAGTGCCAAGTCAACATGGTGTACAAACAAGAGTCAAAAGTTGTGATTATGTCAACATGAGGTTAACTACCAAGTCAATGCCATGTGTAGAAGAATGATTGATCCATTTGTCATCAAGTACAGAGTCATAGATCCCTTGGAAGGTTTGGTCCAAGAATACCCTGACCATTGGTCACAGTCTCTTAAACATATCTATGTCGTTCATCAAAGAAACACTGGTTGGAATAGATTGGGTTTCCTGCAGTGGAGGTACTCTCAAAAAGGATCTCCAAAGAGTGATATAGACCATAAATTAGAGTGGCTTCAGGAGATATATGGACTATCCATTAGAGTGCAAGGTTTCACAAGGACTCCAAAAATTCAAATTAACAGGAACCATTGATCTATCGGAGCTATAGCAAGGAAATATGAATCGTCCATCAGAGTGGGAGTAATGATGAAATCTAACCATTCATCGGAGGATATATCAATAGATATGGACCATCCATTGAAGAAGCATTGGTCAGAGTATATTGGTTGACTTTAGTGGAGGCACTTCAACAAAGGATCTCCGAGGAGCAATCTGGACTATTAGTCAGGTTGCAAACAAGATGCGATGACAACTATAGATCTAGGTGGGTCCCACCTAGCCATTTTACGAAAGGATTGAGGAACAAAATACAATGGTCTTGCAGGTTGAAGGAGAAATGAAATCATCACCGTTGATTTGGATATTCAAGGATTTTTGGATCTGCCGCAATACGGTCCATCAAAGTGATGTTGATGAATAATTATGAGATGTTGGATGAACCAGAAAGAGAATCTCCACCATTCATCAGAGAGGATTTGGTGAGAGTGAACCACATCGCCGAAGTTCGATGATGTTACACCGAAATGTAAACCGATGGTGAGGATCTATTCAGAGTAGTACAAAATGACAACAGGTGGCTATCGATAGAACAAGTAGTCCCAATATGAAAGAGGATAGATTGATAGATGAGATCAAATCTGATCTAGATCTAACAGTGGTTGAGTGATGGGGTCCAAAGGGTCCGATATCCTGGTAGTTTATATGTTATGGATGTTAGATATGACAGTCACGCTCTAATCAAGAGATGATTGAACGAATCCTATGCATCAATGACATTGTTTATATTTTTGAGATCAGATCAACGCTCAATATCTATTTGAAGACTTAATCGGATGGTGGCTGAGCGTTGAGGAACAATTAATTAGATCACCTACAACAAAAGGAACAAAAACCAAATTTCATGGAGGGTTTTGTAGCCCTATTTGAAGAATTTATGGACCCGAAGTTGAATTCATGAACACAACTTTTGGTATGTGGATAAATACAGGAGAGCATAAAGTTTATAAATAAAGATGCCCAAACTAGTCTTTGTGTAGTGTGGGAAAAATGAAGTAAGAATCATGATGAAAACAAAGGCTCTGAGGTTCATACAAAAGCGTGGAAGAAATGAAGATGATTTGAGGTTTGGTGAAACATAGGTTGAAGCATGCTGGAGAGGTCTTCTAAAGAAACATCACAAATCTTCTCAGGGTGGAAAGGTGGATCAAGGAAGGGGATTGGTGTCTCCTATAGGTTGGTACCTGTGAACAATAATTTTGTGGGTTGGTTCCCCTTGGCTGAGTTGGTTCTCAATAAGGGGAGTGGTGTCCCCTGCAGGTTGGTGCCTACAAATATTATTGCAGATTGGTGTTTGTTGTAAGTTGGTTCTTACAAATTTTATAAAGAAAGTTTTGTGGTTTTATGCCATTTGGGTTTCCATGTCAAATATTCATGTGTTGTGAAATGCATGATTAACTGTTGTTAAATAACATATTTTGAATAAAAATAAATTGTGGTACAATAAATTAATGATCACTTTGTAATATTGATTCACCCCCCCTCAATATTCCAACAACATCATCATCACAATCCATTACATGAGGTATCTCATTAACTAAGAATAAATAATAAACCAAATTAAATAGAAGTGGTACCAAATGTAGTTATACATCATATCAATTCATCCAACATGTGCATACATCCTAAACCATATCATAGGAAAGGTGCTCAATCAACCATACCAAGGTACCCAAACAATCATAGAAAGGTATCCCATCAATCGTAGCAAGTTATCCATTCATACCAATAAACATAAAAAAGATTCCAATCATACCAAGGTATCCAATCATATCATTAATCATAACAAGGTATCCAATCATACCAACATATCCCATTATAGCATTAATCATAACAAGATATCCAATCATATAAATAATTCTAACAGTGTATCCAATCACATCAATAATCATAACAGGGTATACAATTATAGAAATAATCATAACAAGGTATCCAATAATAGAAATAATAATGATCATATAAAGGTATCTAACAAATCTATACATCTTTAATAATAATATGAAACTAATCAATGTAAGGTATCCAAGACAAGTGCATACATATAATTAAATATCTCTTTTATAGGGAATCCACATATGCAATCATCATATGAGGGCGACTCACATCATAAATTGACAAGTCATATTAATCCTCATTAAGGGTTATAACAACTACCCAACCATCATCAATAATGTGCAATATTATCATCAATATCCATAGCATCGAAACATCAATAAGTATGTTGGACAATAAGCATAAATGTAATCTTAACCATACCATTAAGGACTAATCATGCTAACCATAGCATAATTTTTCGATATTAGATTAAGAGATGTCAGTATCCATCATAATATAGATAGTCACATAAGTGTCTAGGTTCATCATACTCAATTATTAGTGGAGGTAAGCATGAGGGGATGGTCAACCTAGAACACCATATTATATTAGTTAGAATAAAACATCATCATATAAACATCATATCAAATAAATAATACTCATCAAAAACCATCAAGGATATATACATTCATCAAGTCATACATTTGTCATATGGTAAGTAAATTTCTACCCATGAATCATCCCAAAAGAGAAGTCCAACTAATAGTATAAAAAACTCAAAGTATAGCTAGAGGGTAGCCAACACTTTGATCATAGTTACTAAAGGGAATCAAAACACCTATCACCAAAGTACAATTTGTCAATAGCTAGCCACTAGAAAAATTCTACCATTGCAAACAAATTGAAATCTTTCATAGCACCCACACACACCATAGGGTGATACATCTCCATCCTTGAGGAAATCCTTCTTTATAAGGAGGAGGGCATGTTAGGGTCATATCCTAACTCCCCCAGTTAGAAAAATAGGTTGTTACTTAATGTATTAGGTATATCTCTATTAAAAAATCTGCATGATGTAGTAAAATGTGAAATCAATAAATATAATATTGCCTCATTAAACAAGTTCCACTAGTTCGTAGTTTAGGCTTCATTAATGGAGATCTACTAGGTGGTTAGGGTTTTCATTAGCTAGAAAATATATATAGTAGTAAAATATATGTAATTAGTTTCTAAGTGGATATTCTTGTATTGTAAGATCTACTTAGTTCGAGGTTGCACCCTTGAAGAGGTGAGTGAACAATGATTTGAATAAGAAATACACATGTGCATTGTTATTGTATAGTCTGCATGGTTAGGATCTAATCATGAGACGATCGAACGACTGTTGTGCATCAAGGAAATCATTATTATTTATAGATTAGATCAATGCTTGAGATCTATTTGAACACTTAATCAAATGGCGGTTTAGCGTTGAGGACCAGTGAACCAGATCACATACAACAGAAGAAAGGGAAATTGGATTTCATGGAGGGTTTCATAGCCTAATTTGAAGAATCGATGGACCCAGAGTCTACTTCATGAGCATAAGTTTTGCTATGTGGAAAAATACAGGAGAGAATGAAGTCTATAAATAAGTATTCCCAAACCATATTTTGTGTAGTGCGGAAAAAATGAAGTAAGAAGTGTGAGGATAACAAAGGCTCTGAGGTTCGTAAGAAAGCGTGGAAGAAATGAATATGATATGAGGTTTGATGACACAGAGGATGAAGCATGTTGGAGAGGTATTATGAAGAAAAATTACAAATCTTCTGAGGGTGGAAAGGTGGAGCAAGGAAGGGGATTGGTGTTTCCTACAGGTTGGTGCATGTGAACAATAATTATGTGGATTGGTGTCCATTGGATGTGTTTATGCTCAGTAAGGGGATTTGTAACACCCCCTCTCTAAACCCTAAGTATATGTCATTTTAATCACGATTGGTGATTTACATACAATGGCATGCAAATATTGTAAATTTATTATTGTTTAATTTTAAATGCCAAAAATTGATTGTGGGGTGAAGCATTAAATTAATGGCCATGATATCACTAGAGGAATGAGAGGAGGCCCTATTCATATTATTTTCCTTAGCCCCGATTTCAAGTAAATCAGTTAATGAGAGAGGTTGGTAGTTGAAAAACCAACCACCAAAATGAATGGAAGTATGGAGGGATGCCAAAAGGGACATGAAGTTATCAACTAGAGGACAATATGAAATATCACCATGGGTCCCCATGATTGACCCATGCGTTTCCTTTTGACAGAAGAAATAGAAATATAGGTTGAGAAGCTTCCCATGCTATGTGTGAAAAATAAGCACACAATTTCAAAAAGAAGAGATGAGAGTCTCGGAGGGGGGCGGGGGGGGGCATGCTACATCATGCCTCATGGAAGAGTCTAGAAACCCAACTAAAGCTGAGAAGGATTCTATCTTGATACTGGGAAGGTATCTGACAAACATCCTTGAGGCTTGAGCTAGGTGGGTGTGGGGAAATCTATACCAAGAGTGGTGTGAAGGAGAGTGTCCTTCACAAATTGTTGAGAACTAGAGAGAGAGAGGTTACCTAGTGGTATCATGGCCTGACACGGGGTTGACCAGAGTGCTAAGAGTGAATGCATCTGAGCCTATGGTTGGGTGGAAAGGTAAACACCCACATTCAGTTGGTTCGCTACAACCTATAATCAGATAAGTATATATTCACTCCATGTAATTAAATGGAGATAAAGGATTGATGCCTATAATTGTGTATATCTGTGTATACCTGGTCAATGGTGTTGATATTGTTCTATTGGAAGTCATTGTACTTGTATAATAATATGTCTGAATTGAATTGCATGTGTATTGCATGTATGAGCAGAAGGACCCTATGTTTTTACTTAATTGAATAAAGAAATAGTACAATCAATTTCCTCGTGTGAATATAACCCTAGATACATCAAAATTTGTGTGCCTCCTGGGTGTGTAGCAAAGTATTGTTGCGGCGTGATGGATATGAAAAGAAAAGAGGATAGAAATTTAAGAAATGAACAATAATTTCCAAAATGAATGGGATATTGTAATAATAGCATGTTGAAGGTCCAAGAAGGCCGATAGACCTTGCTTCATTTTTTGATTAAGGTTGGTTTTCATTTCAACCCTTTAATAAAGGCCTATATCACAAAATATGAACTCCAAATTGGTCCCCTTATGGTGAAAGCCCTCACAGGAAGACGCTTTGCGGATTGAGTTATCCTAGAAGTATGATTAGAGAACCCATGCTTATTTTTGGAATAATGAGATGAATGTTAGTGAATTTGTCAGTGAAGATATACTATATGGATATTTTTTGTCATGCCATTTCCAGTGGTATGTGGAACGTCACATAACTCCTCACGGTTAGAGGGTTATGGCCATAAGAAGTTGGAAAACCCAGGTTTGGGTAATGGACGCAAGTTTGTTTGATGGATAATGGTATGAGTTTTGATATATTTGTAGTTAATACTATTCTATATGGATATTACATTTCATTCCATTTCTGGTGGTATGTGGAACATCACATAACTCCTCACGGTTTGAGAGATATGGCCTTACGAAATTGGAGGACCCTCATATGTCATCTAGAAGCCTCAAAAGGTCAAAGTAGTAAAAGTGGTTTAAGAGATTTTAGAAGGTAAATAATAAAGTGAAGTGATGAGTGTACTATAATTCAAAGTGAATACAAAATAAATTATTTAAATCATAAATTTAATGGAGAAATAAGAAGTGGGTTAACCCTAAAATAAGGAAAGTGGGAAAAGTGACCTAGAAGATGTTTTTAAGGAAGCTACTTGGAGAGTATAAATAAGAGGTAAGGCTATATAATTTTAGATCACACTTGAGAATATTGAATATCTATAGGTGTCTGAGGTAACCAAAGGATATCTAAGCTAAATGTCAGAGAGAAGGTGAAGAAAACAAGGCCAAAATTCAAAGGAGGATATGTTCTTTTGATGATGCTTTCTAAGGTATGTTATTTACAGGTCATCTCACCATTTTCGCAATAATTTTTTTTCTAGAATGATCTAGACTGTGAAATTGCTATTAAATTGAGAAAACATATCCAAGTATATGTGGTAAAAAATTAATCTTGTGGGTCATTGTATTTTTGGAGTTACACTCCGTGGAAAATAGGGTTTGTGGCCAGTCCTGAAACTAGTCTAAAACAAGTGTTTTGGGTAAAAATGTCATAAAATAAAAAATAAAGATCCAAATTCAGTAAGACCAAAATTTTTGGTTATATTACAATGTTTAGTATTCTGGATAACATTTTTATATCGATTCAAAAAATATTCCGTGCGGGGCACACTCTACAAGGCCTCTCTCTAGAATAAGCCAAAATTCAGCAAGGCATGCCATTTTGATATAAATCCTTTTATGAGAGGTTACAAGTAGTAAGACCTATAGAAATTGCATAAAACACATTGAAGAACATTGTGTATTATTTTTATATCTTTATTCATTACAGGTACAAAGTTATGATTATTTCAATTTAGGGTTGTTGACTAATCCAAAACTAGTCATATGAGACTAAAGACAAGTTTGATGAAAATACTAGTCTCTTGTTGTTAAAGTTAAGGAAGGTTTGTAGGTATGTGATCATATACACCAGGTCTATTACAGAGTTACAAATCATATTTGGATGATGAAATTTATGAGGGCTTTTGGTTAAGGTACATGTTGGGTACATGGTTGAGACAAGTAGTTGATGAGTTGGCACATACATGAGGTGTATAGTTGATGATGTTGGTACATATTGATGAGTCATAGTTGATGAGTATTTGAAACATGATTGGTACATACTTGGTATATGGTTGTATGCACTTTTTTATGGTACATGTTGATTACAGGTTGTTTGGTACAGGTTGGTGCATGGTTGATGCACTTGTTTATGATACAGGTTGATTATAAATTGAGGTACAAGTTGATGCATGGTTCAAGTTTATTGGTACATGATTACAATGATATATCTCACGGTGATAGTGTGACTGTGTGACAGTGGTTCCATCATTCTACTTCTACTTCAGAGTAGTTGGACGGGTAAAAGACATGTGGTTTTAGTCGAAGAACATAGGGGGTTGTAGCCTCCTTCTGGTTGTAGCCAGAGAATTGGGGAGTTGGAGCTTCCCTCATGTTGTAGCCTGAAAAACTAGGGGGTTGGAGCCTCCTTCCAGTTGCAGCTGAAAAACAAAGGAAGTTGGTACTTCCAATGAATTTAATTCTTCAAGACATATAAGAAAAAGTATTTCGTGGTTTTCTCCCACTTTGGGTTTCCACGTAAAACATTGGTGTATTGTGTATGTGTATGATTGTTCATTTGTTAATTTTTTATTATTGGATGATAATTATACATTAATATAACACTTGGATTATTGGGTTAAAACTGATTATAATTTCTCTATTACTGATTCACCCCCTCTCAATAATTCAACAATTGGTTTCAGAGCAAGTTCCTTCAGAAATTAGTTTAACCACTGAAAGGTAGATCATGGAGAGAAACAACTTGTATAAAAATGGAATACGACAGTTTGATGGAAAAAAGTATGCTTTTTGGATTATAAGGATGAATATATATATACAAGCACACGGATTTTAAATTTGGAAATCAATTATAGATGGATACACAACATCAACAACTCTACCAATAAATGACAAAGTAGTGAAACTCGGTCAGAATAATTCCAAAGCCACAAATGCACTTCTGAATGTTCTCAGTGAAACAATATTCACCAAAGTTTCACCTTGTAAATCCACTAAGGAGATTTGAGATAAGCTTCGAAATATTTATGAAGGAGATTCAAAAGTCAAGGAAACAAAGCTTCAAACTTACAGAGGTCAGTTCAAAAAACTAAAGATGAAGGAAGATGAGAATATTGCAGCCTACTTCTTACGAGTTGATGAAACAATGAATGCAATCATAGGATTGGGAGAAGAAATCGAAGAATCTGTAATTGTTCAAAAGGTACTAAGATCTCTACCTATGAGATTTGACCCTAATATATCAGCACTAGAAGAAATATCAAATCTAAACTCAATAAGCATGGACGAACAACATGGAATCTTCACAGCATATGAAATGAGAACTGAACAAGAAAATCCAGATGTAAAAGAAACAACTTTCAAAGCATCCAAAAGATCAAAGCAAAAGAAAAGAAACAAGAATAACATAGTAGAAACAATGACGTCTCAGAAGATGATGAAGAATTGGCCAACTTCGTCAAAATACTGAACAAGGGAACCAACGATGGGTATAGATGTAAGATTCCTTTAATTTTTTTTAATTGTGATGGTATTAGTCATTTTTCTAACAAATTTCTTCATAAGAAAAAGAGAAATTATGAAGGTTACTCAAAAGGAAAACAAACATATAAAGGCAAAAGAACTACAAACAAAGTTTCCAAGAAAATCTTATGCACCAAAGAGGACATCTTATCATCAGGTGAAGATGAAGTGAGTGACAGTGAGACAGGAAGAGTTCTATTTATGGCAGTAGAAGACTGTGATAAAGAATACTCCGAAGAAGAATATGAAGCCAAAGAAAAATATGAAGAAGTCAAAGAAGAGATTGAAGAGGCAGAAGTTGACTACCGAGAAGAATTGATGTGTGCCATAGAAGTTATCAGAAGAGAAAAGAAGAAAAACAAGAAACTACAAGCAGAACTAGACAAGAAAGAGGACACTCAAGAACTAGAACAAATTATCACAAATTTGAAGGTTCAAATAGAAGAATATAAAAGAATTGAAGAAGCACTCAAAGAACAACTAGAAGAAAAGAACATGATCATTGGAAATTTGGAAGCAGAGATTGTCACATTAAGAAAGAATATTGAAAAGAAAAATATGCAGAATAGCTCAAAAGTTTTGTATGACATTATCTGCAGTCAAAAATATCATCTTGACAAGTCTGAACTTGGATACAACCAGACAGAAAATGGATCAAGCTCCAAAACAATAGAGCAAGAAACATATCCAAAAATATATGCAGAAACAATCAAAGGGGATAGGAAGATATAGAAGGAAGATTATAGGGACACTCCTCCACCGAGAAGATTCAGATTTTAGAATCAACAACAGACATATAGGCCTCAAGAAGAATAAGGATTCATAAGAGAACCTCCTTTCATAATATCTTCAACTCCCAGGTACCAAACTATATTTTTTGGTTTATGTTATGCATGTAATAATTTTGGACATAAAGCTATAAATTGCAAAGCTAACAATAGGAACATAAACAACTTTGAATGTCATACACAAAAGGGTTATCCAAGAAGGCCTAGTGAAACACAGGGAAGAAGTTACAACAGGTTTAAATATGTGAGCACTGAAGTGGAATGTTACAAATGTAACAAATTTGGACACATGGCCAAAGATTCCAGAATGATAGTCCCTCCTAGAGAACCGCAACAAAATAAAATAGTCACAGACAAGAACCTCATAAAAGGACATGGATAAGAAAACAGAATGAGTATAGCAATGAAGAATGCACACTCACTCTGCAAGCTAAGAAGAAGAAATGTGGTTGTTATGTTGATAGTGGTTGTTCAAAACACATGTCAGGTGATAGAGACAGGTTTCTTACATTAATAAAGGAAAGAGATGGACCAGTCTCCTTCGTAAATCATGATTCAACTAAAATCATTGGAAAAGACACAATTAGAATTGGGAACAAGAATACAAAGGCAAAAAATGTTCTACTAGTAGGAGATATGAAAAATAATCTTCTAGGTGTAAGTCAAATGTGTGACCAAGGTCATAAAGTTACTTTTGATTCACAAAAGTGCGAGATAAGAAAATAAGGTTTAGGAAAATTGATTTCTATAGCTGCAAGAACTTCAAGGAACATATATGTGTTAAGTGAAATTGGAAATGAAAAGTGTTGTCCAGGAAAGGAAGATGAAAGTTAGCCATGGAACAGAAGAATGGGTCACATACATTTTGATAACTTTGTCAAATTCAACAAAAGAGAAGCAGTCAGAGAAATTCCCCAGATCACAAAACCAACCAACACTTTATGCAAGCATTGTCAACAAGGAAAGAAAACAAAGACCATATTCAAATCAAAGGAATATTCAAGGACAAGACCACTGGAAATTGTGCACACTAATCTAGTTGGACCTGTTGTAACCTAGGTTTGCATCCCCTTCCTGTCTCCTCTTTTTCCCTATGCCTTCATCAAAATTTTCCTCTTCTAGTTGGTTAAGTCATTTTCCCACTACTGAGTGTCTTGGCCCTTATTTGTTTTTGAGTCTTTGCACATTTATTTTCTATTTTTTTTTTTTGGAAGGATAAAATACATGTCATATTTGTTTTGGAATGCTTGTCATCACGTTCACCATTGATTGATCTCACCGCAGGCCTACCAATCCTTTTCTATGTATAGCAAATGCCCATGCACATGACGCAACAACCCAAAACAACAAATTTCGGGCTCAGACCGTGGGAAAAGACATGTAAATTTTCAACGGTAAAGTCCACCAAGAAAATCATAGATCAACGAGTCTCGTCCATTCGGGTTCCAGAATTGTGCAGGTTTTAATATCAAGTTTGAAGTACTGATTTCCCAAAGACTTGAAGCCTCGGAAGATTCAAAGAGCCATATTCTCGAGAACCTAATATGTCCCTTCGATGATGTTCCTCCGGGAGTTTTTTCACGCTTCACATTTGAAACTCCCGAAGCCCAGATTTCTGAAGAGAATATTGATTGTTCGTCGGTCACGACACGTGGTAGTAGATCATTCACTTTGGGGATTTTCCTCCAGGAGATTTTCAGGTTTCACATTCGAAAGTCCCGAAGAACCAAAGACCTAAAGTCCCGAAGTTAATGTAGACCATCCATCAAACAGGACACATGGTGACAAATCAGTTACTTCGGCGATTTTCCTCCCGGAAGTTTCGAACCACTAACATTTGAAACTTCTGAAGCCCGAAGTGTTGAAGCACATGGAAACCAACAGTTGAGACACGTGGGACACTCATGAGGCAAGACACATGGCATTCATCTCAGGTCATTTGGTTGTGTCATTCGCCCATTTCCATGTGACACATGTCACCGTTCTTTCCAAGACACCTCAACAACCGTGAAATCATACAACATCAAACCACCACATCACTATGACGATTTTCCTCTGGGAGATATTCATGCTTGACATTTGAAACTCTCGAATCCTAGACTTTCGAAGTGAATCTAGACTGTTCATCCATCATGACACGTGGCGACAGATCATTCGCTTCAAAGATTTTTCCTCCGAGAAATGTTTCATGTTTCACATTCAAAACACCCAAGGCCCAAAAGTTTGAAGTGAACCTGGACAATTGATCCCAGGTCAATGAGAACCGTTGATCCTTGCAATAGGTAAATGCCATCCAGATCTCGGTTCATAATCAGATCGACGACTATAGTTCATTGCGGGGACGCAAAATTCCTGGACATTAATTTTCCAGAGTGGTCTCACAATTTAAACCATGGTTTTGTTGAAAGGGTACATGGAATCTTGTGGTGGGTTGTGGGCCCAAAAGAAATATGAATCCAAACCACCCTCAATAGCTTTTGAAATCACATGCTTTAATGACATCAAATCACCACGTCACCTTCACTCATCCACTCACTACTCTCGCTCCTCTCACCACCCGACACTTGTCCTTCGTTAACCCCCACGCTGATCTCCATCGGTGGTGGCCCACCTCTCCAGATCAATAGTCCTTGTCGCAGCTCAAACCTGTGTTTTGTGGTGAGCACAAGAGGCTATACAAAGAGGTAAGGTTAGCCTACACAGTTAGTGATCATCATAACCCAATAAATCACCCCATTTATGCTATTGAGGATGGGATTGGTTTGTCTGTTTTTCATTTAGATGATGATGAACCTGAAATATCAGTTAGCCAACACAGAGATCATCCAATGAATGGTCAACAAAACAAGGTGTGAAAGATGTATTTCGATGGATATTCATCAAAAGAAGGATCTGGTGGAGGTATTCTCTTCATTTCCCCTTCAAAAGAAGTAATAACCCTCTCTTATAATCTGGAATTTGAGACTATTAACAATATAGTTGAATATGAAGCTCTAGTATTGGGATTGAGGGATGCCAAATACATGGCCATTGATTGTTTATCATTTTTTGGTGATTTCGAGTTGGTCATCAATCAAGTGAGGAATATCTATCAAACTAAGCAATAAAGGCTCAACCAGTATAGAAACGAGGTATGGGATATGATCGATAATTTCTTTCTAGCATTTAACATTTGTTTAATTCCCATAGAACATAATCAGAAGGTTGATTCACTGGCCTTAGATGCCAGCACATTTAGGCCTTCCATTGGCCCAAATATCAAATATTAGGTGGAAATCAAACATAGAATAGCCATACCAAACAACATAAAGCACTAGCAAGTCTTTAGTGATGATTTAGAGATTCATATATTTCTACACACCATTGATGAATTCTCCAATATCTCAATTGATCAAGAAAGTCAAGAAGATGAAAATGAGAAATTATAAGATCAACAATCCTCTCATCTACTAAAGACAGTGACTAGTCATGATATTTTGGAGCTGAAAACCAATCACATTCTAAGAGGACTAGTGCCATTGGAAATATTGTTTGACAACAATGATGTTTACAAAGGAACTGCCATGAATAATAAAGAAGAGGAGGTGACCGAGTGCAACATTGGGACCACTGCGAATCCCAAGATCATCAAGTTGTCCAAAGAATTGGCTGCAAAACAAAAAGATAGGTATGCCAGTCTCATTAAAAGGTTTGTTGATACTTTTGCATGGTCCTATGAAGATTTGAAGACATTTGATACTAACATCATTCGACAATTTTCCTCTGGGAAGTTTGGAAGCACTAACATTTGAAACTCTTGAAGCCTGAAGTGTCGAAGCACATGGAAACCAACAGTTGAGACACGTGGCACACTCATGAGGCAGGACACATGGCATTCATCTCAGTTCATTTGGTTGTGTCATTCACCCATTTCCACGTGATACGTGTCATCATTCTTTCCAAGACACCTCAGCAACCGTGACATCATATGACATCAGACTGCCACATCACTTCGATGATTTTCCTCCAAGAGATCTTCATGCTTGAGATTTTAAACTCCAAAAGCCTGAAGTTCCAAAGTGAATATGGAACGTTCATCCATCATGACACGTGGCGACAGATCATTCGCTTCAGATATTTTTCTTCTGGGAAATGCTTCCTATTTCACATTCAAAACTCTCGAGGCCCAAAAGTTGGAAGTGAACCTAGACCATTGATCACAGGTCAACGAGAAATTTCGATCCTTGCAACAGGTAAATGTCATCCATATCTCGGATCATAATTAGATCGATGACTACAATTCATTGTGGGGACGCAAACTCCCTGGACATTAATTTTCTAGAGTGATCCCACAATTTAAACCATGGTTTTTTTGGAAGGGTACGTGGCAGTTTGTGGTGGGTTGTGGGCCCAAAGGTGGTAAATCCAAACCACCCTCAATATCTCCTGAAATCACATGCTTGAATGACATCAGATCACCGCGTCACCTCCACATCACCTCCACTCATCCACTCACTACTCTCTCTCCTCTCACCACCCAACACTTGTCCTCCATTAACCCCCACGCTGATCTCCATCAATGGTGGCCCACCTCTCTAGATCAACAGTCCTTATCGCAGCTTGGACCCCCCCGACCATTATACCTTTAACAGTGGGGGGGGTCCAATAAAGTGGTTTTCCCACCGCGGGCCCTACCTAACTTGGTAGATCCTCAAGAACTTGGACCCCCTCCATCTCTAGTTCACTTACTACCTACACCCCCCTCCGAGTTCCTCCTGGGTTGTTTCTCAATACCGCCCCCTCTTGCCTTTCGCCACCTGTTCTCTACTCACTTCCCAACCTATATAATCTTTATCTCCCTATGCGCCACATGTATCCCTCACTACATGTCATCTACCCTCGCATCCATTCATCCCGTCTCCCGATCAGATGCTCGCCTCCATGTCTCCCCTGTTGATACTGAGAGGGGGGTGAATCAGTATCAAGTACAATTTAAAAACCTTTTTCAACTTATACTTAAACCATTCAATTATATCCAATGAGCAATGAACAATAGTATAAGAGTTACACCAATACACCACAATACACCAT
>ML782766.1:143855-218581 GCA_009831015.1 Picea engelmannii | reverse complement strand
TAGAACCTGATAATGCTTTCTGAGACTTCTTCAATTTCTGCAATTATTCAATTCTTGGAGTACTCTGATCCTGTAGATAATGTTACTCAATGTATTCTCTGAAATTCCTCTAATTTTCACTCCTTGAATCCTCCCCAAAAAGACGTTATAGAAAGAATGGTAGACTTTATTCAATTTTGGTCTGTTCAGAAGACCCAACTTGTACAGCATGCCATGCGCTCAATATTTAACATCTGATTCTAAAAATCTCACACAAGAAACTAAAGTCCGTACTATTTCCAATGGAAGTTGTCCCACTGCATTTGGAGTCTGTATGAAAAAGTTATGACTGTTTTACCCAGAACACCTGTTTATTGACTAGTTTCAGGACTGGTCACAAACCCTATATTCCACAGAGTGTATCTCCATAATTATAGCGAATCAAGAGATAAAATTTTTACTAGAGGTACCTTGATATGTCTTCTAAATACCATAGCGATTGCACCATCTGAATCGTTCTAGAAAAAAAGTTATAGCAAAAATGGTAAGATGACCTGAAAAATAACATACCTTAGAACACATCACCAAAAGACTTCATCCTCCCTTGAAATCTGGCCTTCTTTTACTTCTTCTTCCCTCTGAAATTAGACTTGTATCAAATGAATGTATAATGATATTTATTTATACCATTTATGTCACTTCCTTTTAACATTAGGGTCGGCCTGACACTTTCTTATTTTGTAATTATTTTCTTTAATTATTTTCAGGGCCTACATGTACTTCCTTTTTCAATTCACTTTGTCATCTTCAAAAATTCATTTCTCCTCAACCATGAGGATCCATGTGATGTGCCACATACCACCGGAAACAGCATGATGTATACTATCCATTCATGGGTGTTGTATATGCATGTGCATTTTCCTTCATGTCCAAATACCTTTATCAATCTTGCGGTCCAAAACCCATGACTAGGGTTGACATCAATGACAACAATCAATCTTCCAACATCCCCTCATGTCCAATGGGCTGACAACCATTCCAGTGAAATCATTTCAAAGGTATAGATGGAATATGATGGGATCAATACATAGTGCTCTTAGATTCTGAAATCTCGGGCATAGATAGGGAGATAAGTCTTAGTCACATGTCGACGTAGATTAGTTCTAGAAACACTTCAGCAAGCTCTGCTCATGCAGTTGGTTATCTCCAGTGGCCTCCAACAGCTTGAAAACACACCTTCGTTCAACAGAAGGATCTGCTCTATCACTCCAAGGCCTATTTTTGGCTCTTCAGTTCCTCTAGTACATGCATCAATTCTGTCACAGAGACAACAATAGTTTTATTTGATTTAGTCCAGCATTTTCCTAGATTAGACGGAAGAGTGGTCTTCTGTGTGTGATAAGAACCACTCTTGTTGATTAAGTCCATTTTATTAGTGAATTTAATTATTTGATTTATGAACAGTTCCCTAAATTTAGGTCTTAGTCCTCTAAGGACGATAGCCTCTGCAACTCTTTTAAATAGTTAGTTTTTGGATATTGTAAAGGTCAGATTTTTTTAGGTAGCAATAGAAATACAACAGACTGGTTGGACCCGATTTATTCATGGATTAATTATCTCTACCAGGTGAACATACTCTTGATGACAATGTTTTGTTCAACTCTTCATGTGTTTTCATTCTTATTTTGAATACAATTTTTTATTTGTGCAACGTACATTCCATTTCCTTTCAGCTATTGTATGACTTATTTTTACTGATATGCAACCTATCAAACAACTAATGCTTTGGTGAAGATTTGTTTTTTGCAACCCGTGGGAATTATTGTGTTTTGTTACATGTTTGATGTCTTGAAATGATATTTTAAGTATTGAAATTATTGCAATAGATTATTCATTGAGTAGTTTGTTGTTTCCCTCTGTTTTCTATAATTTCACTGGTTTGTCATTAGTGTGAAATCATCCAAGGAGGGACCTCATCCATATCATTCTACCAACCCAACCTTTCCTTTGCCTTGATATAATAACCCTCGGACCAACCAAAAAAAAAGTTAAAAGAAGCAATCATTCTAAACTGATAGGTGTCCTAGCTTTTCCCTTTAGCAGTCAAGTGCAGACTTTAGGGCCAACATCTTCTGGCATCGCTGCCGGGGAATGGAGTAACGGAATATATTTCCCTAGGAGAACTCCATTGATCAAATCTGACCTCTGGTGGTGAACAAATATCAGACACAGACAGACTGCCATATTTCACCTGGCGACTTCAATGAGTAAAACCTAAAGAAGAAATACTAGCGCCCAGAAAGGGATTCAACAGATCCAAATATGAAAACAACAAAGCCAAGAAGGTTGATTGTAACCCTGAGAATACCATAGTAGGCTCTGAGTTAGAAAGGAAACTAAGGAAATCTACTGTAGCTCAGAGATACACTTCCCCCCTCAAGGGAAAAATTGTACACCAAGAGAATACTTCAAACCATCATCACAAGAATATTGAATTTGCTAGCCCTGAGAATCATAATTCCAACGGGGCTCAGACATCTCCTACTCCCAATTCCATTTCAACATATAGTCATGCATCCACTCATGCATCCCCCATAAATTTGCAGATTCTGATTGTTCAAGCCATGGTCGCTAACTGGATGGATTTCATTATTGCTTCCAGATATGCACCCTTAGTGCTACTTGTATTTTTACATGCACTCCCAACCACATATTACATGAAATACCTGCCAATATATAATGGGGAAGGTGAAATAACTACTAAAGAACATCTGGTAACCTTTTACAGCTTTGCATACAACTTTAACATTGATTATTTAGATGTGTGGATGAGGTTGTTTGTATATATTTTGGATAGGGAGGTCATAAAATGGTTCAAAAGTATTCCTCTAGCCTCCATTGTAGATATTAAGGCATTAGATGAAGATTTTATAAAGCAATGGGGAGATAGGAAAGATTATCTCTATTACATCACTGACTTTGGGGCTCTAAAGAGAAAGAATGGTGAATCTATTTCAAACTTCACCAAGGGATTCAATAAAAATGTATGGTAGAATCCCAGATGAAATCAAACCAACTGAATCCTCTACCAAGATCACTTATGATAATGCATTTGATGCAGAATTCTCCCTCATCCTGAGAGAGAGAAGATCAACCACACTATTATCCATGCAGGAAGCAACCATTGAAGTTGAATCTAATATTTTGGCATCAGACAGATCAAATAATAGATCTGATAAGGAGAAGAAAAAACAGAGATAGGAGGCCCCTACCTCCTCTAAACCAGCTACATCTGATCCCCAACTTGAATATATGACTAAGAATTTGAAGGATCTGACATCTGAGATAGATAAGCTAAGATGGGAATCCAAATAGCCAAACATAAATTTTCAAGGGGCTGGTAATAGAAATCAGAACCAATCCAGAAGGCCTAATGATGCCCCCTTTCCAAAAACAATCAGATTGAGGATATAGATGTGGAAAATGATTTTGTGGGTGATACTACTGTGCTTTTCAACGAGGAAAATTATTATACCAGTCATTTAACACAACAGGAATATGAGGTAGCTCAGTTTTCAAATCAATTTGATGATCGGATAGGGGAGGAGGGAGTTATTCAAGGTCAACCTAAGAATAAATACGATTTGAGGACGAGAAATGGAGATTCCAAAGACACTACCTATGATCAAAGAAAACAAGCATAAGCTCCTCCTAAGACAAATCCAAATAAAGGTATTCCATCTAAAACTCAGTCATATCCACTATCAAAACCTCTTGCCCATGAAACAAAGGAAGCTGATAAGCCACCAACCTCTTTCAGCTTGGAACATGAGCTGAGAAAAATCAAGATTCTCGTCTGTTTGACAGAATTGTTAAAAAATGAACCTTTCAAGAAATCCATCATGAAAGTTAGGCAACCAACTCCTTCTAGAGTATCTTCGGATGTCATTAGTCTATAGGATGAAAACCCATCCATTACTGTGGGTCCACACATTGAGGATGGCTCTGATGCTTCAACTCCTTTCTATATATCTCTGAATGTCCATGATAAGATCCTGCACAACTGTCTTATGGACTCATGAGCCTCTCACAATGTCATGCCCAAAGTTGTTATGGAAGAACTAGGTCTGGAGATTACCAAGCCTTACCAAGGCCTGTATTCCTTTGATTCTAAGAAAGTGGAATGCCTGGGATTGATAAAGGATATGGTGGTTTCTCTAGCACAATTACCCATGAAGAGTGTAGTGATGGACATTGTGGTGGCCGACATCCCACCAAAGTTTGGCATGCTCTTATTCAGAACTTGGGCTAATAAGGTTGGAGGATCATTGCAAATGGACCTCACATATGCCACCATTTCTGTGTTTGGTGGTGAGCACATGAGGCTATACAAAGAGGTAAGGTTATCCTACATAGTCAGTGATCATCAAAACCCAAGAAATCACCCCATTTATGATGTTGAGGATGGGATTGGTTCATCTGTTTTTCATTTAGATGATGATGAACCTGAAATATCAGTCAGCCAACGCAGAGATCATCCAATGAATGGGCAACAAAACAAGGTGTGGAAGATGTATTTAGAAGGATCTTCATCAAAAGAAGGATCAGGTGTAGGTATTCTCCTCATTTCCCCTTCAGAAGAAGTAATAACCCTCTCTTATAAGATGGAGTTTGAGACTACTAACAATATAGCTGAATATGAAGCTCTGGTATTTGGATTGAGGGCTACCAAAGACATGGCCATTGATTGTTTAGCAGTTTTTGGTGATTCTGAGTTGGTCATCAATCAAGTGAGGAATATCTCTCAAACTAAGAAACAAAGGCTCAACCAGTACAAAAACGAGGTATGGGATATGATCGATAATTTTGTTCTAGCATTTATCATTTCTTTCATTCCCGGAGAATAGAATCAGAAGGATGAATCGCTGACCTTAGATGCCAACACGTTCAGGCCTCCCATTGGCCCAAATATCAAATATCAGGTGGAAAGAAAACATAGAACAACCATACCAGACAACATAAAGCACTGACAAGTCTTTAGTGATGATTTAGAGCTGCAAATATTTCTACACACCATTGATGAATTCTCCAATATCTCAATTGATCAAGAAATTCAAGAAGATAAAAATGAGAAATTAGAAGATCAACAATCCTCTCATATGCTGAAGACAGTGGTTGGTCATGATATTGTGGAGCTGAAAACCAATCACATTCCGAGAGGTATAGTGCCATTGGAAAGATTGTTCGAAAACAATGATGTTTACAAAGGAACTGCCATGAAGAATCAAGAAGAGGAGGTGACAGAGTGAAACATTGGGACCACTGAGAATCCCAAGATCATTAAGTTGTCCAAAGCATTAGCTACAGAAAAAAAAGAAAGGTATGTCGGTATCATTAAAAGGTTTGCTGATAATTTTGCATGGTCCTATGAAAATTTGAAGACATTTGATACTGAAATCATACAGCACAAGATCCCTCTAAAAACTAGATCCAAGTCATTCAGACAGAAGATTAGAAAATTTAATCCCATGTTAATGTCTATAATTGAGAGAGAGCTAAAAAGGATGTTGGATGCCAACATTATTGTACCATTGAGGTATTCAAACTGGCTGGCCAACTTAGTGCATGTAAGGAAGAAAAGTGGGGAGATACGCTTATGTGTTTATTTCAGAAATCTCAACAAGTGTTCTTTGAAGGACAATTACCCCCTCCCCAAGATGGATCATATTTTACAGAGGGTGGTAGGTGCACACAAAATTTCCTTGTTGGATGGATACTCTGGTTATAACTAGATAGCAGTTTGTGAGGAAGACAAAGAAAAGATAACATTCACTACCCCATGGGGAACATTCATGTATGACAAATTCCCTTTGGGCTCATGAACACAGGGGCCAATTTTCAGAGGGCCATGGACAAAGATTTTGTGGGGGAGAAAGACAAATTTATGGTCATATACCTAGATGACATTACCATTTTATCCAAGTACGATGAGGAACATTTGCAGCATTTGGAGCAGGTTTTCAAGAAATGCAGGAGGTATGGGATATCTCTCAATCCTAGTAAGTCTCACTTTTCCATACTAGAAGGAAATCTCCCGGGCCACATCAGATCAATAGGAGGCATAAAAATTGATCCAAAGAGGGTTTGTTCCATTCAACAAATCAAGATACCCCCAAAAAAAAAGGTTGTCCAGTCTTTTATTGGTAACATAAAATTCCTCAGACGTTTTGTGCCAAATTTTGTTGAAATTCTGAAGCTTGTTACTAACATGTTGAAGAAATATGTTGTGATAAAATGATCCTCAGAGGAAAAATCATCTTTCCAAACAATCAAGAAAGATTTAGTTGAAGCACCTGTATTGGCCAACCCTGACTATACCAAAGAGTTCTTCATCTTTTCCTTTTCGTCATAGGAAACAATTGTTGTTGTACTACTGTAGAAAAATGAAGAAGGGCATGGGAAACCAATAGCATTTTTCAGCAGATCCCTCCGAGATGCTAAGCTCAAGTATGATGTATTAGAGAAGCATTCTTATGCACTAGTCAAAGAACTCAAGGCCTTCAGGATTTACGTGCTACAATCTAGCATAACGGCCTTTGTTCCTAGCAACAATTTCAAAGAGATTATGGTCCAGCCAAACAACAAGAGGAAAAGAGGAAAATGGATTGTCAAGCTATTGGAGTATGATTTTCACATAAAACCCATCAAGATGATCAAGGGGAAAGGACTGGCCAAATTTCTATCAGAATCAAAATTCAAGGTGCTATATTTGCATTAAATCTTCACCTAATCAGATGCGCCCATCATACAACCTGGACAAGACAACTTACAGGTATTTGAAAAATATTCCTCTTCACCTTGGTATAAAAACATCATCTATTTTCTACAACAATTTGAATGTCCACCAAATGTGAAGAAGACAAAGGCCAAGTCTCTCAAGTTGAAATCCATCAAATTTTTCATTTCAAACCAGAACATGTATTGGAGAGAACCTATTGACATCCTGCTAAGATGCCTTGATGAAAATGAAGCTAAACAAGTCACAACAAAAATGCATAGAGGAGTGTGTGGAGGGCACTAGCATTGGAAGGCCACAATGCTCAAGACCCTGGGGGAAAGATACTACTAGCCCACCCTTTTCTCTGATGTGTTTTCCACTGTTAGAGCCCACAATGAATGTCATATTTTTGCAGGGAAACAAAAGTTACTATCACTGCCCCTAGAAACTATCAAAGCCAGTAGTTTGTTTCAACAATGGGGGTTAGAATTCATAGGAGAAATAAATCCACCCTCTAGTGGACAACACAAGTGATTCCTCACTACCACCGACTACTTCACAAAATGGATTGAGGTTGTGCCTACCATGAATGCCACTAACAAGGTAATCATGAATTTCCTGGAAACTAATATTTTTGCCAAATTTGGTTGCCCCAGTAAGCTTGTAACAGAAAATGCCCAAGCATTCAAGTCTAAATCCATGATTGACTTATGTGGCAGTCACAACATTTCCTTGACACATTCCACACCCTATTACCCTAAGGGAAATGGCCTAGCAGAATCATCAAACAAGACTCTCATCAGGATCATTAAAAAGTTGTTGATTGAAAGTAAGAAATCCTAAGACTCTAAACTCAAATATGCCTTATGGGCTGACATAATAAACACTAAGAAGTATCTAGGAACCTCACCATTCCATATTGTTTATGGCATAGACGTTGTTTTTCCTACTCATCTCAGTATACCAATCCTGAAATTCTTGCAGGAGGATATTGAGGAGACCAATTACATCCAATGGAGGATATTCCATATTATAGAAGTTCAACAGAGAAGAGAGGCACTTGATCAGAGAACAAAATCATACCAAAGAAAGATCAAATCAAACTTTGATAAGAAAACCAAGAAGGAAATTTTTCAGGAAGGTGACCTGGTTTTGAGGTGGGATGCCAGAAGGGATGACAAGTCCAAGTATGATAAATTCGACAACATCTAGTTTGGCCCTTTTAAGGTGATTGAAGTTCTAGAAAACAACACGTTCATTCTACACAATCTAGATGATACAAAGATCTTTGGAGGCCCAGTAAATGGGTTCTTCCTAAAACACTATTTTGTTTAAGGACGGGGGAAGGTCACCCTTGTACCATAGACGCTTTCCCTTATTATTTATTTTGATTATTTAGTTGTTTGTGAATAAAGACTCCATAGCCCAACAAGGCATTGGGGTGTAGTTTCAGTTTTAATTCAATAAAATGCATGGCTGAGGGACTGTAACAGATATGCAGGGCTAACGGACAAAAATGAAGGTAAGTAATGAAAGGTAAGAGCAGTTATCTAATGTCAAGGCACCGATCTACAGTTCTTAGCACCTTACAGGGATGAGCTATCCCTAGTTGGAGCCAATTTTGTAACCTAGGTCTACATCCCCTACCTCTCTCCTCTTTTTCCCTATGCCTTCATCAAAATTTTCCTCTTCTGGTTGGTTAAGTCATTTTCCGTATACTGAGTGTCTTGGCCCTTATTCGTTTTTGAGCCTTTGAGCGTTTTTTCTTTTCTATTTTTTTTTTGGAAGGATAAAATACCTGTCATATTTGTTTCAGAATGCTTGTCATCACTTGCACCATTGATTGAACTCACCGCAGGTCTACCAAGCCTTTTCTATGTACAAGAAATTCCCATGCACATGATGCAACAACCCAGAACAATGAATTTTGGGCTCAGGCTATGGGAACAGACAGGTAAGTTTTCAATGGTAAAGATCCACCAAGAAAATCATAGATCAACGAGTCTCGTCCATTCGGGTTCCGAAATCGTGTGGGTTTTAATGTAAAGTTTGAAGTACTGAGTTCCTGAAGACTCAAAGCCTCTGAAGAGCCAAAGTCCCGAGAACCTGACCAGATATGATTTTAAGGATGGAAATTTATTTTAAAATGTAGAAACTTTGGTGAATCTTACTAATTCTTCATATGCTAACTATAAAATGTTTGGCAATATTTTTGTAAAAATATTCAAATTTATAAGAATTTTATATAGTTTGTATAAAAGTTTGGCGATTTTTTAGGTAAAATCATTTTATCCTATAGAATTTGGGCGAATCATTTTTAGAATAACAAATCTTGTATTGGGAAAAACCTTGGAAAATTAGCCCATGAATGAAATTTAGCCCCTAAAATCATCTATGAACCTGACACGTCGCTTCAACGATTTTCCTCCGGGATATTTTTCATGCTTCACATTTGAAACTCCCGAAGTCTGTATTTCTGAAGAAAATCTGGACCATTCATCGGTCACGACACACGACAACGGATCATTCATTTCAGGGATTTTCCGCTGGGAGATTTTCAGGTTTCACATTCGAAAGTGCTGAAGAACCAAAGACCCAAAGTCTTGAAGTAAATCTATAACATCCACCATACGGGACACGCGGCGATAGATCAGTTACTTCGAATATTTTCCTCTAGGAAGTTTTGAAGCACTAACATTTGAAACTCCTGAAGCCCGAAGTGTTGAAGCATATGGCAACCAGTAGTTGAGACACATGGCACACTCATGAGGCAGGACACGTGGAATTCATCTCAGGTCATTTGGTTGTGTCATTCACCCATTTCCACATGACACATGTCACCGTTCTTTCCAAGACACCTCAACAACTATGACATCATACGACATCAGACTACCACATCACTTCGGTGATTTTCCTCCAGGAGATCTTCACGCTTGACATTTGAAACTCCTGAAGCCCGGAATTTCAAAGTGAATCTAGACTGTTCATCCATCATGACACGTTGTGACAGATCATCCGCTTCAGAGATTTTTCCTCTGGGAGATGTTTCATGTTTCACATTCAAAACATCTGAGACCCAAAAGTCTGAAGTGAACCTGGACCATTGATCCCAGGTCAACGAGAACCATTGATCCTTGCAGCAGGTAAATGTCATTCAGATCTTGGATCGTAATCAGATCGATGACTATAGTTCATTGCGGGGACACAAACTGCTTGGACGTTAATTTTCTAGAGCGGTCCCACAATTTAAACCATGGTTTTGTTGGAAGGGTATGTGGAAAATTGTAGTGGGTTTCGGGCCCAAAGGCGGTCTAAATCCAAACTACCCTCAACATCTCCTGCAATCACGTTCTTAAATGACATCATATCACTGCGTCACCACCACTCATCCACTCACTACTCTCACCACCTGACACTTGTTCTCCGTTAACCCCCACACTGATCTCCATCGATGATGGCCCACCTCTCCAGATCAACAGTCCTTGTCACAGCTCGGAGCCCCCCGACCATTCTACCTTTAACGGTGGGAGGGGTTTCTGAGAAAGTGGTTTTCCCACCATAGGCCCTACCTAACGTGGCAGCTCCTTAAGAACTTGGACCCCCCCCCTCTCTAATCCTCTTACCACCTACACCCCCCTCCGAGTTCCTCCCAAGTTGTTTCTCAATACCACCCCCTCTCATCTTTCGCCACATGTTCTCCACCCACTTCCCAACCTATCTACTCTTCCACTCCCTACATGCCACCTTCATTCCTCACTACATGTTATCTACCCTCGCATCCATTCATCCCATCTCTCGATTGGATGCTCACCTCCATGTATCCCCTCATGTCCAATGGGCCAACAACTATTCTAGCAAAATCATTTCACAGGTACAGATGTCAGCTCACGGGTTTAGTACAGAGTGTGCTTGGCTTCCAAAAGCACGGGCATAGACAGGGAGCTAAGTCACATTCACGAGTTGACGTAGATTAGTTCCAGAAACAATTCAACAAGCTCTGCTCATGCATTTGGTTATCTCCAATGGCCTCCAAAATCTCATAGACACGCCATCGTTCAACACAAATCTCTTTTCTGTCACTCCAAGGCACATTTTTGGCCCCTTAGTTCCTTCAACATAGGCATCAGTTATGTCCTAGAGACAGTACTAGTTTTATTTGATTTAGTCCGGCATTTTCCTAGATTAGATGCAAGAGTGGTCTTCTGTGTGTGATAAGAACCACTCTTGATGATTAAGTCCAGTTTCTTAGTGAAGTTAATTATTTGATTTACGAACAGTTCCCTAAATTTAGGTCTCAATCCCCTAAGGATGAGAGCCTTTGCAACTCTTTTAAATAGTTGGGTTTTGGATATTGTAAAGGTTATATTTTTTTAGGAAGGAATAGAAATACAACAGACTGGTTGGACCTGTTTTATGCTTGTATTAAACCTCTCTACCTGGTGAACATACTCTTAATGACAGTGTTTCGTTCAACTCTTCATGTGTTTTCATTCTTATCTTGAATACAATTTTTTATTTGTGCAACGTACATTTCATTTCCTTTTAGCTATTGTATGACTTATTTTTACTGATACGCAACCTATCAAATAGCTGATGTTTTGGTGAAGATTTGTTTTCTACAACCTGTGGGAATTATTTTGTTTTGATACATGTTTTATGTCTTGAAATGATATTTTAAGTATTGAACTTCTTGCAGCAGATTATTCATTGAGTAGTTTGTTGTTTCCCTCTATTTTCTATAATTTCATTGGTCTGTCATTAGTGTGCCATCAACCAAGGAGGGCCCTCATCCATATCGTTCTGCCAACCCAAACTTGCCTTTGTCTTGATTGAATAAACCTCAGACCAACCAAAAAAAAGTTAAAAGAAGTAATCATTCTAAACTGATAGGTGGCCTAGCTTTTCCCTTTAGCAATCAGGTGTAGACTTTAGGACCAAAAGGACCAACTACAACAAAGGTTTAAAAGGTGAGAAATAATTTATGTTATCATTTGATGATTATACAAGAATGACTGCAGTTTTATTTCTCAAGAATAAGTCAGAAGCTTTTGAAAACTTTAAGATCTACAAGGAAATTTTTGAAATTGAAATGGATTCAAAAATCAAATGCTTGAGATCTGATAATGGAGGAGATTTCAATTCAAAAGAATTTTTGTACTACTGCAGCAATCATGGAATAAAAAGGCAATTATCTGTTGCTAGGACACCTCAATAGAATGGAGTTGTTGAAAGAAAGAATAGGACAATACAGGAAATGGCTTGAACAATGCTATTGGATTCCAAATTGACAGATATATTTTGGACACAGGTAGTGCATACAATAGTTCACATTCAAAACAGAGTAATTCTCAGAAGAAACACTAACAAAACTCACTACAAGCTATGGAAATAAAGACCAACAAATGTGAAGCAGTTCAAAGTTTTTGGAAGCAAATGCTACATCAAAGGAGAATATGGTAGAATGGGAAAGTTTGACTCTCGTGTGAACACAGGAGTACTTGTTGGTAACTCAAGTACAAGGAAAGCATACAAGTGTTACAATATGAGATTGAACAAATTTGTGGAAAGCATCAACGTAACAATTGATGAAACAGGCAGACCAGAATCAAAGGAACAAGAAAATGTATCAATAGAACAACCTTTCGAAGAAGAAGCAGAAGATGAAAAAGAAGTAGAAGAGGAAGATGAAGAGGATTCGACATAAGCAGAAGAACAAGTTCAACAAGTGTCTCCAAATACACCTAGTAGACGAGGACAAAAGAATATTCCTTCAGATCAGATTATCAGAAACAAAGATGCAGGAGTTGAGACTAGAAGAAGAATCTGTTCACCAGAACAAACACACCTATCACTCTTATCTACAATTGAACCAAAATGTTTTGAAGAATCCAGCAACTATGAATTTTGGAATAAGGCCATGGATGAAGAATCAGATCAAATAAAGAAAAATGACACTTGGGAATTGGTTCCAAGACCAAAGAATAAGAATGTGATCGACACAAAATGGGTTTTCAGGAATAAATTGAAAGAAGATGGACAGGTTACAAGGAACAAATCTAGATTGGTATGTAAAGGATATGCACATATTGAATAAATCGACTTTGAAGAGACATTTTTTCCAGTTTCTAGAATGGAAGCAATCCATTTGCTTTTAGCTTATGCATGCTCCAAAAATATTAAAGTGTATCAGATGGACGTAAAATCATCTTTTCTGAATGGGGAACTTGAAGAAGAAGTCTACATTGAACAACCATAAAGATTTCAATTCTCAAAGAACGAATATTATGTGTGTAAATTAAAGAAGGCCTTGTATGGTCTAAAACGGGATCCTAGAGCATGACACTCTAGATTGGATAAGTATATACAACAGACAGAGTTCAGAAAAGGAAGTGCAAACAACAACCTCTACATCAAGGTAAGTCAAGGTAATATTTTATTAATTGAAGTTTATGTTGATGATATTATTTTTGGTAGTGATGATGACAGGTTAAGCCAGAAATTTTCAAAGGATATGCAGAATGAATTTGAAATGTCGTTACTTAGAGAATTATCCTTCTTTTTGGGACTTTAGATACATCAAATAAACCAAGGAATTTTTATTTCTCAAACCAAGTATATCAGAGAAATGCTAAAGAGTTTCGGAATGGAAGATTGCAAACTAGTTATCACTCCCATGCAAACCAGTTGCAAGTTGAGAAAAGATGATGATTCAAAGTCTACAGATCAGAGGCAATACAGGTCAATGATTGATAGCCTAATATATGTGACAACATCCAGACTAGATGTAATGCAGGTAGTTGGTCAGGTGGCATGATTTCAAGCAGCATCAAAGGAATTACATGTATAGGAAGTGAAGATAATTTTCAAATATCTAAAAGGAACAAAAGAGTTTGGATTATGGTATCCAAAAGGAAAATATCTATCACTTATTGCCTACATAGATGCAGATTGGGCAGGTTTTATCAATGACCGACGAAGCACTAGTGGAGCAACATTCTACTTGGGTTAGTGTTTAGTATCATGGCTAAGCAATAAACAATCATCAATATCTTTATCTATATCTGAGGCAAAGTATATTGCAGAAACATCATGTTGCACATAGGTTCTTTGGATGAAACAAACTATGACATCTATACAGGTTAAGTATGATGAGCCCATTCCAATCTATTTTGATAATACAAGTTCCATCCATATCTCAAATAAACCGGTGATCCACTTTAAGACAAACCACATTCCAATAAAGTATCACTTTCTATGGGAGCAAGTTGTAGAAAAGAACATCAGAGTTGAGTATGTGGGCACAAAAGAAAAAGTGGCAAACATATTTACAAAACCACTTCCATGAGAAGCCTTTGAGTATCTTCACCAGAGACTCGGAGTTATATCTACTCCAAAATGAATTCTTTTGAATGCTTATCTTATATGTCTTAGATGTACAAGAGGAAACACCATAAAGAGGACAATTCAGTCAGAGGGAGAAACCCTGGATGGAAATATACCTTTCCCATTGATGAAAAAGGGGGAGAGATTCATAAGATGCACAGGAAAGAGGCATGGTTCTAGGGGGAGAAATGGTCACATAGATGCAGAGGACAGAGACATGTTTCCAGGGGGAGCATGAGTGATATGACTTCAGTATTGCATGACATAATTTCAATTTTTCATCAGAGTGTTTCCATCAATTCCAAAGGGGGATATTGTTGATTAAGGTTGGTTGTCATTGATGTAAACCCTTGAATAAATCCCAGTAGCAAAAAGGATGAACTCCAAAGTGGTCCCCCTATGGTGAAAGCCTTCATGGGAAGATGCTTTGCGGATTGAGTTATCCTAGAAGTATGGTTATAGAACTCGTGCTTATTTGTGGAATAATGAGATGAAGGTCTATGAATTTGTTAGTGAAACTATCCTATATGGATAGTTCTTGTCATGCAATTTATGTTGGTATGTGGAATGTCACATAACTCCTCACAGTTAGAGATGTTGATGTTTTGACAACATCGGGAAGACATTCTCTAAAGATAATAATTAATAATATAATTGTTAATTGATTATTAACTATAGTATATAATAAGTAAATAATAATAACAAACAGTTATTGATTATTCAAGGGACACATCCTTTCATGGATGGTCACCTTATGTTCCCTATATATGGAACACTCGTCATTGTAATAATATATTGAATATCGATCATATATCATATGAAGAAAAACCAACATGGTATCAGAGCAGGTTGACTGGGTGTGACTCCCTCACGGGAGAGCCCAGGAGGATATGGAGATTTAGTCCTGCTTAGAATAATGAGTAGGAGTAGAGAGAGTAAAGAGATACGTTGTTGCATATGTGTTTAGTTGTGTAGCAACATGTTGCTATGAAGAACAACCAACATCACAAGGACCTTATTCTCTAGAAATGGAGGTGACCTCCATGGTTCTCAATTGGATATTTGAGAAGGTGTATTGGAGGAGGGTGACAATGCAGGAAAAGGCGTCGATATTGACAAGGAAGGGTCGAATCTACGCATGCCTGGAACCTGGCGATGTACCAGACCGAATCTGCATTAGTAGACATGTTTACATTGGAAATGTACCGTCAGAAATGTAAGGAAAAATAACATGGAGAGTGATAGAATCATGCTACTCTTACCATGATATTATGTTGACCCTTAAGTCTCTAGCTACCCACTGCCTCCATCTGAAGGAATTGTCTTTGAAATTCTGACGTGGGGACTTGAGAGAGTTATCGGGGTTATCAAATCTGATAGCATTGCATATAGAGATGGGTCAATGCGATCATGAATATTATGTAGCAAGCATTGTTGCTGCAAACAGGAACTTGAAAGAATTTGTGTATTATAATTTCCTTTCTCCTTTGAATGATGTTGCTCTTACCGTGATTATACAGAATTGTAGAAACCTTGAGAATCTTTGCTTGTCAGCTTCGACATTGACGGAGTCGGCTCTGTTGTGTATAATGGAATGCAAGGCTCTAAAATCCCATGCAGAGAAGCTGTGAGCTCCCCAGCTTCTGCGGGGTGTATGGGGTTTGTACTGCTGGTAACCCCAACCCCAAATGCACCCGCCTGTGCATGGGGAATTTTATACCCGTGCCCTTTTAGAATTGCTCGACTGCGACTCTTGGTTTCCCGTCGGGAGGGTTGCCTCTCAATCTTTGCAGAGGATGGAAGGGCAGTGTGGCAAGGATTCCCGGGATGGATTTTTTGTACAGGCAGTTTGTGAGGTTTATCAGTGTAACCTCCGAGACAAAATGCCAGGAATTGTGTGTTGAAACTTACAGTTGCGTAGCCGCCTTCTACCACAACTATTCAAATCGATGTTACCAAGTGTCAGCTCCTCTGGAGATGACGTTGGTGTAGGTGGGCACCCAATAGAAATTTGCCCTCCTTAAATTAATCCAAGTCAAGAATGAGCATGAACGTGACAGTTCCCTTCAATCAAGGGTTCTGTGGACAATATTAGTGTCATTTTCCACCACCATTGGCGCAATTGCAGTGGTTTTATGTGGTTTTGTGTTGTTTAGTAAAATATGCAAACGATGGTGCAATAGGCAACATTTTGACAAAGACATTATAATAGAGATGTCACAAAAATTCATAGGTGGCTTGCCTGGTCCCTCTTTGCCTTGAAAATCCTCACGATATCCTCCTCTTCCCGATAAGGTAGAGGGAAGGGATCGGATCAAAGACACATTTTGGCTAAATCATCTGACTCCATTTCTATTAACAAATTATGATCCTTGATCTTCATTGTTGAAAAGGTTCCCAGTACATGAGTTGATCCATGAGATGTTGATGAAGCAAGCAAACATGGAAACAGTTCCAATGTATGTAGAGGCATTCCCAGAGAGGGAGGTGGTACTACATCCAAAGGGAGCGAAGACAGAGGAGGAGGTAGCCTTCAGGAGATCTAGAGGATTTTAGATGGATATTGATAGTAAGAGACAAGAAGAGATGGCGCCTTCTCCCCCTCACCCTCCAACATTTCAGAGTGAGATAGTTGAGCCTACTGATCCAATTGATCTCATTGATCCTCTAGCTCCAATTGATGTTCCCGGAGATATTGTAGTAAGTCAGAAGATACAAGCATGGGCTCATCAGACTCTGAAGAGGAGGAAGAAGGACATGCAACTCCTCGTTGTTCCTTCCAAGAGAGAAATATACCTCAGATATATTCATGCTATGCCACAACTATGAGTAACATCATTCATTTTGAGACTTCTTATTATGAAGAGGCATCTAGTCATCTAGTATGGAGAGATGCCATGATGGAGGAGTATCAGTCCATCATGAAGAATGATGTGTGGGATATTGTTCCAAGACCTGAGGGGAAGTTTGCAGTAACTTCTAAATCGATCTACAAGATCAAACACACAGTTGACAGGAGCATCGAGAGGCACAAAACAAGATTTGTTACTAGAGGATTCTCTCAGGTGGAGGGAATAGATTATGAGGAGACATTTTCTCTCTTTGCTCGATACACTTATATCCGGATGATTATTGACCTTGCATCATCCATGGGTTGGAAACTACATCAGATGGATGTGAAAATATCCTTTCTCAATGGAGAGATTGAGGAAGAAATATACATCGAACAGCTAGATGGTTTCGTCATACATGAAAAGGAGTCTCATGTGTGTAGATTGAAGAAGGCCCTATATAGACTCAAGCAAACACCTCGAGCTTGGTATGCGAGGATTGATGGACACCTGATGAGTTTGGGCTTCAGTAAAAGTGTTGTTGATCCTAACCTGTACTACAAGACTATTAATGGTGAGGCCTTGATTCTGGTCCTCTACGTTGATGATTTACTCCTCACCGGTACATAGAGCCTTATTATTGAATGCAAGTATGTGTTGGCCTCTGAGTTCGAGATAAAGGACATTGGTATGATTCACTACTTCTTGGGACTAGCGGTTTGGCAGAGAACTGATGAGATCTTCCCGAGTCATGGGAAGTACACAGTTGAGATATTGAAGAAGTTTGAGATACTAAAGTTCAAGCCCATGGCTATACCAATAAAGATGAATCTGAAGAAACTATGTGTGTCTTCTTCTGATTTCGACGAGATTGATCCGACCCCATACAAACAACTGATTGGATCATTGATGTATCTAGTTAACACTAGACCAGATATTTGCTATGCAGTGAGTGCACTTAGCCAATTTATGAGCCAATTGAGATAGACACACTAGATTGTTGTGAAGCATGTGTTGATATACTTGCGAGGCACATTTCGACATGGTCTGAGATATACTTCCAGTATTGATACAATATGGTAGGAATATATTGACTCTAATTGGGCAGGGAGCGCAGTGGATAGAAAGAGCACCTTCAAGTGTTGCTTCACTTTGGGATCTTTCATGGTTTCCTGGAGTAGCAGGAAATGAACTTTTGTGGCGTTGAGCACAAAAAAAGAATAATACATTGCATTAAGTATGACAGTTCGTGAAGCAGTGTGGCTTCACAAGCTCCTTGCAGATCTATCCAAACATGTGCTGGATTCCATCGTTATTCATTATGGTAACCAAAGTTGTGTTAAGATTTCTAATAATCCGGTGTTTCATGACAAATCGAACCACATTGAGATCAAGTACCATTACATCTAAGACATGATGCAGAGGAAGGAAGTATTGGTGCAATACCTTCCTACAGATGAGAAGGTTGCTAATGTTCTTACCAAACCAAGACGAAGTTCAAGTACTTCTGTGACAGACTTGGCATGGTAGAGAATGCCTCCCTCACTAAGAGGGAGTGTTGATGTTTGCAACTTCCTGAGATATTCTCCAAATTGTACTACTCCGTGACTGCGTTGATTTGATCTGTGATGACACTTATCCGAGAAGGGATAAGTGGGGCACCTATCCGAGAAGGGATAAGTGCAGTTGGGCTTATAACCCAACGTCCCATGTGGAGAGCACATGAGGACATCTCAAGGGAGTTGACCCTTGACATAATACACTATGGGAGTTGACCCTAGTGTTTCTAGAGGGTGTATCCTCTAGAATTCCACATGGAGTTCCATGTGTGACAAACTTTCTCCAGATCGTACTCCTCTATGAATTGAGTTGAGTTGATATGTGAGGACACTTATCCGAGAAGGGATAAGTGGAAAACTTATTCGAGAAGGAATAAGTGAAGTTGGGCTTATAACCCAACGTCCCATGTGGAGAGCACATGAGGACATGTCAAGGGAGTTGACTCTTGATGTCATACACTATGGGAGTTGACCCTAGTGTTTCTAGAGGGTGTAGCCTCTAGAAGTCCACATGGAGTGCCATGTGTGACAAACTTTCTCCAGATCATACTCCTCTGTTAATTGAGTTGAGTTGATATGTGTGGACACTTATTCGAGAAGGAATAAGTGCATTTGGGCTTATAGCCCATCGTCCCATGCTCAGAGAACATGAGGACATGTCAAGGGAGTTGACCCTTGATGTCTCACACTATGGGGAGTTGACCCTAAGTGTTCCTAGAGGGAGTAGCCTTTAGAAGTCCACCTGGGAGTGCCATGTGTGACAAATATTTTACTACTATGGTGGTTTTGTACCACTGGTGGAGACTGCGTGTCTCTGGACAGTAGTTGTGTACTACTATGGAAAGATACCTCCTTAGCTAAGAGGGAGTGTTGATGTTTCAGCATCGGGCATAACTTCTCCTACATTGGGCTACAGACCAAGGGAGATAAGATACATTTATCACAAGGTTCACTTGTGATAAATGGGCCTAGATGTCGTCCTTCCTTGATCATGACAAGGAATAATATGGACTCAAGGTGCTTGAAGTGATTTCCACATGTCAATTAGCATCAAGTCGACATTCACTCATAGGTGTGTGTCTGTGGTGAAATATCTTGGTATAGTCTTTGTCCTAGTCATGGCGATTTGACAAGGAATGATAAAGACTCAAGATGCTATATGATATTACATGCAGACCCAAAGTGAGCCTAATCTTAGAGAGAGTTAATTGGCTTAGAGGGAGAGCTGTAGAAGGAGTTTCTCCTTGGTTCAGGTGGGAGAGAGATGTCTCCCAAGATTGATAGACAAGTGTCATGAGTCTAGGGTGAAGTTTGTATACTTCAAAGACAAGAGTGGCATGTTGCAGAATGTCTCCCTCGTTGAGAGGGAGTGTTGATGTTTGGACAATATTGGGAAGACATTCTCTAAAGATAATAATTAATAATATAATTGTTAATTGATTATTAACTATAGTATATAATAAGTAAATAATAATAACAAATACTTATTGATTATTCAAGGGACGCATCCTTTCATGGATGGTACCTTATGTTCCCTATATATGGAACACTCATCATTGTAATAATATATCGAATATCGATCATATATCATATGAAGAAAAACCAACAAGAGAGTTATGAGCATAAGAAGTTGGAGAACCCAAGTTTGGGTAATGGACCCAAGTTTGTTTGATGGAAAATGGTATGATTTTTTATATATTTTCAGGGAATACTATTCTATATGGATAGTACATGTCATTCCATTTCTGGTGGTATGTGGAATGTCACATAACTCCTCACGGTTTGAGAGTTATGGCCTTACGAATTTGGAGGACCCTCATATTTCATCTAGAAGCCCCAAAAGGTCAAAGTAGTCAAAGTGGTTTAAGAGATTTTAGAAGGTAAATAATAAAGTGAAGTGATGAGTGTACTATAATTCAAAGTGAATACAAAATAAATTGTTTAAATAATAAATTTAATGGAGAAATTAGAAGTGGGTTAACCCTAAAATAAGGAAAGTGGGCAAAGTGACCTAGAAGATGTTTTTAAGGAAGCTACTTGGAGAGTATAAATAAGAGGCAAGGCTCTTTCATTTTAGATAACAACTGAGAATATTGAATATATATAGGTGTCTGAGGTAACCAAAGGATATCCAAGCTGAATTTCAGAGGGAAGGTAAATACAAGAAGGTCTGAATTCAAGGGAGGATAAATTCTTTTGATGATGCTTTCTAAGGTATGTTATTTACGGGTCATCTCACCATTTTCGCAATAAATTTTTTTCTAGAATTATTCAGACCGTGAAATTTCCATGCCATTGAGGAAACATATCCAAGTATCTGTGGTAAAAATTTCATCTTTTGGGTCTTTTTTTTTGGATTTACACTTCGTGGAAAATAGGGTTTGTGGCTAGTCCTGAAACTAGTCTAAAACATGTGTTTCGGGTAAAAAAGTCACAACTTCTTCGTAACAGATCCAAATTCAGTAAGACCAAATGTGTTGGTTATAGTACAGTCTGTAGTATTCTATGTAATAGTTTCTAATTGATTCAAAAAATATTCCATGTGGGGAATGCTCTACAAGGCTGCTCTCCAGAATAAGCCAAAATTCAACAAGGTATGCCATTTTTGCTATAACTCCTTTTCTGAGAGGTTCCAAGTAGTGACACCTAGAGGAATTAGATAAAACAAACTGAAGAAAATTGTATATCAGTTTGAGATATTTATTCATTACAGGTATAAAGTTATGATTATTTCAAGTTAGGGTTGTTGACTAATCCAAAAATAGGCATGTGAGACTAAAGAAAAGTTTGATGAAAGTGCTAGTCTCTTGTTGTTAAAGTTAAGGAAGGTTTTCAGGTATGTGATCATATACACTAGGTCTATTATAGAGTTACAAATCATATTTGGATGATGAAATTGATGAGGGATTTTGGTTAAGGTACATGTTTGGTATTTTTGGCCCTTGACCAAGTTTTTAGGATTCTTGGTCATGTTTGACCTAATTTTGGGACTTCGACAAGCTGTCGAAGGCGGAGCACAAGATGAAGTGGAGATCACAGGATCTCGACCCATTTTAGGGACATTTTTTGGATTTGGTAGTATGTAACGGATATGGGAATGTCAACCCATGGGTTCACCCATGCTTAGGCCTATTTTGTAATGTATAAATAGATGCTAAAAAAATGTAGTGAAAACAACAAGTGGCTAAGTGCTAGAATTGGATCTGTGTGATAAAGAGATGTAAGTGTTGTGTGCATACTGTGTGAGACTTACAGAGCTAAGTGCAAGTCATTGTAAGAGGTTGTGTGCTTAGATCTACTCAGGGAAGGAGGATCTAAAGAGTTGTGTAGATCTCCTATCCTCTGCGGAGTAGGGTTTTTGAGGCTCTATGCATGTAACCTATTGAAGAAGCTAATAAAGAAGAGAAGAGTTGGTGGACGTAGCCCCAGGGTGGGGGTGAACCATGTACATGATGTGTTGTTCTTCTTTGTGCAATGTGTTTATGTGATTAGTGCTTTAATATAGATGAATGATCTATTGATGCTATGTCCTTAATAATATGGATGAACTTAGATCTAACTTAAATACATGTGCTTAGTGTTGAATCTGTTAAGATATGATTTGTTTCGTCATGCTAAGTGTTGTTAGATGCTAGATCTAATTGAATACTGTGATGTGATATAATTAGTCTTTAACTGCGTTGTAACTGAGAACTGGATATTGATAAATATAACTATTGAGTGCTTTGTTAAGTGATTAGAATCACATATCTGTGTCCTAGATAAGTTTGCAGACATTGGAGTCCGACAACCACCCCTGCCTCTACCTCAGGTGAGACTTCATCTACTTCACAGGTGTTGCTGAAAGGGACGATAGTTAGGGTTTTGTTGGTGCGTTGTTGGTGCGTTGAACCCTGGGTCTTCCTCTGTGCCAACAAATGGTTTCATTGTTGGGACCTGAAACTGTGATTGTTGGGAACTGAGGAAGAGGAAGCTCTGTGTGAAGATCTGACCTGAAACTATGATTGCTGGGAACTGAGGAAAAAGAAGCTTTGTGAAAAGACCTGACCTGAAATTGTGAAAGCTCTGTGCATAGATCTGTTGCTCTAGTGCGCAGTATTATACTTGATTTTTCAAGCTTTGTGCTAAAGAAAGAAGTTTGATATGAAGAAAAGAGGTAAGATCTGAATGCTTTGTGCTCTGATAAAGGTAAGAATAGTGAAATTTTTTAAGATCTGGAAGCTTTGTGCTCTGTTGAAGATAATATTAGTGGAAATTTTTGTTTCTAAAGTACGGATCTAGGTATGTTTGATAAGATTTATCCTAGCTTGAAAATGAGGGCACTGATAGAAGAAAGAAGATTTGATATGAGTAGATCTAATAAGAATAGTGAAATATATGTTATACCTATGCATAGAAAGAATGTTTGGACTAACAAATGGATGCAGGATCCTAGAAAGAATTTTTTGCAAGTTAGCTACCATGATCCTAGAGCATAGTACAGGAGAGGCTGGGGATCATTTAAAATAAAGAGAGGATTAACCCTTTGTTATAGTTGCAGAAGATCAAGACATATGGCTAAGGAATGCCTTGGAAAGAGACCTAGTTGCCTCTGTTGTAAAGATATGGAGCATGAAGTATTGTATTTCCCTAGAATGATCGCTAAGGTTGAAAGAATGAATATGAACCAAGAAAACCCTAAGGCAGATCCAAAAATTGATATTATGACAAAACCTCAGAAAGGATCAGAGAAAGTATTAGTATAGATGCAAGGAACCCTGAATGACCACCGACATATCATCTTATCAGAGATCTTCAAAGAAAAAGAGTACATTGAAGAAAGAATATGATACTTCGACATTAAATTTGTTCTGGATGAGGAAACACAGGTGAATATCATGACCGAAAGAACATGGGAAATTCTAGGAAATCCTGCTATGATTCCTTCATTGGGAGGAATAGGATTATTCAGAGAAAATATGATAACCCTATGTGGAAGACTTACTAGGATATCTATGAGTGCTCATGGAAATTTGACAGAGGAAGAATTTAAATTTGTTAAATTTATTAAGAACAATGCTCCATTTGCTATGTTACTAGGAAAACCTTGGATTGAAAAAGATCAGGCCATAATAAAAGAAGAGGAAATCCTAGAGCAGAAGAAGCAAGAGTTAAAATATTTCATGACTAGGAGGATTTCACATTTGATTGAAGAATAGGAGAACCAGGAGAAGCTATTTCAAACCAGAGATTTGGATGTTGAAGTAGGAAGAACACTAGAATCCCCATAGAAGACTGAAGTACCTATGCCATATACAGATGAAGTCTTACCCTTGATTTCTAGGAAGGAACCTCAATAGTGCAAAGTTACTCTGCCAAAAGAAGATAAGAATCAGAATGGAAAAAGGAATTATGAGACAAATCTCACTAGAAAGAAGGCTAGAAAACTAAGTAAGAAGAGAACTAATATTGAAAAGGTACAGAAGGTTCCCGAGGGAACTTTGTAGAAGGAAAATTTGCAAAATTGGAGCTTCGCCGGAATATCAGAACAATGTCACATGGCACTTGGCCATGGCGAAGCATTATAGTCGTTAGAGACAGTATAACCGTTCGACCGATGGCTCGAACGAGTAGAAAGGCATTTATGGTTAGAAAGTTCGCCACCAGACCATTGGGACCATGCCACAATAGACATAACTGGGTTAATGAAGGATTCTCTCCCATCACAAGAGATTCATTGCCGAGTTATCTATTTATCCCATCGTGCCACACAACGAGAATACTTTTTCCAATTGTGACTATCAGAGTTCATAGCATAGTTGATTTCACACAGTGATCACCACGTTAGTGCCATCTACTCCATTGCATTGAATATTTACTCTTCGAACTCAAGACATTCAACCATGAGTGTGCATGTTGGACGAGCTTAGCACTGTATAGAAAATTGTCAAAGAAGTTCTTATTGACCTAATGACTGAAAGAGTAATGTTTGAAAGAGCGATGTCTACAAGTATTCAAGATTCATCGACGAGAGGACTGCAAGCCTCTCTGTCGACTGCTCCTGGAGCCAGATCATCCCGACCATCAGCAAAAAATAGAACCAAACACAGATATGACCTAGACAATGCAAAGTTGATCCCATCCATATTGTTGGATTACATCCCACCTTTGGTCGGGGTAGTGATCCGAGATAGCGTACCAAGAGAATTCAAGTACACCATGATTATTGCGTACCTTTCAAAGGGGATACGCACATTTCGCACACATCAGGATAAGATCACAGTGTTGAAGTCCAGTGACTTTAACCTCGGAGATCGCAAAAACTACAGTATTCTTGCCCCGAATAAGTACCTGACCAAGATGAAGGGGAAGAACTCAAAGATATTCCCTCAGTTGTGGATAATGAACCTTGCATAGTCCACTCTGTTAAATGTCATGAAGATCCCACACTTCGGAAGGCACCAGAAAGTCAATGTCTATGTCAAGTTATTACTTTCATGTTACCATGGCGGCTAATTATGGCTAGATGGTTGTATCACATTCGACCCAACGCTGATCCATAGGATCATGAGATTGAGTATGCAAGGACTCGATCCATAGGCTTTCTATCTAGGAAAAGCCACATATCATGCGCTAGCACAGAAAATCAAGGATACATATGGTGATGTAAAAAAGGGAACGCAAGGCTACAAGGTAGCCTCCATCTAGAATGG
The DNA here is from genome assembly GCA_009831015.1 of Picea engelmannii. NCBI lineage: Eukaryota > Viridiplantae > Streptophyta > Pinopsida > Pinales > Pinaceae > Picea > Picea engelmannii. Next base: position 193,359 of record ML782766.1, on the reverse strand, counting down.
CATAGTGTGCCTCACCTATCAATTAATTGTAGGAAAGTTAGTAAGGAAGAATAGACCTACGCAGGTCATAGGTTTTGTTGTTGACCTCGTGGGGAAGTGCATAGAAGGTTTGCAGATGAAATGGGAAAAGTACCTGGTGAATCATCTAGATATAGACTGATGCGAAGCCTAGGATCTGGGCTACGAGTTCCATTTTAGTTGGCTCCTGATCCTTATTGCCTTTGTTTTTTGGGAGATGCCAGAAGGTGCAACCTTCCCAGATATTGAACCATTCAAATCGCTTGCTATGAAGTTTTCCACACTATGGTACTCGAGTGATATGAACAAAAAGTGGTTGTCGAACGTTGTTTTTCACACCTACTACCTTTATCTGAAGAGTTCCATAGAAGCAGAACCTCACATAAATCTGAACACCTTACAGATATTCTGACCTATGATGAAGTTCTGCGTAGATTGACACTTCATATACTTTACTGCGCAAGCCAATGGACATAAGGAGCAACTGCAGTCATACTACAAGCTCACAGAAGAGGATCTTGAGGATATCAGTAAGGATTGGTCGGAAATACCTCCTTATTCCAAAAGACCCTACAAAGATGTTCGACCCTGACAATCTAGAAACCGCGTACGATACACCCGGACTCAGTAAAATGAAGCAGACAGAAGAAGTACAAGAAGTAAGTAGTGCCTGAGGAAATACTACTTCAATATCACCTGGCCGAGGGGGTGATGACGAAGTAGAAGACATAAATGGCACAGGAGTTGAACATAAGCAAGGAGAAGTAACACCGCCGAGAGATAAGGCCAATACCCTAAAGAAGAGTAAGGTTTCTCCCCTAAAACCTTCTTCCCGGAAGAAATCGAGAGCCACTGTGACCAAGATGAATACCGTGCTTACTACTGATGAATTTGACTTCATCATAACAACCCTCAATGAGACTTCGTTGGAAATCATGGAGAAACAGGAAGCTAAGGAAGAGGAAATGTATGACAGACATAAGGTCAAGTTCTGAGGGGTACAACAGGCCCTTCAATCCAGCCGCATAGTGTCCACTACGCCCCTGCCATCAGGAGAACCAGAGTTGGGGGTTGAGCCAGCCCAACTCCGTTGATTATCTAATGTGGTCGAAGCTCGTCTTCGTTGAGAACAAGAAGAAGTATAACAAGCTACCTAGACCTTGAAGCAAGTAAAATGAAACATTGTAGAAAAACGCAGAATTGCAGAACAAGAGAAGGTTTCTCTCCAGGCCAATTTTGAAGCAGAGAAAGCACAGATGCAGCAAGAGAAAGAATAATTTCTCGCAGAGAAATTCATAGTAAAAGAAGCAGTAAACAAATCCCTCTTATCTATGACAGGCTTAGATCTATAGGTTGAAGACTGAGTCATGCATCAAGTAGAGCAGCTTGTAGAAGCTATCCAACAGCTACAACAATGAATAACAGATTTAGAGCTTCGCACTATACATGACACCGTGCAGGATGTAAGGGACCAAAGGGAAGCAAATTCTCAAACCACAGTTGAAAGAATACAAGTCCTTACCCTAGAATGCAAGAAACTGAGTGATAACATTGCCCAAATGTATGAACAACTCACTGAGGATCTAGAATTGAAGGCACCAGAGTCACAGGTCCAGGAAGAGAAGTATCAAGTAGAGACAATACAGGTGCAGTTGAATCCCCTGTCAGTTGTGGAAATAATGAAGTGATCCCAAGAGTAGTGCACTTCTCAGTAGCAGGTCCATACTATTCATAGCAGAGTTATGGAAGTAAATCAGAGGCTCCAACCTGTACAGGATGAGGCTTACCAACTATTCACAGAAATTGAAGGCCGAGGAGTGGAGTTGGAGAAAGTTTTCACTATAGTTGAACAATGCCTCGAAGGACCTGTCAACGAAATAGCCATACAAGAGTTCACTGAACAGGAGGGCGTAGCAAAAAAATAATATGAAGCATATCAATCCAAGCTCGAGGCTTTTGAAGCAAGACTAGTCAAATTAGAGTGACTCAAGATGAGTCACAGGTGAGTGTTGGGGGCCTGTTGGCCCTTGACCAAATTTTGAGGATTCTTGGTCATGTTTGACCTAATTTTGGGACTTTGATAGGCTGTCAAAGGCAGAGCGTAAGACGAAGTAGAGATCGCAGGATATCAACCCCTTTTAGGGCCCTTTTTGGGATCTAACATTATGTAACAGGTATGGGAATGTCGGCCCATGGGTTCACCCATGTTTAGGCCTATTTTGTAATGTATAAATAGATGCTAAGGGAATGTAGTGAAAACAACAATTGGGCAAGTGCTAGAATTGGATCTGTGTGATCAAGAGCTGTAAGTGCTTTGTGAATACCATGTGAGATTTGCAGAGCTAAGTGAAGGTCATTGTAAGAGGTTGCGTGCTTAGATATACTCAGGGAAGGAGGATCTAGTGAGCTGCGTAGATCTCTTGTCCTCTGCGGAGTAGGGTTTTTGAGGCTCTGTGCTTGTAACCTATTGAAGAAGCTAATAAAGAAGAAAAGAGTTGGTGGATGTAGCCCCAGGGTGGGGGTGAACCACGTACATGTTGTGTTGCTCTGCTTTGTGAAATGTGTTGATGTGATTATATGTTAATATTCTTAGTGATTTAATATAGATGAATTATTTGTCGATGCTATGTGCTTAATAATATGGATGGATGTTAGATATGACTTATGTACAGGTTCTTAGTGTTGAATCTGTTAAGATTTGATTTGTTTCATCATGTTGAGTGTTGTTATATGCTAGATCTAGTTGAATACTGCATTGTGCTATAATTAGGGTTTAACTATGCTGTAAATAAGAAATGAATATTGATAAATATAAATGTTGAGTGCTCTGTTAAGTGATTACTATCATAGACCTGTGTCCCAGCTAAGGTTGCAGACACTTGAGTCCTGCAACCACCCCTGCCTCTACCTCAAGTGAGACTTCATCTGCTTCGCAAGTGTTGCTGAAAGGGATGGTAGTTAGGGTTTTGTTGTTGCTATGTTATAGCGTTGAAACCTGGGTCTGCCCCTGTGCCAATAGGTACATGATTGAGACAAGAAGTTGATGCGTTGGCACATACATGAGGTGTATAGTTGATGATGTTGGTACATATTGATTATTCATAGTTGATGAGTAGTTGACACATGATTGGTACATAATTGGGACATGATTGGATGCACTTGTTTATGGTACAGGTTGATTACATGTTGTTTGGTACAGGTTGGTGCATGGTTGATGCACTTGTTTATGGTACATGTTGTTTATAGGTTGAGGTACAGGTTGATGCATGGTTCAGGTTTATTGGTACACGTTTATAGCGGTATATCTCACAGTGATAGTGTGAAAGTGGTTCCATCATTCTACTTCTACTTCAGGGTGGTTGGACGGGGCAAGGACAGGTGGTTGTAGCCACCTTCCAGTTGTAGCCAGAAAACATAGTGGGTTGTAGCCTCCTTCTGGTTGCAGCCAGAGAATTGGGGAGTTGGAGCTTCCCTCAGGTGTTAGCCTAAGAAACTAGGGGGTTGGAGCCTCCTTCCAGTTGCAGCTGGAAAACAAAGGAAGTTGGTGCTTCCAATGAATGTAATTCTTCAAGACATATAAGAAAAAAAAAATTGTGGTTTTCTCCCTCTTTAGGTTTCCACGTAAAACATTGGTGTACTGTGTATGTGTATGATTATTCATTTGGTCATTGCTCATTACTGGATGATAATTCTACATTGATATAACACTTGGATTATTTGGTTAAAAAGAATTATAATTTCTCTATTACTGATTCACACCCCCTCTCAATAATCCAACATCATTAACTTCTCCTTTTTTTGAATGGTTTTGTGGAATGAAATCCTCATTTGGGTGAATAAGTAGCAAGGCTAATTGCTTGATGGAAAAATGAAGGCAGAAATGCACTATAACTTGGGAAGGTTTATGTGCAGTTTGGATATCTTTAAAGATCTGTGAAAATCACCTTATTGGAATGGAAAAAATGATGGATGAAAATATTCACCCAAGAGGTGAAGAGAGAATGCATTAGTCGGTTTAGAGGAGAAGCACAAATATCACGAAGGCCTGGTAAGCCTTAAAAAATACAGGGAAGATATCCCTAAACTGCTAAGTCTTGAATCAAACTAAAAACATGGGGAAAAACCCATGTTTTAATCCTAAAGAAATCGTATTCATTGGATCCGCATAGTTAATAGATATTAAACCTTCATTGAAGTAGGATATGATTCTTGGAGATATTGTATTATGAGCCAATGATAACCATTGATATATCGGAGGATTGATCAATGATATTATATCGACTGTTAGTTAGACATGGTAGTCAAAGTGATCATGATGCTAGCATGGCGACCAGTACATCCTTAAGGATAATACGTGTCGGTACCTAATTTGTCAAAGGGTTGAGAATTGGCCCCTATTGGACTCAGGTCTTTGGATGGTCACCTTAATCATCGACATTTGGATTTGTAGGTGGATAGATCTCTACCGTTAGTAGGAGTAGTCCATGGTTAGGCTTGGATGAGACTTTGAACCGACCCACACTATATATCCATTGGATCATGGAGGTAGCATATCTACTACAGTTGGATCTAGCTTCCATTATATCAGGGTGAAATCCATTCAAAAGAGTTGGTCGATGTATGCTTTAGGAGGGAACTCTCAAGCGGTTGCAGAAAAATTATGAAGGAGAAACTCCGAGAGGGGATCTGGACCGTTGATCTATCATGAACAGAGGAACTTCGAGAGGATATCTGGACCATTGATATGTCATGAATGGAGCAAATTTGAAAATATATCTAGATCGTTGATGTCCCACCAAAGGGATTAATAGGGTGACATAGATGGTTCCACGTGTCAAGCAAGGGTTGTTCCATGTGTCATGGTGACTTGGCACCTACATGTGAGAATTCATGGGAAGATGAATGACACATGTTAGGTGACGAACCTTTTAGGAATTGAACTTTTCAAAGTTGAATATGAAGGGTTTGAAGTACAACTCCTAAGGGTTCATAGTACAACTCCTAAGAGTTCAAAGTATGAACCAAAACAGTTAATCCAGACCATTGATAATTCAGTGGTGAGGCACGAAGATATTCATCAATCTGTTGTAGGTCCCACCTAATCTATGAGAGGATGTGACCATGTCATGAATGATGTGACTTTCCAACAAGGCATTCAGAGTTTTCCTAGGATGATAGGTGTTAACACCTAGTTCATCATAAGGTCAAGGGTGGGCCCTTTTTGGCTCCAGACCATTGGATGTCCACCTTCAATTGTCAACTGTCAAATCCATGTGCCAAGATATCTGGGTCGTTCGTCAAAGTTTGAAGGGTTGGAAAGGTTGTGTGTTGGGAAAGAATGTCGATGACAATAAAGGCATCAACAATGCAATGAGAGTTGTTGATATGTCATTAGGTGAGATTAATCTTCTTCGTTGATTATTGAGAGACTCTTCTGATATCAGAGGAATAAAAATGACATCATGATGACGAGTGGGTTCCATCATGGAATCCAATGTGTCCAAGTAGCGACATGTGTCACTACATGATTGGTCATCAAGACAAAGTGGGCCCATTCGAGAAAAATTTCCTAAAGAGATATTTCCTTAGATATTATCCATTGGATCTATAAGTTGAGAAATATCAACCATACATTGATGGAAATTCGATGAAAGAATCATCGACGACGATGAATGTTGGAGAGAAATGACAACCATTGATCAGTGACAAGGCGACATTAAATCTCAACCTTGAATTATGGTGGGTCCCATCCCTGTATCGTAAGGAATGTCAAAGACTGGGACGTTAACCCTTGCGACAGTTAGTATCGCCGACACAATTAGATTCGTCGAATGATTAGCCCTAGGATTGTAGGATTTGGTCATTGATAGATCTTGGTTGTTCATCGATTGATGGAAAGTGGATATCTAGATCATCAGATCTAGATGTTTTGTCATTGGGGCATAGGAGGATGAAAGAGTGGGTGTTAAATTCCATGAACTTTATAGGTTTCGACACGATCAGAGTCATTGTATGGCGAGAACTAAGAACGATTAGATTGGAGAAGTGAACCAATAGAGATCATTTTTGGAATTTTTGTTGGGGAAAAGACACCTCCATGGGAGGGAACCCCGACGACAACAAAGACTGGCCCAAGTGAATAAATCCATTGACCTAGAGGGTCTGACGAGATAAGTGACAAGTGACACATCAATGAAACATCAGATAGAATGAGTATTAAGAGGTCACACAGATTCCACGTGATAGTAAGTGGCCTTGGGCCAATGGAGGCCCGAGAAATTCATAAGCCATAACTTTCAATCTAGAGCTCATTTTTGAGAAAAATTACAGTCATTGAAAATATCTTGACGAGAAGATGACGATGGATCCATCAGAAAGGGGACTCTTAGATGGTTAAGGGAAGTGAAATTTTAATACCCCATCCCTTAAAAAGGTACTTAGGGGGTTGGGTGTGTTACAAAGTGGTATCCGAGGAGGGTACAACACTAGGCCTGGATGGGCCAGAGATCAATCAAAGAACTTCTATAATAAGGCATAGATGAGCCTGTTGAAAGGTGTTTCTACCTTTAAAGTATTTTTATTATCTACATTAACTCCCCGAGAAAAAGGATTCTAGATTGAAACTGTGCCTTGAAAATTCTTACGAAATTTCAGCAGAGGAATTATATTGTCCCTTTGTCAAATTAATAACTACTCTTACAAGAGTAGGAATATGATGATACACATTAATGGTAAGACCTAAATGTGAATGTAAGAGGTGGAAGAAATTATGTTATGAAGCTGCATGATCCCAGAAAGGGGACATGAGCTAAGTTGTTTTGTTAAGTGTAATATTGTCTATCTACTAGGGCAGGCACAGTCTCTTGCAATTAAAATGTATGACTATATAATGGTTAATAACCTTATGGGAAATTCCTTTTTCTTAAAGGAATTTGGTATGGATTGGTAGAATCTTTAGCAATGATAATTATTTATTTTATAAAATATTAAACCCTATATATATGTATAATTCCTCATGACCATAGGACTAATGGAAAATGTGTAAGGTTAGTTTATTTGACTTGCAGTGAATGGAATTTGTTGTTGACATAACCTAGTTAAGAAAATAAAAATGAGTTCTTTGAACTAATGATAGTCCTCATAAAAAAGGAAAAATGACATGAACATATGAACCAGTTATGAGCTCATAGCTATAGAAAAATGTGTACATGTCTATTAACACAAGTACTTGTTTATGCATGGAAATGCAAGATGAGGACATGGTGTATTGCATATGATAAGAGTTGCATGTATTTATCATGCAAATAGACTCAATATAACCTATGGTGGGTTGTAAGGCATGGTCTATTGATGGAAATTTTAGAAGAAGGATGACCTCATAACAACAGGGAAAATAACAACATGAATGAAATGTTGGTAATGTTAATGCATAGTTCCTCATGAGGATAGGGATGTAATGATAAATGAAATATTGATACAAATACTAACAAAGCTAGTGATGGAGCATTATTAGATGACCAATGGGTCATATTTACATCTAGAGGTGGATGACACCCATACAGGAATGGTCGGGTATGCTCATATAGCAGTGAAAGGGAATCCAATAAAAGGTTTCCTTGATAGAGGCCTAATGACCAATAATGGTTGAAACATGAAAGAAATATGGAATTGGGCATTTTATTTTTCTGGGTAATACTGTAATTACCTGCTTCCATTTTTGGAATTGTGGTTTTCTTTTGTAACAAAAGAGCAAGAGTGTATTTCTTGTTAGTTGTTTCCATGAAGACAAGGAAACACAATTATGAATATTCCTATGAGACTCGTCATAAAAATGGCTATAAGATATCTCGGAGGAAGGATATGGAAGTTTGAAATGTCCATGTGTGTGAATGACATGGAAAAAAGTGCAAGTAGTGAACTTGCATGCTAAATATTTATCTATGATTGTATATGATTGAGTGCACATATTGAATGCATTATAAGGTTTCTCGATGTGAAGGGTGATATTAAGACCAAAAAAATATGAATGAATGATATAAATATGTGCAAGGGATGCACATGCATGATATATATATATATATATATATATATATATATATATATATATATATATATATATATATATGCTAAAAAGGCATGGTAATACTGCTTGACTAAGTGAAATGTGAAGCAAGATTTGTACTTTCCTGGATTGGATAATGCCATGGATGCATGGATGACCCTCGGTAGAAGGGGCTGAAATGTTCAGTTTAAATAATAGGTTGAGGAGGAGTTCTACTCCTCAGAGAAAGAGCTAATATGAAATGCTGAAAGGAAAATGAGCAAGACTGCTTTGTAGATTAAGATAGAAGGAAAGGTGAGATTGCATTTGAGAATTTCATGAGAAAATCATGAGTTAAATAAATTTAAACAAAATATGCATATGAAATTGTAGAGTGTGTTGGTGGTGAACACATAGAACATGCTAATGCATGTATTAAGTGCATGAAATAACAACTTGAAAGCAAATTGTTAACACAAGAGTGCTTATTTGAATGTAAATATGAAATGCATAATAAGAATGCAAGGTTATATCCATCATGGAATATTGGGAAATAATCTGAAATGAAAAAGCTAAGGTTGAGTCGAGGTTGAGGTCATCTCAGATAGTGATGGATATGAAATAAGGAAGTTTTATGATGGGACAATTCCATGTGGAGGAACTATGTGAGAACTCTGTCAGGAGAATAGAGTCATAATATTAATGACTATTCAAAAATTAGAAAAAAGGCTACAAAGTCTATTTGTACAAGAATCCTGGATTACATTTTGAAATATTGTGCATGAGTGAAAAATATGAATATGAATGTTGACCATTCTAATTTATAATGGTAATGTGTAGAATGCATAGGTTCATAATTCATTGTGAACTAAAATATTGTTGTTATAACATGTTGATTTATCTAGAAAGGTCAATATGAACTTGACTGAGACTGCTCAAGGAAGAGAGTAGACAAATCCCAAGAGGGATAGATTTCATAACAAAAGAAGGAGAAAAGGATTAATACTTTTCTCACTCTAAAACTATGAATAATGAGACAAAGTTGTATGCTTTAAAAGAACAATTGGTGAAAGTAAAGTAAGATAATAAGTATGTTTAAATGGATAGGATTGATTAAGCCATGTTAAGTAAAGGCAATGAGGCCTTAAAAGTAACTCGACTAGACTGAAAGTTCCAGGTTGTGTAGAAGGAGTTGGAAAAATGGAAGAATCCCTTAACTCCTTTCTTGTTGTCTAATGTGTTTCTTTGGGATAAGATAAAATTGAAAGGTTGATATGTGAAAATGTTTAAAACATGAGAATGTTGTTGTCTATAGGATACTGGAACAACCTAAATTTTGATTGTGATTTCACTCACAAAAATGTTGAGGATAATGTGACAAGTGCATACATATATGCTAGGATATATCTGAGATTTTTTTCTAATTTAAAAGCTACAATACATGTATTTTTATTTAACATGACAACTAATGTAATTATGAATGTGATAATGTATGCCGTGTGTAGAAAAATATTGGAGTTTTTGGGGAAGACAACTGCCAATGATGGACAACCTCAGGTACAGGACAATTGCAAGAAGGCTACTATTGAAATATTGATCAAGGGACTTTGAGAGTTACCATGAAGCACCACTAATGAGGTAATATCAGAGAGGGTGCTGACATCCAGAATAGGTATAAATATTTTATTAAGAACATGTATAAATATTGGGTAAGAATCCCTTTTGAGATATTTTATTATCTTAATGATATGCATGTGATTTTGAGTGGTTTTTGTATACCATTGATACCCAAGTAGGGTATGATTCAAGAAATAACTTGAAGGATAGAGGGAAGAGCCTCTAGCAACCAAGGATGATTGAGATCCATACAATAAAATTAACGAACAAAGTATCATGAATAATTTGACCAATTGGGAATGATTGGGAACAATCGTGCTCATGAGGAGCATGCTGAATGAATGCATTGAGGAAATGAGAGGGATGGTAATGGACCGCCCATCATGGAAGGAGGACCTTCCAATATTTTACAAATTTGTAATGATGATAGAAAGAGGAATTGGGTGGCCATCAATGTTGGCACCCTAGTTACTAGTGAAGAAAGAATGCTTGAATGCATTCATGATAAAATTTCATTTTCATGTGTGTTGATTTGAGGTTGTGATCAACTCAAAGAAGGAGGCACATTCCTTTTGTAATAATGAATGTGAACAAATAAACCATGTGGTGAGAAGTTGGCAGGAACCCAAAATACTAGGGAAAGGTGCCTAAACTTGAAATGTGGTAAATTGGAATCAATGTAAGGGTGCATTGCGCATGAATGTGGCCATGGACCTTGGCACACTGATTAAAATTCATTTAATGATTAGCTACATTTAAAATTTTGGTATGATGAGATAAAGCATGTGTGAGGAATGATAATTCCTTTTATTTTAAATAGATAAATGTGATGTAATTGTTAGTATGCACAATTCTAAAACTGTGTACAATGAAAATGTGATATTCATGAGAAGCTAACAATTTGTTTGTCTATGTGAATATGGAATTGTAGGGAGAATGGTTTTGGATATGGTAGTTCTATAAGTCCACGAGAAAGACCAATATCTGTTGAGCCAAACAGTTATGAGAAAGAAATATCGGGCTTGTGGAATCATATTCCTGTATGGAACAGATCAAAAATGGAATTGTGAATTAGAAAATTTGTGGGTAATAGATTTGAAAAGAAGTTTGATTGAAAACTAATGAAAGCATCTCATGAATTTTTGTATGCATGTGATACATGTGATATGAAAAGGATCTTTCCGGGGAGGAAAAATTATGGCTATCAAAGATGGAAAGAATGGAAAATGGGTACTATAGTGACATGATAACTTTGTGATAAGTCACGATTTCCATAAGAATTTTGTTTTGTGGTAACACGGTCCAAAGTGACTCTTTCAATAGAGCAAGCTAGAGGGACACCTCGGTAGAGAAATATTGGGGGATGCTTGATCTCTGAGATGCAGCGAAGCCCCTAAAACTCTTCTTGTGCAAGAAATCTTGGGAAGTCAAGATGGATCGCCTAAGGGACTGTATAGTAGAGAAGGGTATGCCTGAGCTCGAGCCTGAAAGGTGAATGAATGTAAGGAAGGGGAGACTTCGATAGCTCATGTGAAAGACTCAATGGAGTCTTCAAAATTTTGTCATCTCTTGACTGGGATCATGCACACAATGGTTATGCCAAGGAAAGTAGTGAGCCAAGTTAATGAGACAACCATATGGATGAAAAATCATAAACTGCATAGATACGTATTATGTTGATTGTAAACTTCAACTTTAACTATGGAGAACAATAAAAAAAATTTACATAAAAATTGAGGTTAATATGATTGTTGTTTGAAATTGTTGTAGGCATGTGTTAAATTCCAAGAGTCCGGGGAAAGAACATACTAATAAGAGGAATACCTTTGCCAAGATAGCTTAAATAAGAATACACGGCAGGTGTTTCTGAGAAGTAAAGAACACTGAGGATGGTGTTCCCTTGAAGGGGGAGGGGATTGTAACACCCCCTCTCTAAACCCTAAGTATATGTAATTATGCACAATTGGTGATTTACAATGGCATGTAAATATTGGAAATGTATTATTGTTTAATTGTAAATTTGAAAAACTAATTGTGGGGTGAAGATTTAAATTACTGGCCATGATATTACTAGAGGAATGAGAGGAGACCCTATTAAACTAAAGGGACTCAAGAATTATTCATATTATTTCCCTTAGCCCCCATTTCAAGATAAATCAGTTAATGAGGGAGGTTGGTAGAGTTGACAAACCAACCACCCCAATGCATGGAAGTATGGAAGGATGCCAAAAGGAACATGAAGCTACCAACTAGAAGACAACAGGAAATATCACCAAGGGTCCCCATGTTTTACCCATGAGTTTCCTCTTAACAGAAGAAACATACGGATAGGTCAAGAACCTTCCCATGCTATGCATGCAATATAAGCACATGATTTCAGAGAGAATATATGAGAGTCTCGGAGGGGGGGTATGGTAGCACGACTCATGGGAGAGTCTAGAAACCCAACCTAAGCTGAGAAGGCTATGAGATTGATGCTGTGAAGGTATATGACAAACATCGTTGAGGCCTGAGCTAGGTGGGTGTGGGGAAATATCTATGAAGAGTGGTGTGATGGAGAGTGTCCTTCAAAAATTGCTGAGAACTAGAGAGAGAGAGGTTTCCTAATGGTATCATGGCCTAGAACGGGGGTGGAAAGAGTGTTAAGAGTGGTATCATATGAGCCAATGGTTGAGTGGAAAGGTTAACACTAACAGTTAGTTGGACGACTGCAACCTATAATTAGATACATATATATTCACTATGTGTAATTAAATGGAGATAAATGATTGACGTCTGTGATTGTGTGTAACTGTGTATACCTGGTCAATGGTGTTGATATTGTTCTATTGGAAGTCATTGTACTCATATAATAATACATCCGAATTGAATTGCATGTGTATTGTGTGTATGAGTAGGAGGAACCTACGTTTTATATTAATTGATTAAAAAAACAATACAATCGATTTCCCCTTGTGAATATAACCCTAGATGCATCGACATGTTTTTTCCTCCTAGGTGTGTAGCAAAGTATTGTTGCAACTTAATTCCTATGAAAATAAAAGAGGCTAGAAAGTTAAGAAATGAACAGTAATTTCCAAACAGAATGGGATATTGTAATAATAACATGTTGAAGGCCCAAAAAGGCCGATAGACCTTGTGTCATTAACCTCTCCTTTTTACGAAAGGTTGTGTGGAATGAAATCCTCATTTGGGTGAATATGTAGCAAGGATTATTGCTTCTTGGAAGAATGAAAGAAAAAATTCCTTATAACTTGGGAATTTTTATGTGTATTTTTGAGAGTTTTAAAGCTCTGTGTAAGTCTCCTTATTGGAATGAATAAACTGATGGATGAAAATATTCACCCAAGAAATGAAGAGATAATGCCTTAGTTATTTTAGAGGAGAACTACAGATATCCTGAAGGCCTGGTAAGACATGGAAAATACCATGAAGAAATAGTTGAAATGATAAGTCTTGAATCAAACTGAAAACCTGGGGAAAAACCTATGTTTTGAGCTTGAATAAATCGTAGTCGTTGGATCGACGTAGCGAATAGATCCCAACCCTTTGTTAGAGTAGGATATGATTCTTGGAGAGGTTGTATTATGAGTCAATGATAGTTGTTGATCTATCGAAGGATTGAGTGTTGAGATGATCTCGATCATTAGTTAAACTTTGTAGTCAAAGTGACAAGGATGTTGGCATGGTGACCAACACATCCTTAAGGATAATACATGTTGGTACCTAATTTGTCATAGGGTTGAGAATGGGACCATATTGGACTCAGGCCTTTAGATAGTCACCGTAATCGTCGAGGTTAGATTTGCAGGTGGATAGATCTCTACAGTTAGTTGAAGTAGTCCATGGTTAGGTCGGGATAAGACTATGAATTGACCAGAGCTGTCAATCCATCGGAGCATGGAGGTAGTAGATCTACCACCGTTGGATTTAGCTTCCATTATATCGGGGAAAAATATGTTGAAAATAGTTGGTCGGAGTAGACTTTCAGAGGGAACTCTCGAATGATCACAGAAAAAATTCGAAGGAGAAACTCCAAGAGGGGATCTGGACTATTGATCTTCCATGAACAAAGGAACTTTGACAGGAGATCTGGACCATTGATCTATCAAGATGAGGGAAATTTGGAAGAAGATATAAACCATTGATCTCCCACCAAATAGATTAAGAGGGTTACATGGATGGTCCTATATGTCAAGAAAGGGTTGTGCCATGTGTCATGATGGATTGGCACATACTCACACAAATCCATGGGAAGATGAAAGACACGTGTCAGGTGGTGAATATTTTAGGATTTGAATTTTTCAAAGTTGACTTTGAATGGTTCGAAGTACAACTCTGAAGGATTTGGATTACAACTCCCAAGAGTTCGGAGTATGACTCCAAAGAGTTAATCTAGACCATTGATTGGTGAGTAGTAAGGCGTGACAACAATCGTCAATATGTTGCAGGTCCCACCTAAGCTATGTTGGGTATGTGTTATATTCTTTGCATGTGTGTGTGTGGGCACGTCAGATATGACAACTGCGTCTGATGATCCCTCGTACTAGTGCTCTGTTTGTTCCATGTGCACCAGGAGATTTCCTAGGGGGGTCCCGGGGGGGGCAGGTATGCCCCCCCCCTAGTTACGTGCAACACCCCAATTTTTTTTTTGGGCGATTTTTGTTATTTTTATCGATTTTTTCTATTTTTAGCAGTTTACTAAAAATAATCCTGGTTTTAGGGATTAGGGTTTTGGTATCTATGGAATACCTAAAAAAATTGTATATATTGTATATTGAATGGTGAAATTCGATATAATGAATATAAGAAAGGTTTTCTCGGTTGAGGGTTTCCGGTATAAATCTCTTTGTACTATGTGAATGAGCCATTGATTAAATTTATTTTTTCTTAAGAATCTATATGCATTGCTTTACTTCATAGGTTTAAAACTTACATGTGGTATCATAGCTTGTTTTTGGCTTCAGAGGGATGCCTTTTTTGTTGAGGGTTTGGCTCGGTCTTGATAGATCAAGTTTATCTTGGGTCTGTGATAAACCTGGGTTTAGTGGGAGCTATTGCAGTGGAGATTCAAGTATAGAAAGAAGAATGGCGAGCTCATATAGAATCGAGATAGAGAAGTTCAACGGTAAAAACTTTGATCTATGGAAGCTCAAGATGGAGGACCTTCTTGTAGACAAAGAACAATGGATCGTTGTGGATCCTGGTACACAGCCTATTGGTACACTGTCTACTAGCACACAGGCTACTGGTACACAAACTATTAGTACACAAACTACTAGTACACAAACTACTAGCACACCAACTACTAGTATGTCGAAGGAAGATTGGGAGAATTTGGACAGAAGAGCAAGGAGTACTATTTGACTCTGCCTAGTAGATTCAATTTTGTTGAATGTCTCGGGAGAATCTATAGCCAAGGAACTGTGGGATAAGTTGGGGAATTTGTATCAATCAAAGTCCCTGGTAAACAAGTTGTTACTTCGAAAGAAGTTGTATCATCTTAGAATGGAAGATGGAGATTCTGTGAAAAAACATCTAAATGACTTTAATACTCTGGTAAGTCAACTTGTCTCTGTTAATATTACGATTGCAAAAGAAGATAAGTGTATTACTTTTTTATGTTCTTTACCAGACTCTTGGGATAATCTAGTTGTAGCAATTGGTAGTACCACTCAATCTACATTGAAGTATGAGGATGTAGTTTCATCCTTGTTATCTGAAGAGATGAGGTGAAAAAGCATGGATGGTCACAACACAAATTCTTTACTTGTAAGAGGGCATACCCAAGACAGGAACCCTGGTAAGCCTTCGGGGTGGGGATCTAAATCTACAAGTAGATCTAAGTCTCCAGGAAAATATTTGAGGAAATGTTGGAAGTGTGGTAAAACAGGGCATTATAAGAAAGATTGCAGGTCTAAGAAGGTTGAAAAACCAAAGGGATCGGATAGTACCTCTTCCACAGAGGCGAAAACCTCCACGAAAAAAGGAGGTGATGTTTACCTGGAATATACAAGTACACATGCAGATCGTGATGTATGGTTGATCAACTCAGGTGTGTCATACCATATGACTCCTCATAGGGAGTGGTTCTCTGAATATGAAAAATGTGATGGTGGTGAAGTATTCCTAGGAGATGACTCAACAACAAAAATCTTGGGACGTGGAAGGGTTAAGTTGCTGATAAAATATGGAAGGATTATAACTCTCCCTAGGGTTCTTCACATTCCAAAAATAGTCAGGAGCCTAATATATGTAAGCAAGATGGATGATGCAGGAGTGGATACTGTATTTGGAAAGAACACTTGCAAGAAGGTACGAGGAGAAATGGTGTTGATGAGGGGAGTTCGGTGTGTAACTCTGTACAAGTTGTTGGGAAGCACTTATACTAATGGGTGTAACATTTATGTTGTCCTTGAGCAGAAAAATAAATAAGACAAGACCAATATCGTCCCTGAAAAGAAGACCATGCTGTGGCATCAAAGACTGTGGCATATTGGAGAAAAGGGCCTTCGAACACTACACGGTAAAGGCATGGTTGGAGATATGTCTAATTGCACTCTAGATTTTGATTTCTATGAACATTTCATATATGGTAGACATAATCGAGTAAGATTCCCATCTGGTGCTACAAGAGCAAAGGGGATCTTAGAGTTGATACACAGTGATGTGTTTGGACCTGTTCCTGTTCCATCCCTAGGTAAATCTGTTTATTATTTTTCATTCATAGATGATTTTTCAAGGAACACATGGATTTATTTTCTTAGAAAGAAATATGAGGTATTTGATAAATTTAAAGAGTTTAAGGCTCTGGTAGAAAATCAGATAGAGAATAAAATAAAGGTATTGAGAACAGATAATGGTGGAGAATTCTGCAAAAATGAATTCGAAGAATTTTGTAAGAAGTGTGGTATAGCAAGGCAGAAGACTACTCCATACACTCCTCGGTAGAATGGAGTTGCAGAAAGGATGAACAKGACACTGATGAAAAAAKAAAGGAGCATGCTCAGCGGTGCCGGGTTAGGACAAGAATTCTGGGCAGAGGCAGTGGGTACAACATGTTACATGGTCAATCAATCACCTTCATCAGTGTTGGATGATAAAACTCCACACGAGGTATGGTCTGGAAAAAAAACCTCTCTTCAACATCTTAGAGTGTTTGGTTGTGATGTTTATGTACATGTTCCAAAGGAAAATAGAAGTAAGCTAGATAAAAAGGCTAAAAAGTGTATCTTTATTGGTTATAAAGATGGTGTGAAAGGTTATAAGATTTGGAACCCAAAAACCAAGAAAATTGTTTACAGTCGAGATGTTGTTTTTAGAGAGGTAAAATATGTGTCCAAACAAGAATTCCTACCAACGCAAGATGAACCTGAGAAAATAAAGCTTGAGTTGGATGATGCAAAATCTGAATCATCTGAAGAAGAGGAAGCAACAGAAGAAGAAGAAGAACCTCATACCCTAATATTGAGGATATCAGTAAGAGATAGAAGGAAACCAGAAAGGTATAGTCCACCTGATTTTCGTTCCAATTTTGCTTTATCTATTACTAATGATGATTCCAGAACTGTCAGGGAAGTAGTGAATTCAGAGGATAGTAAACTGTGGAAGAAGGCTATGGTTGAAGAAATGGATGCCTTGGATAAGAATGAGGCATGGGATATAGTTGAGTTTCCAGCTAGAAGAAAATCGGTTGGTAGCAAACGGTTGTTCAAGAAGAAGTTTAATGCACAAGGTAAAGTGGAGAAATACAAATCTCGGTTAGTAGAAAAAGGTTATTACCAGGTAGAGGGAATTGAATTTGGTGAGATTTTTTCTCTTATTTCTAAGTTAACTTCTATTAGATTTCATTTATCTATTGTTGTTTCTTTTGATCTTGAAGTGGAACAGATGTATGTGAAGACAACATTCCTACATGGGGATCTGGAAGAAGAAATCTACATGAAGAGGCCATAAGGATTTGCAGTAAAGGGAAAGAAAGAGTTGGTTTGTAAGCTAAAGAAGTCACTATATGGTCTGAAGCAATCACCTAGGATGTGGTACCAAAATTTTGACACATACATCCTTGGATTGGGATTTGTAAGAAGCAAGGATGATCACTGTATATATTCCAAGCAGGTTGGTAATCACTTCATTTATGTAGTGTTGTATGTTGATGACATGTTGTTTGTAGGAAATAACATGGATGTTATCAAGGAGGTGAAATCACATCTATCCTCCAAATTTGACATGAAGGATCTCAATGATGCTAACTTCATTATGGGAATGGAGATTAAAAGAGATCGTGAAAACAGGAAATTCTGGTTGAATCAGAGAAAATATGTTGAGAGGATATTGCAGAGGTTTAATATGCATGGAAGTAAACCGGTCAAGGTTCCTATATCTATAGGTGTAAAGTTATCTGCAGATCAGTGTCTCAAGAAACAATAAGAAGAAGAGGACATGTCCCATGTTCTGTATACCAGTGTAGTTGGCAGTTTGATGTATACAATGGTCTGTACTAGACCGGACATTACACATGCAGTGGGTTTTTTGAGCAGGTATATGTCAAAACTAGAGAAGGAGCATTGGAAAACAGTAAAGAGGGTCTTTAGGTATCTTCATGACACCACCAGTTATGGATTGTGCTACCAAGGAAGACCAATATTGGATAGAGTTATGGACATACATGGCTTTGTTGATTAAGACTGGTCTGGAGATCTGGATCACAGAAGATCTACAAGTGGGTATGTGTTTAACCTATTTGGAGGAGCAATCAGCTGGATGAGCAAAAGATAGGCTGTAGTGGCACTCTCAACTATAGAAGTTGAATACATGGTAGCCACTCATGCAATCAAGGAATAAGTATGGTTACAAATATTGTGTTCAGGTATTGGGTTGGTACAACAAGCAGTGAGATTAGATTGTGACAGTTAGAGTGCAATATTCCTTGCAAAGAACCCAGCTTATCATTCGAAGACAAAGAATATCGATGTTCAGTATCACTTTGTGAAAGACATGGTTGAGGAAAAGAAGGTGTTGTTGGAAAAGGTTGACACTTTGAAGAATGTTGCAGATTCATTGACAAAGTCAGTGAGCACAAAAAAGTTCTCCTGGTGTAGAGTAACAATGCGCATTGCTTCCCTAGATTGTTGAGTATATAATCCCTTGGACCCCTGGATGAAAATAAAACAACAAGTGGGATAATGTTGGGTATATGTTATATTCTTTGCATGTGTGTGTGTGGGTGCGTCAGATATGACAACTGCGTCTGACGATCCCTCGTACTAGTGCTATGTTTGTGTTGTGTGCGTCGGGCGCTTTCCTAGGGGGGTGCTAGCGGGGAGCAGGTATGCTCCCCCCCTGGTTATGTGCAACGTTTGGCACCAGGCGTAGCCGAGGGCAGTGCCCCGATTTTTTTTTTGGGCGATTTTTGTTATTTTTAGCAGATTTTTCTATTTTTAGCAGTTTAATAAAAATAATCCTAGTTTTAGGGATTAGGGTTTTGGTATCTACGGAATACCTAAAAACATTGTATATATTGTATAGTGAATGGTGAAATTCGATATAAATAATATAAGAAAGGTTTTCCCAGTTGAGGGTTTTCGATATAAATCTTTATGTACTATGTGAATGAGCCATTGATTAAATTTTGTTTTGCTTAAGAATCTATATGCATTGATTTACTTCACAAGTTTAAAACTTACAAGCTATGAGAGGATGTGATCACGTCATGAATGATTTGTCTCGCCAGCAAGGCAACCAGAGTGTTCCTAGGATGACAAGTGTTGGTACTTGGTTCATCATATGGTCTAGGGTGGGCCCTTGTTGGGTCCAGACCATTGGATGGCTTCCTTAAATTGTCAATCGTCAGATCCACGAGCCAAGAGATCTAGATTGTTTGCCATATTTTGAAGGGTTGGCAAGGCTATGTGTTGGCCAAGAATGATGACAATGATAAAGGCATTGATGATATGATGAGAATCATTGATATGTCATTAGGTGAGAGTGATATCTATAGTTGATTGTTGAGAGACTCTTCCTAGAGAAGAGGAATAAAAATGACTTCACGATGATAAGTGGGTGCCATCATGGAAACCAATGTGTCCAAGTAGCGACAGGTGTCACTATGTGATTGGTCGTCAAGACAAACTGCTCCTAGTCGAGCAAAAGGCCCTTAAGAGATATTTCCTTAGATCCTAGTCATTGGATCTACAATTTTAGAAATATCAACCATATGTTGATGGAAATTCAATGGAAGAATCACCAATGATGATGAAGGATAGAGAGAAATGAAAACCTTTGATCAGTGAATGAGCGGGGTTAAATCTCAATCATGAATCATGGTGGGTCCCATCCCTGTACCGTAAGGAACGTCAAATACTAGGACGTTAAACCCTGTACCAATTAGTATCGCCAACACAATTAGAGTCGTCATATGATTATACCTAGGATTGTAAGATCTGGTCATTGATAGATCCTGACCATTCATCGATTGATGGAAAGTGGAGATATGAACCATCATATCTAGATGTGTCATCATCATGGTACATGAGGATGGAAGAGTTGGATTTAAACATCGTGCACTTTAGAGGTGCCAACATGATTAGATTCGTTGGACGACGAGCACTGAGAAATGTGAGATTGGAGAATTGAACCAATAGAGAACTTCATCAGAATTTTAGTTAGGGTGAAGAGACCTCCATGGGAGGAAACCCAGACGATGACAAAGACTAGTCCAAGTGAATAGATCCGTTGACCTAGAGGATCTGATGAGACAGATGGCAGGTGCCACATCAGTGCCACATTGGATGGAATGATTATTAAGATACCATGTGGAAGTCATGTGATAGTAAGTGGCTTTGGGCCAATGGAGGCCCGACAACTTTGGGAAGCCATAACTTTCAATCCAGAGCTCATTTTTTAGAAAAATTACAATCGTTGGAATGCCCTTGATGAGCAAAGGATGATAGTGTCGTCAGAAAGGGGACTCTGAGATGGTTAATGGAAGTGGAATTTTAATACCCCATCCCTTAAGAGGGTACTTATGGGGTTGGGTGTGTTATAGGATTGGTTTCCCCTCCAGGTTGCTTCCTGCAAAGATTATTGCAGATTGGATTTTGTTGAAGTTGGTGCTTACAAATTTTATATAGAAAGTTTTGTTGTTTTCTCCCATTTGGATTTCCACATTAAATCTCTATGTATTGTGAATTGCATGATTAATTGTTGGTAAATAACATATTTCTCTTAAAAATAACTATGGTAAAAGAAATTAATGATTACTATGTAATATTGATTCACCTCCCTCTCAATATTCCAACAATTGGTATCAGATTCGGTTCCTTTAGAAAGAACCTAACTGTTGGAAGGTGAATCCTCACAATTTATGGACAGGAAGGGTTTTCCACAAAAAAGCCCCAAAATTTGATGGATCAGAATATGTCTTTTGGAAAATAAGAATGCAAGATTTTTTGATGTCACTTGGATATGATGTGTGGGATTCAATATTAAATGGTTAAAAATCTCCAGACACTCCTCCAACTAATACGACTGAAACTATGCTCAGTAACAATAATTCCACGTCCAATAATTCTATTCTTTGTGGATAAAAAAAACCAATATATACCAAAGTCATGTATTGTGCCTCAACTAAAGAAATTTGGGACAAACTACAAAAGATTTATGAAGGAGATGATAAGGTTAAGAGAGAAAATTTACAAGTCTACAAAGGAAAATTTGAGACTCTCAAGACGAATGAAGAAGAGAAAATTGCATCTTGTCTTCTTCGTATGGATGAGGTTGTCAAATCCATCAAAGTATTAGGAGAATATGTTGAAGAAATTAGTATTGTACAGAAGGTGCTCAGATAACTTCCGTTAAGATTTAATCCTAAGATATCAATTATTGAAGAAATGAAGGATATGGATAATCTAATAGTGGATGGGTTTCATGGAACCATGAATACATATGAAATGAGAATAGAACAGGATAACCGACCAAGAATATCAAGGAAGGAAGCATCCTTTAAAGAAACAAAGAAGATAGAGTGCAAGATAAGTGATTGCTTAGAAAACAAACTAGATGAGGAAGAAGAAAATTTTGTCAGGAAGCTCAAAAACATACATAAAGGTAAGATCCCTTTCAAATGTTTTAATTGTGGAAAAATAAGACACTTTTCTCATAAATGCCCTTATGAAAATACCAATGTGAAATAAGAATTTAATTTCAAGAAAACTGACAAAAGGAATATTGAAAAGAATAAAAAGACTCACAAACAAAGGGAGAATCTATATACCAATGAATACAATAGCTCATCAAACCACAGTGACAGTGAAGCATACAAGATTCTACTTATGGGTATGAAACACAAATATATGAAGATACAAACTTAATAGAAGAAAGTAATTATGTTAAAGATGCAAAAGTAAATATTGAAGCATAACTTATTACTACCCTAGAAAAAAATTACAGACTTAAGGACAAGAATAGAAAGAAAAAGCGGGAACTACAGAAATATAAAGAGAAGGAATATGATGATAAGGAAACAAAGAAGACAATAACTACCTTAAAGTTTCAAGTATAAGAAGAAAATAAGATTGAATAATTTCTAAAGGCTCAACTAAAAGAAAAAGAAGATATATGCAACACTCTTGAATATCAAATAGTCCACCTGAGAAAGAAGTTGGAGAAATCAACACTAATCTCTACAACTTTATATGAAATCCTAAATCATCAAAGAGCACCATTTGACTGAACGGGTATTAGCTACAGTAATAGGAATAATGTTGTCAATGAAGAGGAATCAACATCTTCAAAACAACCAAGAGAAGAAATAACCAAGAACTATGCCGACACTCTCAGAAATCCAATCAAAGTTGAAGACCACAGAAGGGAAGACTGGTACGATCCACAAGAGACAAACTTTACTCACAAGGACCAAATATGGAAAACTATCCCATCAATATGGAATCACACAACCATTTATCACAACTCTTTATATAGCTATGGTTATCACTGTAATGAATTTGGTCATAAAGAAAACAACTATAGAATAAATATAAGAATAGATTACATGAGGAATAACTACCGGGATAATCAGGGATTCTCAAGGAGAAATTAGAATTCATTTTTTCCCTTGATTAATTACAACCTCATATGTTATAAATGAAATAATTTTGGACATATACATAATTACTTCAGAAGTAATATCAAGCAAGCTTCACCTATAATGAAAAGAAGTTGGGAACCAAAGAAAGACAATTCCCTGTTTGTTCAAGCAACTTTTTGTGCTCATAAAAATAAGGATAAGTGGGTTATTGATAGTGGATGCTATATTCATATGACAGGGGATAGAACAAAGTTTATCACCTTGAAGAAAAGTAAGGGAAACATTACCTTTGGAGACAATGGTAAATCCAAGATAGTTGGAAAAGGCACCCTCAACCTTGACAACGGAAAAAATAAGATAGAAAAGATTGTGTGTGTTGAATATCTAAAACATAATATTATCAGTGTAAGCCAGATGTGTGTTCAGGGACACAATATCATATTTAACTCCTGACAATGTGAGATAAAAAAAGAAGACTCATAAAAGTTGATAGAAAAAGGAATAAGAACCCCAAATAATGTATATGTTCTTAATGAAAACCATGGACAAAGGTTCTTTATAGGACAAACAGATGAAATTTGGATTTGGCCCATCATAATGGGTCATATTTGTGCACAAATTAGTAGCTGAGAATATGGTAAAAATTAGTACCAAACAAGCAGTAAGAGAAATGTAAAAATTCATAAAACACTCAAGAACTATTTGTAAGTTGTGTCAGCAACAAAAATAGTCAAGGGTGAACTTCAAAACAAATGAATATACAACTTCCAAGATTTTGGAGCTTTTGCATACATATCTTTGTGGACCATCAAGGACTAAAATCTTGTAGGGAGAAAGGTACTTCATGTTACTCATCGATAACTATACAAGAATGACTTGGGTTACTTTCCTCAAAAATAAATCTGAAGCATTTGACAAATTCAAGGTATTTAAATCTCTATTTGAGAACAAGACAGAGATGATAATATAATTTTTAAGGTCAGACAATGGAGGTGAATTCACATCCAATGAGTTTGTGGAATTTTGTGAAGAACATGGAATAAAAATAAAGTATGCAGTATCAAGAACTCCACAACAAAATGGTGTTGTTAAAAGGAAAAATAGGCATGTACAATAAATTTCTAGAACGATGATAAATGAACCAGGTCTATCAAATAGTTTTTGGAAAGAAGCATTTTATACAGTTATCTATATCCTAAATAGAGGATAGATCAAAATCAACAGTGAAAAGACACCCTATGAACTATGGAAAGGGAAACTAGGGAAACTAGCATTTGTCAAACACTTCAAAATTTTCTGGAGCAAGTGTTACATCAAACGAGACGATGAGGACTTAGGAAAATTTTACTCTGGATCAAATGAAGGAATATTTCTCAGATACTCATCAAGAAGAAAAGCCTATAGGTGTTACAATAAAATGATGGAGAAGATTGGTGAAAGTATTAATGTCATAATAGATGAAGAAATCAAGCACACCAAAGAAGAAGAAGATGGACATGAACAAGAAGAACAAGAAAAGGAAGAAGAACATGAAGAAGAAGAACAAGGAAATGAAGAAGAAAAATAAAATGAATAAGAAGAACACCAAGATACACAAACACCATCGATATTTGTACAAAAGAATCACCCAGAAACTTGATTCTTGGTGACAAAAATGCTAGATCTCAAACAAGGAGGAAATTGACAAACAAATATGAACATATGAATCTCTCCCTACTGTCCCAAGTAAAAACTAAATGATTTATAGAAGCTCATAATGGCCACCATTGGGAGAATTCTATGGAAGAAGAGTTAAATCAAATTGACAAAATGTGATCTCTCCCTACTATCCCAAGACCGAAGTATAAAAATGTGACCGGAGCTAAATGGGTATTCAAGAACAATTTGAATGAAGATGGAAAAGTAGTAATAAATAAATCAAGATTTGTCTATAAAGGGCATGCTCAAGTAGAAGGCATTGATTTTGAATAAAAAATTTCACATGTTACAAGATTAGAATCCATTTGGATGTTTTTAGCATTTTCAAGCTTTAAGAACTTCAAATTATATCAAATGGATGTTAATTCAATATTCCTGAATGGATATCTAGAGGAAGAAGTGTACATAGAAAAAAACAAAAGGTTCTTATTGTTAGGAAATGAAGTCTATGTTTGCAAATTGAATAAATCATTATATGGATTAAATCAAACTCCCAGAGCATGGTATTCAAGACTTGAAAAGTACCTACAACAACAAGGTTTCAAAAAGGAAACAACAAACAACAATCTATACATCAAAATAGATAATGCAGAAATGTTGATCATTGTAGTGTACATGGATGATATTATCTTTGGTAGTAATGATGATGAAATAAGCCAAAATTTTGCAGAAGAAATGAAAAAAGAATTTGAGATGTCCATTCTTGGAGAATTTTCATTCTTTTTGGGATTGTAGATTACTCAAACCAACAAAGACATATTAATTGCTCATACCAAATACATCAAAGAGATGTTGAAGAAGTTTGAGATGAAAGATTGTAAACCTGTCAGCACACCCATGGACACTGAATGTAAGCTCAACAAGATTGATGAATCTAAGGAAAATGATCAATATCTATACAGGTTAATGATAGACAACCTAATTTATGTGACAACTTCAAGGCTATACATAATGCAAATAGTAGGGATAGTTGGAATATTTCAAGCTGCATCCAAGGAAACACATATACATGTTGTCAAACAAATATTTAAAGGGTACTTTGGAATTTTGATGCAAGAGCATCACTCCACGTCATCATGCGCCAGCCAAGCGAGGCACATCAGTGCACACATTCGATGAAGGAAGAGAGGCGCAGCCCTCATTTCAAATTTAGAATTTGAATATAATTAAATGCTTGTAAGGCTATTAGAGCCATAGAGCCATACCTTTGAGAAGGTGTTAGGTAGAAGTATCCTTTAATGGTTGTAAGGATGAGATCTAGATCTGATCTGGACTAGACAACCATTAATTTTAAATTCAATGTAATTAAATAGAGTAGGTAGCTTGGAGGGAAGAGCTCGAAGAGCCCCCTCATGTAAAAGATATTTTTGATCTTGTTTGAAGAGAGCGCAAAGTAGTAAGGGAATAGAGAAGAGAGTAGAGAGGAGGAGCTGAGAAACTTTCAAAATTCTGAGCTCAGGAACACCTTGTAAAGGAGGCATTTGATATTAATACAAACCAAAGCAGTTTTCCTGCATATTGTCTATTTTGTGTGAATCTCTATGTGTGTTCTATTTATGTTGTAAATGTATGTTGTAGATGTGTGTTTACAGGTATAGATAGGTTCTGCTATCTATAGAGTTCTTTGATTTCAGGTTGGAGTTCTTTGAGGCTTCATGCCAAGAGGGCGTGACAGAACACTGCGGGTTCTGATAGTCAGTGCTTAGAGAGCACTTCCAATTCTGTAGAATTTGGACAAAGACATGCTAGGAGGGAACACCAATTGAAATCATTGACTCAGAGGAAGACCTCAAGGTTGTTGAACACCTTGGAGGCAAGACTGTGTAGAGGAAGACATAGTGGAAGACAGAATCATTGCAGGATTCTGTAAGAACTCAGCCAGGTGGGCATTGAGTAGATGCACGGGTTGCATTGAGGAGGAACTCCATTGTGAGTTCAAGAATAAAACAAAGTCACTGAGAGAACTCTAGGGAAACTCTTCCAAGAGGGCATTGAGTCATTGTGCAGATAGAGCACAGAAGGAAAGAACTCTTTTGAGTTTTGGAATAGAAGAAGAGTCCAAGGAAGGATCTTCACAGGGTTGTTGAACACCCTGCAGACTCAACAAGAAGTTGCTTGAAAAAGAGAGTGCCGGGAGGGAATCAAATTCTCCATCTGAGGGGGAAGGAAAAAGGATTAATCTCTTAGAGGTAAAAGCTATAGGAAAAGATCAGAAGAGATAGCACCTTCGTGCATGCAAAGACTCTACAAGGAGCACAGAAGTCGAAGAATCCTTTGAGGATTCAAGGAGAGAAGTTGAGGAGGAATAGTTCTTTCATGCACAGAGCCATAGCTGCAGATGTCGCAGAGGCCAAGGAACTCTTTGGAGAGTTTAGAATCCCAAAATCTCAGGAGGGGCAGCGTCTTTGAGAACGCAGGTGAGACCCAATGGTGTAGAGCTCATAGAGGAAAAGAAAAGGTTGAAGCCTTTGGAATTTGGGAAATCTTCCAAAGTTCAAGAAGAAAGCGCATGCTCAATAGGGGGAATCACAGTTGTCGTCAGATCATATCGAGGAAAATATCTGGGCCATTGAATCTTCACGTCTAGGTAGCAGCAGGAGGAGCATGTGGGAGAAGAAGATCTGGGCCATCAAATCTAACCCAGACAGTCGATAGCCATCAGATCTGTCGGAAGGAGCACAAGGTTTAAATCCTCATAAGTAGAGGAGAGGACCCAAAAAAGTCCTGAATCAGCAGATGTATCGGGATTTTGGGTTTTGGCATTTCAGAGGTTTCGAAGACAGCAGACCAGGAGACTAGAGGTCACGGGTTGCGAAATTCTGAAGGGATTGGGAGTGTCCATTCAAGGGACACGTGTCGCGAGATCCTCACATTTTGGGGATTTGAGCACCAAAGAGATGAACGCAGAAGAGTACTTCGGCTTCGCGACTTCCGAAGTCCCGAAACGATCAGGGTCATTCATCTGTGGAGGACACGTGGAAACGATCCAGGCATCTAGGAATTTCCCAAAAAGAAACCTTTCAGCATTTCAGCTACCGAGAATGTGAAAGGTAAGGGTTCAGAACTCTTGACCCATAAAATCCTGAAAGAATCTGAGCTGTTGGATCAAGGGAGGCTTTGAGCCGTTGATCTTATTCATAGGAGGAGAACCGGAGGGTTCGGGATTTCAGTACTTCGGTATTTCGGCTACCGGGAGTACGAGAGGACAGCGCACTAGGAGTCGTGGAATTTCGAAATGTGAATTCCCGAAAGCGTAGAAGGAGTGTTGTCGAGTCACGAGGGAAAGAGCCAGATTTTGGCATACTGGATATTGAAATTTCGGAAATCCTGAGGACATGAAATTCGGGCTCTTAGGAACGGAGATCCCAAAAGGATCAGGGCCGTTGATTTGAGATAGGATCACAGTCGTTGTTCCCAGCCAAGAGTGAAAGGATGGTATCGGTATTTCGGATACTGGGAAGTCTAGAGAGTAGGGACAGGAAGAGGAAACCTTGCATTGGGAAAGCCTGAAACGCGAAAACCCGAAGTTTTTGAGGAATAACACGGGACGTGGAGGACGGGTGTATTCATCGGCATTTTGGAGTTCAGAACTTCGAGAGTTCTGAGGGTATGAGAACCAAGCATTTCGGCATCAGAAAACCCGAAATCGCGAAAGGAGAAGAAACTTGGGAAATAGGCATTTTGGCATTTCAAAAGTCGGCTTTTCGGGAGTCTTGAAGATAGGAAGCCAGGCACTTTGCATCAGTGAACCCCGAAGAGGACAACAATCATATGAGGGGAGGTCATATGAACTAAGATATGGCC
Source organism: Picea engelmannii (assembly GCA_009831015.1). NCBI lineage: Eukaryota > Viridiplantae > Streptophyta > Pinopsida > Pinales > Pinaceae > Picea > Picea engelmannii. The sequence continues at coordinate 165,094 of ML782766.1, read as the reverse complement.
CAAGGGGCTAATCGTCGTTGAGCGCTATTTCGACATTCTGACATCTCAGGGATCAGGGGATCAAGAAGGTAGAGGTTCTCGACATCAGGACTTAGGAAGTCCCGAAACCTGAATTTACTCAGCGGGAAAAGATCGCGGTGGTGTTTGAAGGTCGTGTGGAGGTGAAGGACCTGTGGATCGAAGATTTGAGGTTCCAGTAGGGAATCGAAGGAGCCGCTTCGGCTCGAGGAGGTTTTTGAATGATCCTGTGAGTGGACTCTGGCCCGAGGGTTTGGGGTCTACGTCAACTTTTGACTATGGTATCCAAAAGGAGAATACTTTAATCTAATGACAAGAAGAGAACAAGTGGAGGTGCATTAATGTTGGCCAATTTTTTAGTATCTTGGCTAAGCAAGAAAAAATATTCAATCTCATTTTCCACAACAAAAGTAGAGTACATTGCAACAACATCCTATTGTATACAAATTATTTGGATTAAACAAAAACTACAAGATATTAATATAGAATACAAGAAGCCTATTTTGATACTATATGACAACACCAATGCTATAAGCATTTCAAAAAATCTAGTGATTAACTCAAAGAAAAAACATATCCCAATCAAATATCATTTTTTGAGGGAACATGTAAATGGTAATATTGTCAAGTTGGAGTATGTTCCTACCAAGGAACAAATAGAAGACATATTACAAAACCCCTAGCTAGAGATACATTTGAGTATTTCAGAGAAAAGATTGTTGATTAAGGTTGGTTGTCATTGATGTCAACCCTTGAAGAAAGCCCCGTAGCACAAAGGTTTGGGTAATGGACCCAAGATTGTTTGATGTAAATATGACTCATTATTTTTTTTTCATGGTTGATAAGAAGTAAATATGGATGAACTCCAAAGTGGTCCCCTTATGGTGAAATCCCTCACGGGAAGACGTTTTGCGGAGTAAGAGAACCCATGCTTAATTGTGGAATAATGAGATGATTGATAGTGAATTTGTCAGGGAAACTATTCTAAATGGATAATTCTTGTCATTCCATTTCCGGTGGTATGTATAACGTCACATAACTCCTTACGGTTAGAGAGTTATGACCATGTGAAGTTGGAGAACCCAGGTTTGGGTAATGGACCCAAGTTTGTCTGATGGATAATGGTATGATTTTTTCTATATTTGAAGGTAATAATATTCTATATGGATATTACATGTCATTCCATTTCTGGTGGTATGTGGAATGCCACATAACTCCTCACGGTTTGAGAGTTATGGCCTTACGAAGTTGGAGGACCCTCATATGTCATCTAGAATCCCCAAAAGGTCCAAGTAGTCAAAGTGGTTTAAGAGATTTTGAAAGGTAAATAATAAAGTGAAGTGATGAATGTATTATAATTCAAAGTGAATACAAAATAAATTATTTCAATAATAAACTTAATGGAGAAATTAGAAGTGGGTTAACCCTAAAATAAGGAAAGTGGGCCAAGTGACTTAGAAGATGTTTTTAAGGAAGCTACTTGGAGAGTATAAATAAGAGGCAAGGATATCTCATTTTAACACACTTGAGAATATTAAATATCTATAGGTTTCTGAGGTAACCAAGGATATCGAAGCCTAATTTCGGAGGGAAGGTGAAGAAAAGAAGGCCGAAATGCAAGGAAGGATAAATTCTTTTGATGGTGCTTTCTAAGGTATGTTATTTACAGGTCCTCTCACCATTTTCGCTATACCTTTTTTCTATAATGACTCAGACCGTGAAATTTCTATTCCATTGAGAAAAAATACCCAAGTATCTATGGTAAAAAATTCATCTTGTGGGTCGTTGTATTTTTGGAGTTACACTCTGTGGAAAATAGGGTTTGTGGCTAGTCCTGAAACTAGTCAAAAACAAGTGTTTCGGGTAACAACGTCATAATTTCTTCATAACAGATCAAAATTCAGTGAGACAAAATGTGTTGGTTAGGGTAATTTCTTTTGTATGTTTTGTAACAGTTTCATATCAATTCAACAAATATTTCATGCGGKACACACTCTACAAGGTCACTCTCTAGAATAATCCAGAATTCAGAAAGGTATGCCATTTTTGCTATAACTCCTTTTCTAAGAGGTTCCAAGTAGTGAAACCTGGAGGAATTGCATAAAACACACTGAAGAACATTGTGTATCAGTTTCATATATTTATACATTACAGGTTCAAAGTTATGATTAATTCAAGTTAGGGTTGTTGACTAATCCAAAACTAGGCATGTGAGACTAAAAAAAAGTTTGATGAAAATGCTAGTCTCTTGTTGTTAAAGTTAAGGAAGGTTTGTAGGAATGTGATCATATACACAAGCTCTATTACAGAGCTACAAATCATATTTGGATAATGAAATTTATGATAGATTTTGGTTGAGGTACATGTTGATTACATGGTTGAGACAAGTAGTTGATGAGTTGGCACATACATGAGGTGTATAGTTGATGATGTTGGTACATATTGATGAGTCATAGTTGATGAGTAGTTGACACATGATTGGTACATGGTTGGATGGTACAAGGTGATTACAGGTTGATGCATGGTTGATGCATGGGTCAGATTTATTGGTACAGGTTTACAATGATATATCTCACAGTGATAGTGTGACAGTGGTTCCATCATTCTACTTCTACTTCAGGGTGGCAGGACAAGACAAGGACAGGTGGTTGTAGCCACCTTCTGGTTGTAGTGGGAGAACATAGGGGGTTGTAGCCTCCTTCTAGTTGTAGCCAGAGAATTGGGGAGTTGGAGCTTCCCTTAGGTTGTAGCCTAAGAAACTAGGGGGTTGGAGCCTCCTTCCAGTTGTAGCTAGAAAACAAAGGAATTTGGTGCTTCCAATGAATGTAATTCTTCAAGACATATAATAAAAATAATTCCTTGGTTTTCTCCCGATTTGGGTTTCCACATAAAAAACTGGTGTACTGTGTATGTGTGTGATTGTTTATTTCTTACTGCTCATTATTGGATAATAATTCTACATTGATATAACATTTGAAGAAAAAGGATTATAATTACGCTATTACTGATTCACCCCCCCTCTCAGTAATCCAACAAAGATGGGATTCATTCCCATTTCTTAATGAAAGCTTCAACTGAAAGCTATTAGGAGTTTAGCAGAACCAAAAGATCAGGGGGAGAGTGCATATAGTACCTTTTTAGGGAAAGCTACAGAAATGAAAGAAGACTCTTGGCTATAATGAAGAAATTACCGAATATAGAAACCCTTTTTTCCATTTATGTCAAAGGGGGGGAGAAATGAGACAGGGGGGATTTGCAGAAAGAGAGATTTGCAAGAACTAGAGTAGTACCAAATGAACTAGGTCTTTCCATCAATAAAAAAGGGGGAGATTGTTGGAAATTGTGTTGTCATTCATTTCAAATGTCGAAAACCATATATGTCACTAACATAGAAAGCAGGGGGATACCATGCATTCGGTAAAATATAGGTCCAAGGATCGAACCAGGAAAACAGAGGAAGCACCTAGACCGTTAAGGATTGAAATAGGAAAACAAAGGAAGCACCTACACAATCACTGCATGTATAATGTTAGAAGAGGAATAGATCCCTTCCATGTTAGAATAAAATCTTGAGTACTTATAGGGGATCGTGTGTCAATTATTTATACCATTCTGAGCTAGATTGGAGGTGTCGAGAAGAAGAATTCATATTTTGCTGAGTAAATATATTTGAATTATGTGACTGTAGAATCCAATCTATTATGTAAATTGAACGGACGACAAAGGTCTGGTTGGAGCTACTCCTATCAAAATCAATGGTCACAATTGTATCATCGGGGCTTTATTACACCCAGAACCAAGCCTCAAAGAAATCATCGATGACATAAGCATCTCAATATCACTGAAGAAAACCCTAATATCAACGACGACAATATGGATGGAGGAGGATGATCCCTTAGGGAAAAAATATCAATGGACGCAGAAGATGGCACGTGGAAATATTCTATTGGAGAAAAAGCTTCAAATTGGGGCCCAATACCATTAAAGTCTTGATTTTCGACGAGTTATATTCAACATGGAAAATCTCATGATCACCGAAAATGATAACCAAACCTACTGAAATAAATTACCAATGATGACAGTGCTATCGATGTCAAGGTAATCAACAAAAAAAATCAACTCTTGTTAAGTTGGATCGACGAATCCCAAAAGGACATGAAAGAAACAAGGAAAATGTCATTTGTCCAATGCCAAGTCAGCAAAATGATAGAGAAGAGCAAGAGGAAGGGATGATGTTACATCCTTGGAGACACCACATCATCTAATACACATGGAAGGAGTCCACTTGGAGGACATGACAAGCTGACGTAAGAAATCCACAAGAGTAGACATGTGTAACACATTGTACAAAGCCACATGTCAAATTTCCGAGTCAACATGGTGTACAAACAAGAGTCCACAGTTGTGATGACCTCAATATAAGGTTAGTTGCGAAGTCAATGCCACATGTAGCAGAACGATTGATCCATGTTTCATAAAGTACAAAGTCATAGATCCCTTGGAAGGTTTGGTCGAAGAAGATCTTGACCGTTGGTTGAAGTCTCTTAAATAAATATACGTTATTAATCAGAGAAACACTAGTCGGAATAGATGTCGTTGCATGTAGTGGAGGTAATTTGACAAAGGAGCTCCAAAGAGTGATCTAGACCATAAATCAAATTGGTTGTAGGAGATATCTGGACCATTCATCGAAGTGCAAGGTTTCACAAGGACTCCAAAACTCCAAATTAATAAGAACCGTTAATCTATTAGAGTTGTAGCAAAGGAATATGGATCGTCCATCAAAGTGGCAGTAATGACAAAATCTAACCAGTCATCGGAGGAGATCTCAAGATATATGGACCATCCATCAAAGAATCATTGGTTAAAGTAGATTGGTTGACTGCAGTGGAGGCACTATGATGAAGGAGCTTCAAGGAGAAATCTAGACCATCGGTAGACATGCAAACAATATGCGATGACAATTGTAGCTCTACGTGGGTCCCACCTAGCCATTTTACAAAAGGATTGAGGAAGGAAATATAATGGTCGTGTAGGTTGAAGGAGAAATGAAATCAACACCATTGATTTGGCTATTCAAGGACCGTTGGATCTTCCATAGTATGGGCCATCAAAGTGATGTTAATGAATAATTATGAGCAATTGGATGAACTAGAAAGAGAATCTCCACCGTTCATTAGAGAGGCTCTAGTCATAGTGAGCCACATCATTCAAGTCCAATGAAGTTACATCGAAAGGAAAACTGACGGTGATGATCTATTTGGATTAGTATAGAATGACGACACATAGATATCGATAGAATTGGTAGTCCCAATATGAAAGAAGCTAGATCGACGGATGAGATCAAATCAGATCTAGATCTAACAGTGTATGAGTGATGAGGTCCAAATGGTCTGATATCCTGGTAGTTTAGATGTTATGGATATTAGATATTATAGTTACCATCTAATAAGGAGATGATTGAATGACTCATCAAGGACATTGTTTATATTTTTTAGATCATATCAACGCTTGAGATCTATTTGAAGACTTAATTAGAAGGTGGATGAGCATTGAGGACCAATGAACCATATCATGTGAAACAAAAGAAAAATAAACTAGATTTCATGGAGGGTTTTGTAGCCTTATTTGAAGAATCGATGGACCTGGAGCTGACTTCATCAACATAAAATTAGGTATATGGACATATCTAGGAGAGAATGAAGTCTATAAATAAAGATTCCCAAACCAGAATTTGTGTAGTACGAGAAAAATGAAGTAATAAGCATGAGGAGAATAGAGGCTCTGGTGTTCATACGAAAGTGTGGAATCAACGAAGATGATCTGAGATTTGATGATACAAAGGGTGAAGCATGCTGGAGAGGTATTATGAAGAAAAATTATAAATATTCTAAGGATGGTGTTAGAAAAACAAGATCGTGGAGCAATAAAATAAAAAAAATGTGGAAATAAAACACAGAAGATGCACAATACAATAGAGACACATATATATGTGGTTCACCCAGTGTGGGCTACGTCCACCAGAGAAATTGCCAGATCCTTCTTTTATTATTATCCAAAAAATGAAGGGATACAATCTACATCCCAACTTTTGTAACTTCCTATTATTTCTCTTAACGTATCCTCACTCATAATACAATATTCGCAATGATACATAGCCACAATAAATTTCCCTCATAAGGGAGGGTTTCCTTCTAGGGAAACAAAACCCAACATAACTTCTACCGTAATATCTACGAACATATAATGAACAGTCTATATTTACTATGAAATTACAATATACATTTACAAGGAAAATTTTCCTTTGAGGGCTTTGCCCCCGAATTCCCGCCGGGGGACTGCATTCCCCCAGACCCTGCAAGGGGGGTAACCCCCTTTCACTCCCCCGCATGGAGGAGTGTACATTCTTCCAAGGTGTAAAGTCTTCATGGGGTATAAACATGGCTGAAAAAATAGACCTCTGAATCAAGAAGATAATCAGGCTCCACAACCAACAGGTGGTAGGGTGGAGCAAGGAGCGAGATTGATGTCTCCTAAAAGTTAGTGCCTATGAAAAATAATTCTATGGGTTGGTGCCCATTGGCTCAGTTGGTGGTCAATAAGGGGATCTGTGTCCCATGTAAGTTGTTGTCTGCAAAGATAGTTGCAGATTGGTGTTTGTTGTAAGTTGGTTCTTACAAATTTTATAAAGAAAGTTTTGTGGTTTTCTCCCATTTGGGTTTCCACATTAAATCTCTATGTATTATGAATTTCATGATTAACTGTTGGTAAATAACATATTTTGATTAAAAAGAAACATTGGTAAAATAAATTAATGATTACTATGTAATATTAATTCACCCCTCTCTCAATATTCCAACAACATCATCATCGCAATCCATTACATGAGGTATCTCATTAACCAAGAATAAATCATAAACCACATTAAATGAAAGAGGTACCCAATTTCGTTATACATAATATTAATTCATCCAACATGTGCATACATTCTAAACCATATCATAGTAAAGGTGCCCAATCAACCATAACAAGGTACCCAATGAATCATAGCAAGGTATCCCATCAATCGTAGCAAGTTCTCCAATCATACCAATAAACATAACAATGATTCCAATCATACCAAATTAACCAATGATATCATTAATCATAACAAGGTATCCAATTATACCAAGATATCCCATTATATCACTAATCATAACAAGATATACAATCATATAAATAATTCTAACATGGTATCCAATCATATCAATAATCATAACAAGGTATACAATCATAGAAATAATCATAATAAGTTATTTGATCATAGCAATAATAATGATAATAGCAAGGTATATAACACATGTATACATCTTCAATAGTAATACGAAACTAATCAATGTCAATGTATCCAACACAAGTGCATACATATCATTAAATATATATTTAATAGGGCATCCACATATGCAAGCAACATATCAGGGTGACTCACATCATAACATGACGAGTCATATTAATCCTCATTAAGGGTTATCATGACTACCCAAATATCATCAAGAATATGCAATATTATCATCAATATCCATAGCATTGAAACAACAATAAGTGTTGATGGTCTCTTAAATTTGATTCTTTCTTCCACCTTATTTCACTATTATGTCATCATATTTAACCATAAACCATCACATTTACTTTAAAAAGTTGGTATTTTATTTAAATCCTTTGATTAAAAGAAATAAAAGTAAATGGTGTGAATTCATTCTTAATTGATTATTATTAGTGTATTTTATATGGTTTTATTAATGATAAACTAATTCATGATATTGTGTTAGATATGTGTTTCCATACATTGGATCAGGATCAAATGTCTTGAGATTCCAACACTCATTCCGACACTCGTTCCCATATTTTGGAACAAGAGAATGAGCTCAAAATTACATATTAGGAAAATCCATCCCTTCATCCGGTAGCCCGAATTTATATCAGACATATCCAGACCTCCATTCGACCCTTATTACGAAAGTGTAATAGATTTGGCCATTAGCATACTTGCGGGAGTTTTCAGGAAAAACTAGAAGATGGGTTTTTTACCCATTATCTCCCTCTTTCTATGGATCCTATTGATTTAGATTTAGATAGTGAAATATATATCCTATATTCTAGCGATGATTTTAGGACTCATTTCCTATTAATAGAAGAGTTAAACAATTTTTTGGTTTTGAGAGAGAGTCAAACCTTTCAGTGGTCGACCTCTCAGACTCTATATATACTTGAGCTCGCTAGCATGACATGATTGACCTAGAGAAACCGTTTAAGAACTCTGTGTAAAACTTGGCTCTGTTATTCACTTTAATGCAAATTGATAAATTAAGCTGAGTTTGTGATCAATTCATGAGCTGGAGTAACACAACTGCTCGGGGGGGCCCACCAGTAGTCTGTGTGGCTCATTTCTTTGTTTATTTAGATTTCTAACCTCTCTTTTGCATGAGTTGTTCTAATTTATCTTTACAATCATTCTCTTATAATTTCTCTGTATAACCCATTTCCTTATAACTTTTCTAATTACCCTTTCTTGTTCTAATCTCTTTTTGCAGTCATTTTCTTATAATCTCCTTTGTGTATTTTCAGTTGTAGTAATCAATTTTTTTAATTGTAACTTCATTGTATGTATTCACTTGACATATTCACACCATGCTATAAATATAAATCTTCTTTGTAATTGGAGCACTAGGAACTGAGCATGTTTATTAAGAAGTTGTTCATGACTAGTTAAAATAGATTAAATTAACCCCTGCAGTACTGTGTAATCACTATACCTCTGTGGGTATATTTCCAGTTCAAGTATGACAACATAATTTCTGATTTTAAATCCTCTTTGGTAATTAATTCATCAGTCTATCTGGTTATGAGAACATGTGTTTAATATATTGATATTCTTTGAATGGAAAATTTTCCAGTAGATTGTTTTGTTTCTACTTTTCATTTTTATGTAGAAATCAATGTTATAATATGAATTGAGTAAATGAATCACAGAGTTAGATTTCCAAGTAAAAAGAGTAATTAGAATAGTAATATTTCATGCCTAGGCTCATATTTTTCATAATAGATTCTTGCACTAGTTTGTTATTCTGGTACCGATTTTCAATTTTTCCCTTACATTTATTTCTGCATCTTAGTTTTCTCGCATTTTAAATTTCCAATAGCTTTAAATAACCAACGGATATATTAATGACCTAATTCATGAGATATGGTCATTCCATGTCGGGTTTCTTCCCTAGGTGACAAATTGTTTTAGTTTGTTTAATCTCTTTCTTATTTGAGTGTGTTGCCGACATTATATTAGACTTCTAAATTAGAGCTTTAGACCTGCACATATAGTGCTAGCACCTCGAATCTTATGAGCCCTGGGTTCAAAATTTAATGTCGAAATAGATAGCATATATTTCACTAAAAAATTTTGGTGTCATTTCTCGGGAGGTGCTAAATAGATTAGAGTGTATGTAGGTAGGTTTCCTTTAATTACACAACAAGGGGGAGGAGAAACTTTAAGATGAGAGGTAAGAACCTGCGCATCCATTTTAATGCGTTTCTTCAAATCCTTGTTGTTCCCTTTCGATAAGAATTTTTATCTTTTCTGCAAGTTTGTTTAATTTTCTTAGTATGTTTACTTTCCTGCAATTTACTTTCCCGCAAGTGTTCTTTCTTTCCTTCAATTGTGTTTTAGTTTTGAAGAGATAACTCTTGTTAAAATATAAATCAGTGACATCGAGGTCTAAAATAGCATTAGGAGTTCAAGTTTCCTTTAAGTAGTGTGCTTTAAGTTTTTCAATTAATTTTATTTCATTTTTGTTTCAATAGCGTTAAATTTCAGTTATTATTTCATTGGGTGTTGTAAGCACCCCATATACTCACCCATGTGTGAGATAGGACTCATCAACCGACAAAATGAATGAAAAAATTATAATCTTGGAAGAACTCTCTCAAATCCTGGCAGCAACCGGGATTTCTCCTTCTCAGGAAGAAGATATTTTGGCAGCAACCAAATATTTACCTATCTTTTCGGAAATACTAGAAGTACAAAAGTTCCTGGAGCTACAAAAATATTCTCCTTTCCAATCTGCAAAGGAAGCTGAAAAATTAGGGACTACATCTGATAGAGAGCGATCATTAAGATCCTCAACATGCATATCAATATATCCTTCATGTACTAATGAAATCAATCATCCAGAAGAGGAGGATATGCATAGATATTACATAGAAAATTGATTCCAAGAGGTAGTTAGGCCACAATGCCATTTTCTCTTGCAACGCTTCTTGCTGCCAAACAAAAAAGGTCGGTTCGTTCCTCATATCTAGACACTCATTGAGGTAATTGTTTCATATGTGGATATGGTTAAGTTTCTTGTTTTTCTTCGCACATGGTTACATTGGAAAAGTTCTTAAACTTGAATAAAGAGTTTTATTTCTTTTTAGGTAGAGTAGGATAATAAATAAAATCCGCATCATATTAGTATCAAGTTAATGCAACATATCTTTGTGTTTTGTTTTTCAATAAAGGAGCTTAGATGAAGATAGTATTAATAGTTTAATACTAGAAACCAAAACAATTATGGATCTTTATTTCCCTTATTACATACATATTTCAGACCATTAATAATAACAATAGCCTAAATGCCAATCTTTAAAGCACTATGGGGATTTAATAAAACCTTAAGGTATTCATAATAATACCCCTAGGTAACTTGTACATCCCAAGATTCATACCAAAGCTAGTTATTCAAGCATCTTTACCAAATAGTAGCAGGAGAGTGAATGAAACTTCTACTTATGAGGGAACACTACTATAATCTTATATGAAGAAGATAGACTTAGGGACTAGAGACACCTTTACTTCATTCTCTTACAACCTCATCCACTACACAATAAGTAATTTTGACAATGATATGTCTTTGGAATAATATAAATGCATAAGTCTATTTTTCATGCAAACAATATCTTATGGTCAATTTATAGAGTTTCCTCCAACCCATATACCATCCCATTCCATAAAAAGGTTTTCAGAGTTGTCTCCCCATCTCATTGCAAAATAAATACATACATACAAATCTAAAGGGTGGTGGTAAAGGCTATAATATGGGTGTAAGAGGCTAACCCGATGGGATAATAAACAGGTTTGTTGGAAGTGGGTACCGACCTATGGTATGACTAGGAAAGCCCATAGGGGTACTGAACAATATCTCTTAGCTTTGACTTAGTTCTGATACCAAACTGTAGCATCCCCTATCTTCCACAGACACTGGGAAATGCCACTACTATGGAATATTCACATATAAATATAATATGCATTAAATCAAATTAACACATTTTAACATAGAGTTATTGTTACCTTTCAGATTTAAATAGAATTAAAAACAATTCATAATGAAACGTAACACATGATAACATTCCAGCATTATGCATAACATAAAATTAAGCAGATAAATTATACTTATCTTTCAACTAGAATAACACCACCAACTGCGTGTAGAACTTCCATGAACCTCCCATCCATAGACTGCGCTACTCATCACTCTCAGTAGTAGGGCACCCCCGAGCTAGGACTAAGCTCCACCGGGCAAGGGAATCCTAGGCTAGGAAAGGTCAACAGGAAGACACACATTTTATGAGGATGGATTCTCTCCCAGGAGCCACTTATGCCCTTTTCTCACAGACTGTCATTGCCCACATGCTTGTCCCACCCCAGGAGTATAAACCTTCACTGTCTCACCGGACAGTCCTTAGGCTGCTAAACCTCCCTTGCCTTGGGCTTCAACAACAGGTCGGGCTGGAATTCTTTGAGCTATGTGGCAACTACAAGACCCCTTCCAAGAGTTCTCATTTTCTCTACGCACTCTCTCACCTGGAGAGAGTCGCTCATAGGCCTAACAACCTTCTTCTTCAACCACAACCACCTCTCTCACCTAAAGAGAGTGTTTCACATAGGCCTGAAAACCTGCTTCTTCAACTCTGTTCCAACACAAGGAGGACAATTGCAAGGCTCAACAAGGAACATATGACAACAACAAGCCACACTCAACCAAGGAAATGCATGGCCAAAAAAGCCCACAGTTATAACACACATGACATAGACATTTACAAAATGTTCAGGCTTCACAAAAGATGCAACTCAGTCCACGTGTTTGCCACTAGTTTCATGGTGCGTGACAAGGAATCAACGTAGAGGTCGATCATAGAGAAAACAAGATAGATGGCAGATCAAACCACAAATTTTCCCATTGAGTTCAAGATGTGTGACCAGGAAACAATGCAGAGGTCGATCACAGAGGTTTTGGGTTCCGACTCTCGAATGGAAGAATTGACAGAATGAACCACCTTCCCGTGAGGGTTTCCTTCATTGTGCGCAGGTATGAAAATGAAGACGCAGAGGAAAAACTGGTTCAGACATTCCCCGATCCCAGTGAACTTAGGCGAAGGATGATAGAATTGGAAGAGAAACCAACAATGATGGCTTTCCTAGCTATAAATGCATGTGCCCAGGTTGACACATGTCTTCCTGCAGTCACATGCACTCCACTTAGCATACGTTCCTTTTCCAGGAACTTAAGACAACACTCAACATGTCCATCTTAGCCTTCAGGAATTAATATTAAAATATTATTCATTTAGAGGTAATCCCCCTAGCTTATCCCCTAGGCCCAAACACTTAGCCCCCTCCCTTGCCCAGCCTTGTGGAAGCTTAGTCCCCCATCACGCTTTCTTCGTGGTCGGTAAACATGCATCGATGTGTATATTTGTCTTAATAGTTTTGCATAATTACATATACAAAACAGACTCCTAGCCTTAACATTCTAGGCTCTCTATCCTAATCACCACATAAGCCTCCTATCTTATTATAACTCAGCTCACCAGCCTATCAAATATGTTTACAATTCATAATTACAACTGGGGCTCTACCGGGGGATATTACAATCCCCTCCCCTTGTTTTTGCACTGTCCTCAGTGCAACTTGTTTATACATATATAATTCAAAAATTCTTCAAAAGCTCCAAGATTTAGCTATTGGAAGCCCATTATCTACCTGGTGCTTTAATTTCAAGTACCAATTCTGGTATCCATACTGCAACTGAAACTCAATTTCTCTATTCCATAGAGTTGCTTCAAGAAAGCATTCAACTTATTGTTCCTTGTTACATGCTTCAATTAAACCTCATTGAAAGCACCAAATGGATGTAGATCCACAATGTTCCATCCATTGATAAACTCTCAGCAGTGCTATGAGTCCACAGACATAAACAATTTTCTCATACACCTATTCATTCATATGCCACATTAGAATATAGATGCAATATATATACAGGAAATTCTAATAACATTATAACCTATATATGAATTACGAGATACATAACATAGAATGAATAAAGAATTAATACTTATCTTTTGATTGAGAAGACTTCCATATCAACATGGTCTAGGCCAAGGTACCAAACCTCAACAACACTCCAACCATCCAAAACCCAACAACACTCCAACCATCGGTCTCTCATTCCCCACATGTCTATCCCACCCCAGGAGTGTACACCTTCACTTTCACATAGTCCATCGGCCGTTACACCTCCCTTTCCTTGGGCTTCAACAATAGGCCGGACCAGAAGTCTCAGAGCATTGTGGCTCAAGGAGTTCGAACTTCCCTCAAAGGTCTCCAATCAACATCTTCCCGAGCTACTCTTTGTAGTCAACATTCTATTTTTTATCAAAATCATCTCATCTACATCACCCACATGTAGTTATCATGAGAAAACATACAGAAATTCATTTAGGAACTCCAACTTAGTTCAAAAGGGAATTCATCTTTCCCCCCCAAAACATGAAATTCTATTTCATAATTCATCTTGGCTATTGCCATATTATGAATGCAACCATCCTTGTGGTTGTCCACAGGCACCAAACTGCATACCATTTTCCTACAAGACTTCATATTTCATACTGCCAACAATTCGTCAGTATTTCCTGTACATCATAATTCAATTGCAATATGTACAAAATCTTATGCAGTGGTCTTAGAATTTCTTGCACTTAGCAATTCAATCACAATTACCCAACAATTACTAAACTAGAACAACTCATCATTCTATGCATATGCATGTTAACAGTAATATTTGTAAGTTCTTTACTTCTTTTTCTGAACAAGAAAATTTCTTGTAGTCCATGCTCATGTGACTACTTGACTTGCAACGTTTCTATTGCAATGTCTAACACCTCCCTGAAATGTCCTCAACTTCATGAGTTAACAACATTCCAGTTGTTAGTAACAATTATTTCCATGCAATAATATATATGCATGTACTTACAAAACACATTCAACCATTGCATTTAGTATACAATTCTATCACTTACTATGCATGAGTACAATTCTCAATGCATTCTTATTCAGTGCACCCTGCATTGAATTACATAACTCTCTTTATCTCAGTCATGTATCTCACCATCCATAAGTTGGAAATCTGGCCAATGTGTTGACACATTCTCCACACACTTCCTATTGTCTTCCCAATTAATTAGATGCCTTCCTTTTTGACCCGAACACTACACCAATAATATAATTATGTGGTGTTCATTAGTGTTAGCAAAAAGGTTGCAGCCCAAGTTTTATTTAAAAGTAGGAATATTTTAGTACCTGTGTGGCTCATAACCTTTCCATATCCAACCAGGTCCTGGTATCATACATGACTATCTTACTGACATTTATTCCTATAACCAATTCTTATCTTTAATTCTTTGGTTATTACCCCATAACCAAATTAATGTGACATTCTACTATGTCAGTGTGTGCATTCAGAAGCTAAAAATCATTGAATTAATACAGGCCTCTAGCCTTTACCACATCCAGTGGTATGCATTCAATAATATAATCATGTGATTTTATAAAATAACTTTGGCCGAGGAAATTCTTAGCAAAATTTCCTTTCAACAATTATGCAAAATGAGTGATAAAAACTCATACTTGCATGACTACCATTAATAAATTTTTATACTACCTGAATATCTGATGGCAGTAGAAGATTTCATGCTTATTTTATCAAACTTATAACCAACACTTCAGCCCTCTATTTCTTCCTTCCTTATGCAACAACATCACCAACAACACTTGCAAACATGCAAGCATTCTTTCCTGCTAACCCAACGAGCCATAACATACTTGCTGCCACAAAAATTGCAGCAACTTCTTTCTCCCTATAAAATTTTTTCTTGTTGATCCCAGAAGTATTCAATTTTTCCTGGATTACTGAATCTTCTTGTGCTCCCACTATGATCACTGTGCATGATTATTCCTTCCCTGGTCACTTTCGACGCAGTTCCCCCACCTCAGCGGGGTCTACTGACCTCCTGGTAAATGGATCTTCAACTCTCAAAGATGGGGAAGCTCTTCGAGTCCCTACTAGAACCTCCATGAAACAAATCCATGGGCCTTGCATGAAACCTCACCCACGATAACTAGCAGCGGGTGCAAGCTTCCTCTACATGACCACCGTCTATGACCACACACCTATCCAAAAGGCATTTCAATATTTCGCATACCGGGTGTTTCGATATGAGTCACCCTTGACTCTCTCTATCCCTGAAATCCGAAATAAGAGCCTAGAGCATGCTAGCTATTATATTAACTTCCACCGACGTGACCTCTAGCTATGACCTGGGGCCCAGCTTCTGAGCGTTACAGGACTTTACCCTTTGTCAACTTCAAGTATTATCTCTCCTCCTTTCTCCCAAGGTCCAAACTCCTGAAACCTGTTCACCTCATATCGATAGTCCACATCTTTCTGGGTTCGACGGTCCAGATCAATTCCTCGCGAATCGACAATTCATGTTTTGGGGTTTCGAAAAACTGTTCCCCTCTTTTATTTCGATCTCTAGTTTTACGAAATCCACGTGAGTTAGATCCAATAACTCACAACTCCTCGTAATACAATGGTGAGGATCCTTTCTCGTGAATCAGGACTTTGCGGTTCACGAAATCAGAAAACAGTTCTCTTCCCCTTTCAAACTTCCGACTTCACAAAATTCAGGTGCATCAGATCAACGACTCACATGCGCCATGATTCAATGGTCTATATCCCTCCTCGCGAAGCGGATGTTCGCGTTTCAGGATTTTCGAGAGGAGCTTCCTCCATTCTCCCAACTCCTGATTTCCGATTTCCCGATGAAAGGAATCAATGGTTCGATCTTCCTTGACATCGACGGTTTTCTACCTCTCCTGAGCTTTCGAGTGTTGAATGACTCCCAGTGTTATCCTCCTCGCATTTTCTTTTGATCTAACGACACACGGCTATCGATGCTTCTCCCTCCAAGGATTCCTACCATCCGTTCAGGTTCTCAATGACTTCTTGATAAATATCTTGGTGTCAATTCTTCTAGACTTGACTTCCTCCCTAACTTGAAGGATTTTGAATATTTCGAAGGTTTCAACGGTGTTTTCCCTCCCGAGCTTCTGTCAATGAAATTTTAACTTCACCCTGGTGCACACTGGTGCTCTACGTGCGAACTTGTATTATTTCTCCCTGAGATTTTAACTTACTCAGTCTCAAAGGGACTCAGCCCTTCTACGTCTTCCAAAAGACTTTTTGGTGCCTTCCTGACACACTCTACGATCGTCTTCTTGAGACCTTCGAACTTAAAACAAGTTCCCTCTATAAGCACTCTATGCGCTTGATATGCACACTCTGCATACAAAAGTTTTACGCTATCTCTTCTGAGCTTCGTGTCGAAAAACACTCTCTCACGCACACTCATTGCACTTAGTATGCACTCCTTGCATATCTTACCGAAGAGAACAGTTGAAACTTATTCAATTTCTTCACAAACTCATTCACTCACCAAGAACATCATACGTTCAAAAAACACATAATAACAGTAAACTATGAAACAGTATCAACACTATACAGTTGGATCAATTTTCTATATTCTATTCATTTTAGAAATAAAAACATGATTACAACTCTTGTCTTTCATAGACACATTACAATGAAAAATCGTCTAAAGACCAAGAAGTCTCTCTCTTGCCTTCTTTATTACATCTGAAGACATCTGTATCACGTTTTATGTTTTAATGTAACCATTACATATGGATTCCTCTTTCTGAAACCTTCCCATTCACAGCTTCCTTGCTCAATTCTAAGCCTTGAGAAGAAAGCAACGATCCTTTAAAACTTATGCTTCTTCTCTGATGCACTTCTTGTGCAACGATCTCTTTTCTCTAAGATAATGGCTCTTAGATATTTTTTGAACCCTATCACAAAGTTCCAGGTCTTCAGTATCCTTTTGATGCAAGTTCTAACCAGGCAAAACCTACCTGCTTCCTTCCTAACCCTTTTCCCTTCTTTAACACAGTTTTCAGGCACTAGCCCATGTTCTCTCAGCCCCCGACCCATGCGAACATGGGTCATGATCAAGCACTAGATCAATAGGTGCTTACTTGGGACTTTAGCTTCATAATTTTTCAAAGCACAACACAACAATCTCTCGTAGTTTCGAGTTACCGAACTCACGAAGTAGGGTGGATCAACGGTCCACGTCTACCCATGATCCAACGACTGACACTCACTGTGGAACTTCTGTCATCGAAGATTTGGGACTTCAAAGCTTCGGAATTTTGTGCATCAACACATTCTGAACTATTAATCTCTAAAATTTCCCAATCACCTTTTGTGACATCGTTACGTTACATCACTTAACATTTTCCCAATTGCAGGGGCAAGCAGCGGTGGTTTTGAAGTAACCCTCCTTTCATCCTGCAATTCTTTTGACATTGGCACGTAACCCCTCGGTGAAACCATGGTTTGGATTGTGGGACCACCTTGGAGAATTAGCTTCAGTGCAACTTGGGTCCCCGCAATGCCTTCTGCCCATTGATCTTGATGTATCGTGATCAACGCCATTGTGGGTCCTCCGATCTTTAACTATGTAACAACCCTAGTTAAATAGTTGCATAGGATTATCAAGTAAAGTTAATTAATTAATTAACTGTCTTAATGTGTATTAGTTAAGTAATGATTAACTATTAATAAAATTAATTTATTAATTAATTATTTATTTATTTTGATTAATTAATTAATTGAGTACTTAACACACTTAAGGTTTGGATAAAGAATTCAAGGCTTAATAAATTTAATTTATTTATGATAAGACTTTGTGTATGATAGGAGATACAGTAGTAAATGGACTTTAATGTATTTATTATAAGACTTTATGTATGACAGGGGAGAAGGAGTAAATGGGGGGATAAGGTGGGTGGCCTTAAATGATGGAGGAGTCAGTGAATGAGGGGGGATATATGACTGGGCAGAGGCTACGGGAGATCATTATGAAAATTTGGGGAGGAAACATTATTTTGGGAGGAGGACTGTATTTCCTGGTTTGGGGGATATTTTCTGGTTTTGGAGTTTGGTTTTTGGAGATTGGGTGAACTGTTGTAGGGGCACCAGGTTGTTGGGAGTTTTGGGCTCGGGGGCCAGGAATCCTCACGAAATCCTGGAGCTAGGGAGCTGGAAAGGCTGCTCCTAACTGGATGGGTGGTTAGTCGGTTTTGGGCAAGGTTTGGTCAGAGCATCAGGCTGGGAAAAGCAGCAGAGAGGACAGTCGGATACTGGGATAATAGCATTAGGCAGAGGTATTTTTATTTATGAATTTGTTGAGTTATGTGATGATTATGTAATTTATTTTCATGCTATGGATAAATTTAATTTCTGCGAAATTTTAAATGCTTATATAATGATTAATGAATTATTTATGCATTGAAAGAAATTTTATGTTTAATTGTATGAAATTGTTTTTAGGCTTGATTAATTGAGGTCACTACACATGGTATCAGAGCTTCAGTTTGAAGCACTGGAGCCTTAAGGGCCTACCTACCCACCTACCCAACTTAGGAATGGAACTGTACCCACCCAAAAATTTAAACAACCCTAAATAATCTGTATAGGATATATATATATATATATATATATATATATATATATATTGAAAGCAGTCCAGGGGCCCTGAAACTCTTAATTAGATAAATTTGGTCCAAGCTCCAGCTCCACCTAACCTACAAGCCAAGCACAGAAATTTTTAACAAAAATATAAATATAAATGACATACATATTGAAAATGTAAAGGAAGTAGAGTCCTTACGCATGGTATATTGTATAGTAAATAATAATGTATAGTAATATTGTATAGCAAATATCGCAACAAAAACAAAACCTTAAAGACCAAAGACAAAACGAATGCGATGATTATCAATGGCTCATATCAAGTGTGAGATTTAATCTCTCTTTGTGGACACCAACCCAAGCGTAGCATCAATAGATAACACCTTCAAATGGGGGCATATACTCAAGACCTATCTCTTGCTGATCATTGTTGACATTGCCCTATTCTACTCATTGACATTTATTCAAAAGATGATAGAGAAACAGTGGCCACGTCTTATTTTTCTTAAAATATACTTCAAAACAAAGTGAAATCCATGTGATGCTACTTCAAAAAAGTTCTAAAACCAAATTATTGTTGTCAGTTACTAATAATAACTCAAGAATGATAACAGAACATAATGGCCAACACTAAGAAAACAAAAAAATCCTCATAAAACGAATAAAATTCTAACCTGCATGGATTATTTAATATGCTAGGAAGCCCTATATTTTCAAAAAATGTAACAACTGTGCTAGACGGTCCCATAACCCATCTAACACCATTTGATGGAAGCAACATATCACTAGCAAACTTCTTCTGTATTCAGAGAACGTGACTTAATACTAGAAATAAAAGATAAAAGAACAATAAAAACAACAACCCTGCAATGCTTAAGGACTGTAAATCATCTGTGCCATTGTATCTCTTTGTTTCTATAAATCATTCTACCAAAGCCGCAGACTAAGAACCGAGCAAAGTCACATGGAGGAGGAGCCATGGGGGCAAGGTGAGGTGCATTGTGCACCAACAAACAAACAAAAAAACTAACAACCAAACACCATGCATCAATTCACGGGGAGGAGCCGCGTGCTACAAACACAAAAAAAAATTATTAATAAAAAACAAAATGCTACAGCTTCAACAACCACTACCAGAAATATATAATAGATTAAAAATAAAAAATAAAAACAAGCTCCAGGTTAGCCAGCGCACAAGCTCCAAACCAATACACATGGTATCATCTTGTGCACAGCTTGAAGATTTTAGTGTCAAATTAAACCCCGCAGCTGGATTTTCTTCCCTTCCATTATCAAGAGACCCCGCATCCCAAATCCTCCCTGCAAAGTCGTGACCAAGCGCGCACTCCAAAAATTTCTATTAATAAACAAAAACAAAAAAAGAAAAACATACAAGCCAACACTCAGCACAAGTCACATGGAGGGTAGCTCACGAAGAGCATAGTGTTTGCACATGCGTCCACCTGCATAACGTGGCCTGCAAAACCAAGCACCCAGGCCCCATGCATCAAGTCGCATGAAGGAGGGTCGAGCCGAAGCAGAAACGATGATGTTTGGAACCCTGGACAAAATCCTGGAGAGATCCAGTGTGGGCGACGAAACCTACTTGCCCAAAGCAGTAATGGGCCCGGGACTGTGCTCCACAATGAAGGAGGAGCCAAAGCCATAGTGCCCAAGACAAAGCCACCGAAGAAGAGTCGTAACAATACACAACACGTGCCTCAGCCACACATAGCCAAAACAAAACACACAAAAGTTGATACCAAGCACCCAAAGAACAAGAGGCATTGTGTTTACACCGTGCCTCAACCACACACAACCAAAACACAACACATGAAAGTCGATACCAAGCGCCCAAAGAATAGATCCAAAGCTCAGCACCAAAGTCGAAACCAGTGCTAAACCACGGCCAAGAGAGGAGCCTGCAAGAGGCATTTTCTCTTGCACTATACGTCAAGCCGAGTGCTCAGTCAAACCGAGACCAAACACTCAAGTACCGAGCTGAATGGGAAAACCCTTACCAGAGTGAGAGAAGGCCATGGTGGCCAACTATGTAACCAGAGACCTCGCAAGAAGAAATGATGAGGAAAAGAGGAATTAGGGTTACGACGATAGGGGTTAGGGTTACGATGATAGGGGATTAGGGTTACAGCAGGGCGGGCACATGGAATCCATGCGTGCCCGCACCTTTTTTTTTATTATTTTGATTTTTTTATTTTATTTTTATATTATTTAAAATATATATATATATATATATATATATATATATATATA
>ML782766.1:110729-143676 GCA_009831015.1 Picea engelmannii | reverse complement strand
ATATATATATATATATATATATATATAGTATAATTTTTTTTTTTTGAAATGTTTTGGGTCCATGGGTTTTGAACCCACGACCACCCACCACCCAAGCCTTAAGAAACAACCAAACACCAACGCACCAAGGAAATCCCACGAGTCAAGCATCGAAGGATAGCCTTAGACTCATTACTTCGACATTAGGTTGGAAGTCACCTTAATAAGTTGTAAACACAAAGTATAAGGACTTAGAACAAGATAAGCGGGAGGGGGCTTCATGCGCACTAGGAGGGTAAGTTAGAGGAATTAGCGAGTGGGGTACAGTGCTAGCATAGAAACTGGGTGAGGGAATCAATAGTTTTCTTAGGCGAAGACATCAATCTTAGACGCTTAAACCCTAACCTAGCCACTTCCCTAAAGAGAGTAACATCTTTTTACAGACAAGTAAAAAGAAACTTACGCCTAACCCTATTTTCTAGTTAAGTTGCGCAATGAGAAACGTCCTTGAACTCACCCTGACAACTTTGGTTGATGCAAGTTAAATCATACAGGATGGTTAGGACTCAAGGGAATCGAGGCAAAGGAGCATCGTCGCAGGCACCTCCAACACCGCCAGCGCCGCCACCACCATCGCCCGAACTAGCTCTCATACTGCGCTCTTTGGAGGCCATAAATGAGACTTTAAAGGGGTGACAACCAGCAGGGATCGAAGTGGAACCCCCACCATCTGGAATGGGTAATCTAGAAGCATCAATGGATTCAGGGGGAGGACCTCCACCCGAAGACATCACTACAGAATTGTAGAAGATCAAACTTCCAGAGTTTGTCGGGGGTCGTGCCAGTGAACGCGCAGAAGCATGGTTGGAAGGCATGACAAGGTGTTTTGCCTTAAGGGACTATGCGTCCACCTCAAAGGCGAAGATAGAAATTTTTCAGTTAAGAGACAGTGCCTTGAACTAGTGGGGCAACCTCGAAAGACAACTGCATCTTACCCCGGACACCGTATCTTGGGAACTTTTCGAGGAGAGGTTCCAAAGGAAATATCTGTCAGCTTACTATGAGGAACAACAGGTAGGAGAATTTCATGCTCTAGTACAGGGAAACAAAACCGTAGAGGAATATGAGATTAGGTTTATGGAATTGTTCAAGTATGTTTCATATATGGATAATGACCAACGACAAGCATAATGCTTTGTCTATGGGTTGAACCCTAAGATAAGGTATATGGTGCGGATGTGGAAACCGTCTTCAATAGCGGAAGCTGTGGAAAATGCACTTTATGCAGAGCAACACATGAACTTAACCAAAGGTACAAGAACGACCTTCCCGCATCATTCGGGATCCGTAGGGAAGGCCCCTAGGACATTTCCTAGGGGAGGGGGCTCAAGGCCACCTCCATATGGTAACAAAGTCGCACCAAGGATAGTAGCCATAGGAATTTCAATGGCAGGGAATGCAGCATCTCATTCATCAACAACGATGCAAGCAGGTCCACGGCCATCTCAGGGAGCAACTAGTAGGGGCAAGGGTTCCAGGGGAAGGAACTCATTTCAGAGACAGTCACAGAATAGTCCGCAAGTTCAATCTCGTGTTACCTATTGGGGATGTGGAGGACCCCATAACCAGCGTGACTGCCCAGAGTTACAATCATGATTTGTGCATAGAGAAGGAAAGGCCCCGATGGGAAGAGCAAGTAGCAGCCACCATATTTATGCAGCGATTAATAATTGTCAATCTGAACATCAATCCACGGTGGTTGAGTCATTAGGTACGCTAAATCATATCAATGCTAAGATTTTATTTGATTCTGGTGTGACAGATAGTTTCATTTCACCATCTGCATTAGAAAAGAGTGGGTTGGAATCCTATGAGCACAATGACTTTGAACAAGTCGAGATGGCTTTGGGGAAAAAACAAGCAGTAGGACCTAGCGTCGATAATTGTATGGTAGACCTAGGAGTGTGTACTACTAGGTTGAAGGTATACATCACTGCTCTCGGGGCGTATGACCTAATCATTGGAATGGATTGGTTAGAAGCTCATCGAGCTTTGGTAGATTGTTTCGCAAAAAGGGTGCTTTGTGTTGACGACAAAGGAAGGCCAGTAGAGATTCAGGGTGTATGGAGAAGGGTGTCATTATGCTTTATCTCAACTATGAAGGTTAAGTGATGCTTGAGGCAAGGTTGTCGACTATATGTAGAGGAAGCAGTGAATGAAAGGAAGGGACCCTCATTACATCAGTACCTGGTATTGTCAGAATTTAAGGATGTTTTTCCGAACGAGTTACCAGGGTTACCTCCTGAGAGGGAGCTTGATTTTAATATTGAGCTAAAACCTGGTGCAAAACCAATTTCCAAGACTCTGTATCGGATGACAGCGCCAGAACTTTGTGAGTTGAAAATGCAGTTGAAAGAGTTACTGGACTTAGGGCTAATAAGGCCCAGTGTTTCACCTTGAGGTGCACCAGTAATTTTTTAAAGAAGAAGGATGGATCCTTATGACTGTGTATAGATTACAAGGACTTGAACCGTGCTACAGTGAAAAATAGGTACCCAATGCCATGAATAGATGACCTCTTCGATCAGATGATAGGAGCAACGGTATTCTTAAAGATTGATTTACGATCAGGGTATCATCAGTTAAGGATTAAGGAAGGCGATATCCAAAAAATTTCCTTTCGAACTCAGTTTGGGAATTACGATTTTGTCGTAGTACCTTTCGGATTTACCAATGCACCAACAGTATTCATGAGCCTCATGAACGGTGTATTCTGGAAGTACTTAGACCATTTTGTACAAGTCTTTCTAGATGACATCCTCATCTATTCCAAAAATGAAAGAGAACATGAGGAACACTTACGAGTGGTGTTGTCCTGCCTTAGAGAGAACAAATTGTATGGGAAGTTGTCGAAGTGTTCCTTCTTTCAAAAAGAGATCCACTATTTAGATCATATCATTTTCAGTGAAGGAATCTCTGTGGACCCAGAAAAGGTAAAGGCCATTATGGAGTGGCCAGTGCCAAAAAATGCCCATGAGGTGAGAAGCTTCATGGGGTTAGCAGGTTATTATCGGAGATTTGTGGAAGGATTCTCAAAAATAGCAAAACCCATCACCACTTTGCAACACAAGGGGGTCAGGTATAAATGGATGGAAGAATGTGATAGTGCATTCATTGAGCTTAAGAGGTTACTAACTAGTGCGCCAATTCTACGAGTGTCGGATATGGAAAAGGACTTCAAAGTCATCACATATGCCTCAAAGCAAGGGTTGGGGGCCATGCTAATGCAGGATGGAGGAGTGATAGCTTATGCATCAAGGAAGTTGAAGAAACACGAAGAGCTTTATGCTACTCATGATTTAGAGTTGGCAGCTGTAATGCTAGCTCTGAAACTTTGGAGGCACTATATTGTGGGGCGAAACTTTGAGCTCAAAATGGACCATCAAACTTTAAAACATCTCTTCACTCAAAGGGATCTGAATTCCAGGAAAAGGCGATGGAGTGAGTTTATGAGTGAGTACAATTTTGGTATTTCATACATCAAGGGAAAGGAAGATGTGGTCGTAGATGCCTTGAGTAGGAGACCTCGTGTCTTCTCCTTGGTACCTTTAAAGGTCAATCTGAGGGAACATGTGTTGACGCAACTCCAAGGAGACAGTTGGTATTTAAAGGTTACTTCAAACCTCTAGAGTGGGAGGCAATTAGATTCAAAGTATGAAGGATATAGTCTAGAAGCAGATGGACTGTTAAGATATTGAGGAAGGATGTACATCCCTGAAGATGGGGATATTCGAAGCATCATACTAAAGGAAGCCCATAGAGCATTTTATTGTGCGCATCTGGGTGTGAAGAAGATGTACACAGACATGAGGAAGCTCTTCTTCTGGGTAGGCATGAAGCGTGATGTAGTCCATTTCGTCGCCAAATGCCTAGAGTGTCAACAAGTGAAAGTCGACCACCATCACCTGGCAGGTATCCTACAACCACATGATGTTCCTATGTCCAAGTGGGAAGTCATCTCTATGAATTTTGTTGTGGGGTTGCTACTCACATCTCATAGACACAATGTCATTCTTGTGATAGTGGATAAGTTAACCAAGAGTGCTCATTTCATTCCGGTAAGAGACACATACGATGTCACTGATGTGGCACGTGTGTTTGTAAATGAGGTTATCCGTTTGCATGGGATACCTAAGAAGATCATTTCAGATAGGGACTCCAGATTCACTTCTAGGTTTTGGACAAGTTTGCATCCAGCATTGGGGAATCAGTTGAAATTAAGCATAGCTTATCATCCTGAAACAGATGGGAAAACTGAGAGAGTAAATCAAGTCATGGAAGACATGCTTAGGATGTATGTCATGGATAATCAAACCCAGTGGGAGAAGTACCTACCTTTGGTAGAGTTTGCCTACAATAACAGTTTTCATAGCTCCATCGGAATGCCACCCTACGAAGCCCTATATGGAAGGCCATGCATAATGTCGTTGAGTTGGCATAGACTAGAAGACCGAGTAACAGTTGGGCCAGAATTGATTCAAGAGATGGAGGAACAGGTGATTCAGATTAGGCAGAGACTAAAGGAAGCACATGATAGGCAGAAAAATTATGCAGATGCACACAGGACCGAAAAAAGTTATGAAGTGGGAGACCAAGTTTTCATTTGTATCAGGCCTAATAAGAGTACCATACGTTCGGGAAGGGGACAAAGTTGTCACCTCGATTTATAGGACCGTTCAGAATCCAAGAGAAAATTGGACCCGTTTCCTATCGTCTCATATTGCCACCCCACTTTCATAAAAATCATAACGTTTTTCATGTATCTGTTTTACGTCATTATGTTGTTGATGAATCACATAAACTAAATTGGAAGGAATTGTAGGTATCGGACATGGGAAATCTCACGGTAGAACCATTATGCATATTGGACCGTAGAGTTCGACAGCTCAGGAACCATCTGGTAGACCAAGTTAAGGTCCAATGGGACAAGTATAGTCCAGGATCTGCTACTTGGGAAGACGCTGAGACACTACGACGAGACTATCCCTCACTTTTTTTTTGACCACCTCGACAATATGTTTCTCGAAGGCTGGGTGTATGCAACACCACCTTTTGACTTAGACAGTCAGGATTACCTGAGGCCTACACTTTTATTTTCTATTCATAGTGAAACTATTAAATGATACACTTAAACTTTTATGACGTATGAATCTTTATGAATGTTTATATGTATTTGAATAATGATGGATATGATGTGGTATATTGTGAGAATGTAAATTTTATGAATGTTTAAATGTTATTGATGATGATGGATATAATGCAATCTACTAGGTGAATGTAAATTTTATGAACGTTTAAATGCTATTGATGATGATGGATATGATGCGATATATTGTGTGAATGAGAATCCTATGAAGGTTTAAATGTTATTAGAATGATGTTGAATATGATGCAATCTATTTTGTAAATGATAATTTTATGAATGGGTGTCGAAATTGAATTATGGGATATTATGAGATCTATTTATAACTTGAAAACTTTGATGTTAAGTTGTTGGTACACAGATAACGAATTGAAATGATGGTTGTATGCAATTACCTGATGATAATGCATAGAAATGTATGAGTTTGTGTTACAGACTAATCCGCAGGTTAGGGGCTATGAAATAGCCAAGGGATAATAATGATGAAAGTGAATGATGTGACCGTTGGCCGAGAAACAATATGGTATGAATCCTTGTATGTGAAAATTATATTGGTTGGATACATTGCTATGATATATGGACTAGTGCAGGATTTCAGGTGATGAGACTGCCCAAAACCGAATAAACGATGACAAAACTCCCAACAACACGGTGCCACTATATATTCCATTGTAGGGTGTGGACCCTAGTTATGATTAGGAGGGATGGAGGCATTTCCCACCGTGTATCCTCTGAAACCTGAAGTCATGGGAGGACGATGTTATCTCACGCTCTCCTAGGCGTGTGATGATGATTGTTAGTTTCCTGCTAGGGAAGCTTGGTCGAGATAGTGACACTTCCGCTTAAGGGTTCTATTTGGAGTTAGGTCAATATAGTTGACGCTCCAAGATAGTCTAGTAGAGGAAGGATAAGAATGAAGATGGAAGTAAGTTAGGGAGGAAGGATGAGTAGAAATAGTTGAGAGAATATGAAGACTTGTCTTATGGTGGAATTTATTGTTTTTCCCTTCTGAAAAGAAAATGTGTGTATATATGAATATTCATAATTATGTAACTAAACCACAGTTGTCTAAATAAAATTGTTGAACTAGATAATTGTAATTAAAGGATTTCGCAAACATTTGATTGGTTTATTGTCTTTTATAAAAGAATAGTCATGTTGATTGGATTGGATGCATACATAAATTACTATAAGGGTGATAGTTATTGATTATTAGTACATGCACGAGACTTGTATGAACTAGCTACACATGCATTTCTTGTACATATACACTAGTATGAATGAGTTTCTTGGCTTACTTACTAATAATGACGGTTATTTGTTATGAATGTTTGAACCATATCTCTTGTCCCTTGTATCATAAAATACCTTAACTTCGGGACGAAGTTTCCTGAAGGGTGGGTGTATGTAACAACCCTAGTTAAATAGTTGCATAGGGTTATCAAGTAAATTTAATTAAGTAATTAATTGTCTTAATGTGTATTAGTTAAGTAATGATTAACTATTAATAAAATTAATTTATTAATTAATTATTTATTTATTTTGATTAATTAATTAATTGAGTGCTTAACACACTTAAGGTTTGGATAAAGAATTCAAGGCTTAATAACTTTAATTTATTTATGATAAGACTTTACGTATGATAGGGGATAAGGTAGTAAATGGAATTTAATGTATTTATTATAAGACTTTACGTATGACAAGGGAGAAGAAGTAAATGGGGGGATAAGGTGGGTGGCCTTAAATGATGGAGGAGTTGGTGAATGAGGGGGGATATATGACTGGGCAGAGGCTACGGGAGATCATTATGAAAATTTGGGGAGGAAACATTATTTTGGGAGGAGGACTATATTTCCTAGTTTGGGGGATATTTTCTGGTTTTGGAGTTTGGTTTTTGGAGATTGGGTGAACTGTTGTAGGGGCACCAGGTTGCTGGGAGTTTTGGGCTCAGGGGCCAGGAATCCTCATGGAATCCTGGAGTTAGGGAGATGGAAAGGCTGCTCCTAGCTGGTTGGGTGGTTAGTCGGTTTTGGGCAGGGTTTGGTCAGAGAATCAGGCTGGGCAAAGCAGCAAAGAAGACAGCTGGATATTGGGATAATAGCATCATGGAGAGGTATTTTTATTTCTGAATTTGCTGAATTATGTGAAGATTATGTAATTTATTTTCATGCTGTGGATAAATTTAATTTCTGGGGAATTTTAAATGCTTATATAATGATTAATGAATTATTTATGCATTGAAATAAATTATATGTTTAATTGTATGAAATTGTTTTTAGGCTTGATTAATTGAGGTCACTACAAACTACATTACGTAACCTCGAGCCCCACTAACCCTGCTCATACAAGATGCCACAAGGCAGAATACTAGTGGTTGATATGTGTCCCATTCAGATGGGTGACACACGTCATGTTCCAAATGAAATTTCAAACTTCTACGGGTTCAAAACCCACTGACACGGGGTGCACAACCCATGTGTCCACGTCAAACCAAGTGACATCACCATGCCACATCACTTCGAAGTTTCAGAATTCGAAAGTTCTTACGCTTGCTTCCTTCTAATCTTCTGAAATCCAAAAATACGAACCTCTTTATCTTTCGCTCTTGGTTTGATCTAACGATAAGACTTCTCCCCAGATCTATGGTGTAGATCTCTCCTCTGGACTTTGGAGTTTCGGGCTTTGGCCTTTCTCTTAGTTTCCATCAACTTCACCGAAGTAGCGAATTCCGAAGGGCCTCCAAGATAAACCTTCTACACCTTCTCCATATCTGACGATTGTAAAGGATTTCCCTTCCTTCCGAACAGATCCTACGGTCCCAACACCACTAGTGTTGTGATCTCTCTCCCTGTGGTCAAATACCACATAAGTTGCGGTTTTACGATACCGCTACTCCTCTTGGGCTTCATTAGAGGGTTGCTTCAACACTTAGTTGAATTTTGGATCTGTACAGTCCTTGCAACAAAACTTCGCGTCCCTTTACGAGAAAACTCAATCTATTTCTCCCGAGATTTTTGAGTCAAAGACTCTGTCGATGCACTCCTTGCACCCAGAGACACTCTGATCCTCGAATTTTGTCCCTTTTGACAACAATTCAATATGAAATATCTGTCTCGTTAGCCACTAACATGTACCATCTAGGCTCATTGTTGTAACCATGCTCTGATACCAATTGTAACATCCCCAGCCATCAACAGGCCTAGGAAATGCCACTACTCAGCTAAGGAACTGCATGGCCACAACAACCCACAGTTATAACACACACAACATAGATATTTATGGAATTTTCAGTCTTCATAGAAGACGTGGCTCATTCCATGGGTTTGCCAGTGGTTTCAGGGTGCGTGACAAGGAATCAATGCAGAGTTCGATCATAGAGAAAACATGATAGACGACGGATCCGACCACGGGTTTTCCCACTGAGTTCAGGATGTGTGACTAGGAAACAATGTAAAGGTCGATCACATAGGTTTCAGTTTCCGACTCCTGGATGGAATAATGGATAGAACGAACCACATTCCTGTGAGGGTTTCTTTCATTGTGCGCGGGTATGCAAATGAAGAATTAGAGGCAAAACCGGTCCAGACGTCCCCTGATCCCAACAAACTTAGGAGAAGGATGACAAAATGGGAAGAAAACCCAACAATGCTAGATTTCCCAACTATAAATGAATTCACCCAGGTTGACACATGTCTTTCTCCAACACATGCACTCCACTTAGCATGCGTTCCTTTTCCAAGAACTTAGGACAACACTCAACATGTCCACCTTAGCCTTCATGAATTACTATTAAAATATTATTCCTTTAAAGGTAAGCCCCCTAGATTAGCCCCTAGGCCAAAACACTTAGCCCCCTCCATTGCCTGGCCTTGTAGAAGCTTAGTCTCCCATCACTCTTTCTTCATGGTCGGTCTACATGCAATGATGTGTATATTTTTATTAATGATTTTGCATAATTACATATACAAAATAGGCTCCTAGCCTTAGCATCCTAGGCTCTCTAGACTAATCACCACATAAGCCTCCTATCTTATTATAACTCGGCTCACCATCCTATCAAATATGTTTACAATTCATAATTACAACTGGGGATCTACTGGGGGATATTACAAAATGCATGGAGACATATATATGTGTGTGTGTGTGTGTGTATTTAAAAATGGTTTCTATGTGGAATGGTCATGATATGTGTATGCACTCATCTCATTGTGAATTTATGCTTCTGAATGATAGTCTATATTCCCAATCTTAGCTCTTGATGATTCTTGGTAAATAAGATGGGAAGACGACCGAGTTAGAGATATCACATCGAGTTGAACCTGTCCATCTAAAGAGGATACCTCTTTTAGACTCTTTGTTGTGCAACTAAGATTTCAGGCCCAAGTCCTTAACCATTTCATGATAAAGCTCATGAAGGATAGCGAATTTCAAGCCCTGAATAAGGGAGGTCTCTTCATTTTGAAGACGACCAGACGAGACCCATTCAAGAGGACCCATGTGAGAAATACCCAGGAACCTTAGGCTAAGCCTAGGGAATCTACGTCCTCCTGGATTGGGAGCTCTGGAAGTCTGGGACTTCGGATTATGACTGACCTTATCAGCCTTATATTGGTCGAAGGTAACTGGGAGACTCATTTTCCCATAAGGTTGACCGACATTAGGAGGTTGCCCAGGTGGTTAGGTGAACCTGTCTTACCATCTAAATCGACATCCAAAACCTCGAAGGCCGAAGCCACAAAGAACCCAAAACCGTAGATCAAGGGATTCTTCGGGTTCTTTCCCAGTCATTGATATACCAGGGACACATGGAACTAGCCCCTTTAGCTCATATATTGGGAACTTCAAAAGATAAGAGGAGTTTTCATCGCAACACTCCTGAATGCTAAACCTATGAGCTAACCAGAGCCGTAGATATATAAACCTACGTGGTCGAATCTCGACCGTGAGATCTGAGAAATGTTAGAAGTCTTTAAGTCTAGGGTGACATGGTGTGATGACATCATCCAAGGTGATGTGGACTCCCTCTTGACGTGCCATGTGTCACTTGGATTTGTGTGTATCACATACCCTATAGGCCCATTGGAACATAACACGTGTCACCCCGACCCATCCTACATGTCAGTTCTTGGTACGTGTACGCCCAGCCAACGTGGTTGGTGAAGTGACCGAGACTCTGAAGGATCTAGGATGTAGTATGGTAGAGAGACCGAATAATCCAAAGGGCGGCACCATGTGGTGAGATTATGGGACTTCGGAATTTCAAAACTCCGGGTGGTCTCGTGCATAGATAGTAAAGAGGCGTGAAGTGCGAGAGCACCAAAACGTCGAATTCATCCACAACTGATATAGGAGAAAGAGAGTAAGTCCAGTCATGGGATCAGACTGTGGATGGTATTCCATCATGGAGGAAGGAACTTGGAAATAGTACATGTAAGGTGGATCCACGTGGGTGCCAAGTGGCCCTCAACCAATGAACGCCCGAAGAACTTTGGAGAGATATATCCACTAGTTCTGGGCTCGTTTTTTATCATGGAGACCATGGTTGGAAAAAATCTAGACGAGCAGAGTGTAGTAGAAACCCCGAATGAAGGGTTTGATCACTTAAGGAGAATGAAATTTTGAGGGCCCATCCCTAGGAAAGCCACTCAGGGGTTGGGTGCATTACAAATTAGTATCAAAGCATGGTTATAGCACTTGGTCTTCTTGGGATCATGGACGAGTTTCATAAAAAACATATTTAAAGAACTTTAAGGGTGACTCCCTACCTTACCTCTTTCCTAAAGAGATTGGTTAAAAACTTATTGAAGAAAAGAATGAAATATTTCTATTGTGTGTGTTTATTTAAGAAATATGAACTATGTGTTGTTCATGAACTGATAGATTGTTAGCTAACAACAAGTTTTTTGTCAACACTCAAGTAAGCAGTGAATCACGGGAAATATAAAAGCATAAAGGATGGTGATGCACCATGAAGTGGGGGATGGCTCCCATAATAGAGATGAATAATCTGAAAAGAGGAGGGTGGTGGAGACCCCTTCAAATATGTATAGAAATGTAAGGAGCCTCATGGCCGAATTACAGAGTTGCAAGGCCGAAAATGAGAGATTGATAAAGGAGAAAGAAAAACAAACAGAAATTAATGCAGTCATGTTGCATATCTTATCTGATATACAGAGGTAGTTTTAACATGGACCCACAACCAATCATGTGGACCGACGACATACAAAGAGAAGTCAAATTCCACCCGAGATACAAAAACATGGTCCTATAAGTGGCTACACTAGGAGGATTACCTCAAGGAAGGCCCAACCTGGAGACATAGGACACTCATCGGGAGAGTCCTCTGGAAAGGAAATTGGAAAGTCCGAGGGATATTCTAGTAGAAAAACTAGCTCACATTCTCAAAGGAAAGGGAATAAGTGAAAGCATTCCAAAATTCATGGCCCTGAAGAGTTCAAGAAAGAAAAACCACCCTCTTTCAATGGAGAGATTAAGAAAGGGGAAGAGGCAGAAGCTTGGTTGCTTGGTTTAAATAATTACTTCAAAGCCCATGACTACTCTGAAAACTTGAAGACTCGATTATCCATCTTCAACCTGAATGGAAAGGATTCTATATGGTGGGAGGACCTTGAGAATGTGAAAGGAATCCATGAAGAGGACTTATCATGGAAACAAATTGAGAAACACTTCAAGAAGAAGTATCTGTCAGAGAAATACTTTGATGGAAAGACTAAGGAGTTCTACAAACTCAAGATAGGACAACTCATCATAGAGGAATATGTCAATAAATTCCTTGAACTGCTGAGGTATGTACCCTACATAAAGGATGAAAAGGTAAAAGTGAAACGATTTATTAGTAGGTTACCTCAGACCTATCAGAACCAAATTGATTTTGATGAGCCAAATACCTTAGAGGACACTATCCGGAAGGCAAGGTATTGTTATGAACAACTCGAGAGTCAGAAAGAACCTCACAAGGATTGGAAGAAGAAGAGTGGTTCGAGATTCAATAATAAGGGGTTCAAATCCTTAAGATTTAAGAACTATAGAAAGGACTCTAGGATAAGCCTTCCTACTAGAAGTGTATATCAGCAAAATTCCCCCTCCCAGAGTGGAAATAAACCTTTTGGAACAACCCTGGGAAATAATTATAACCTAAATAAGGAACCCTTGAAATGTTGGGGTTGTGGAGAAGAACATCTACTGAGGTATTTTCCACACAAACAATAGAACAGTATGAGAGTATACAATATCCAAGAAGCTACCACAATTAATGGTGTGGCTAGGAGCATGCCATAGATTTATGCAGCTCTGGATAATAAACAAACCGACCATCAAGATTTAGTGGTGGAGATGGAAGGTATGATCACCAACCATCTAGTTTCTATTTTAGTTGACCCTGGTTCTAATTTGAGTTATGTGGCCCCGCAAACTGTTGATAAGTGTAAACTGCAACCAGTCAAACATGTTAAGCCTTGGTTGGTACAAATAGCCACTGAAACCAAAAGAAAAGTAGTAGAGGTCATACCATCTTGCCAATTCATCATGAATGGATTTCCCACCCAAGTGACCCTTAACATACTTCCCCTAGGATCTTATGACCTGTTGATTGGTATGGACTGGCTAGCCATATATAAAAATAAGTTAGAATGTTACCTTAAAACCTTAGAATGTGTAAATGAATAAGGGAGAAAGATAACCCTCCAAGGGATTCAAAAGCTTGTCTTAGTGAGACGAATATCAACCCTTCAAATGAAAAAGTATTGCAGAAAGGGATGTCCTATATATGCAATACATGTGTTTGAATCTGTTGAGGATGACAAACTGAACCTAGAGGACCACCCCATATTAAGAGAGTATAGAGACATGTTTTTAGAAGAGGTACTGGGTCTACCTCCGAGGAGAGATATTGACTTCTTGATAAAACTTGCACTGAGAGAAGTGCTAGTGTATGGGACACCCTATAGGATGAGTACACCTAAGTTAATCGAGCTCAAGATACAACTAAAGGAAATGATGGAAAAAGGATACATCTGACCCAGTGTGTCTCCATGGGGAGCACCAGTCTTGTTTGTGAAGAATAAATATGGCACACTCCGACTGTGCATAGATTATAGACAACTCAATAAGACAACCATAAAGAACAAGTGCCCCTTACCAAGAATCGATGACTTGTTTGACCAATTAGGGCGTGCCTCCATTTTCTCAAAAATTGAATTAAGGTATGGATACCATCAAGTCCAAATAAAGGATGAATACATCCACAAAAAAACCTTCATGACCCGATATGGTCACTATGAATTTGTGGTGGTGCCATTTGGACTAACCAATGCCCCCTCCACTTTTATGTTCTTGATGAATAATGTACTCAACAAATTCCTAGATATATTTGTATTGGTTTTCATTGATGATATCCTAATATACTCCAATAACATAGAGGATCATGAAGAACATCTTAGACTTGTATTTCAACTACTAAGAGAGCATCAACTCTACACTAAGTTTAGCAAGTGTGACTTTTTCTAGAAGCAAGTCCATTACTTAGGCCATGTTATTTCTAAAGAGGGAGTGGTAGTAGAACCTGAAAAGATCAGATCTATTATGGAATGGCCTACTCCAAAGGATGTATTTGATATCAGATCATTTATGTGCTTAATAGGAAACTATAGAAGGTTCATAAAAGGTTCATAAAAGGATTTTCCAAGATTGGTTGCCCAATCACTGCCCTTCAGAAAAAGGGGGTTAAATTCAGTTGGAAATCAAAATGTGAAGAAAGATTTCACGCACTGAAATACCTTCTGACCCATGCACCCATGCTGAAGATTGTAGACCCTGATAATGACTTCCTTGTGTGTAAATATGCCTGCAAGGAAGGACTTGGGGGAGTCCTTATGCAAAAAGGACATGTAATTTTCTACGAATCTAGAAAATTGAATGAGCATGAAATCAATTATGTGACGCGTGATCTAGAGTTGGTTTTCATAGTGCATTATTTAAAAATGTGGAGGCATTACCTCATGGGTAGGATATTTGTACTTATGAAAAACCACTTTGGGTTGATGCACCTGTTTGATCAACAAAAACTCAATGCTAGACAAGCTAGGTGGATGGCCCTCCTTAGTGAGTTTGATTTTGAAATCAAACACATCAAAGGAAAGGAAAATATGGTGGCCAATGCCATTAGAAGAAGTATGAAAATGATTCACCTGGAAACAATGAGCACCTATGAAACATATGTCAGGGAAAGAGTCAGGAATGCACAAGAAAAAATGCATTCTTCAAGACTATGACATCGTACCTAAAACAAGAGCCCACAGGGATAACGTATGAAGTCTATCAAATGTTGGATGAAGATTTGCTGACTTACAGAAACAAATTGTATATCGCAAGTTGTGATGACTTGAAGAGATTCATAATGGACGAACTGCACAAGAGACCATATACTGGTCACCCAGGATATCAGAAAATGATCACGACCACTAGGAAACAATTCTATTGGCCTGGATTGAAAAAGGATATAGTTGATTATTTAGTGAAGTGTCTAGAATGCTAGCAAGTTAAGGCAGAACACCAGCACCCATAAGGGTTTTTATAGCCTCTACCAATTCCAGAATGGAAATGGGAAACCATCTCCATGGATTTCATCATTGGATTACCAAAATCGGCCAAGCAGAATGATGCCATCATGGTAGTGGTGGAAAAATTAAGCAATTCTGCTCACTTCATTCTTGTCAAATCGAATTGCAAGGAAACAAATATTTCCAACTACAAAGTTTTAAAGTGATAATGAAAATGACACTTGGAATATATGTTCAAATAACCTGAAATAAACTTTGTATATTGTTTTCCCTTATTATTTAACTTTGTATAAAATATTATTTAACTTATTGCTTAGTGGAGGTATGTGAAAGTTTTAGTATTTGGAAATTTCAAGAGTTCACATTTCATTTAAAAACAGATTTGAAAAGTGTTGTAGATCCATATTTATGGGAAATTTAGTCTTTTATGTTTTCAATTTGAGAGTCTTTACCATGTATTTGATGTCCCATTTTAAAATGGATTTTATATTATTTTGGGAATGAGAGGTTATGGGATTTAATCTGTCCCATTTTAATGGATTTTATATTATTTTGGGAATGAGAGGTTATGGATTTTTTTTTCGTGATTTGTTTTTTTCAAACTCAATGTTGGAATCAATTAAATTTTAAAATATTTTCATATCTAAAAGTTAGGTGTCATATTTCGACTTTTTTTTTAATTCATATTGCAGAAGTTCTTTCCACACAAGTTGCAAAATGTCTATTGTCATAGACCTACCATTAGATTAGATTAGTTTAGATTTTAGTAGTTTAGGAAAACTTGAATACTTATGTTTCAATAGTAAAGAGTGAATGACCTCTCAAGTTGATTGATGATGTTAATGGACAATGCCAACTCACTGTCACTAAAATCAAGAACTGAGCTTGTTATCACATAAAGTTGTCTAAGGGTCGTAGGGCGACCCAATCCTTTTCTTATGCAGGTATCAATCTCGATTTCAAAGCGCACCTTTCAGAGTGACCCATTCTAGACTCAAATCAAGCAAACAGGCGAGTTCATCTTCCAATGACTAGGATTCCATGTGAAGTTCATATCGGTTGTTCACGGGTGTTCGTAATCCGAAGGTGCGTGAAGTATAGTGCCATAGCAAAGGTATGAAGTCCCAAGGTCGAGCAAAGGTTAAATATGGGCCGTAGATCTCATCGGGAGAGATCAACGGTGGAAAATTATCGCGGGAATCGGGAGTTTAGAATATTGTTAAAGTTGTTCGTCAAAGGTTCAAAGCCCCGAAACCCGAAGTGAGCAGGAGTCATCCGATCCAGAGGGACGCGTGGTGCCACATCCGAGCTGCAGAGAAAGTCACTTCGGGAAATTTGAAATGAGAGATGCGTAAAGCCCGAAGTTCCGAAGCACTCAGAGGTGGAGCCTCGGGTCACAGTCCAAGGTCACAAGCATGAAGGGGTGATGAAGAAGGAGTTGGCGCCTGAGGCTCGAGATTTCAAAAGTGAAAAAGAGAAAGGTCACAGGTTTCATAGGACCTGCAGTGTAGAGCCTCCAACAACACACAATAGCCCCTGAGTATTTATCCTCGTTGTGATCCTGAGAAAAGGCAGTTAATGAAGTGAGGCGACAGTTGAAAACTACGTCTCACTGCATAAATGGAAAGCCAGAAAGGACTGGAAGAGCAAAGCTTTCCTTTCATAGGGTAAGGCATGCGAAGAGGAGACTGCATGCACAGTCTGAATGAGAAGACACAGACGTATGGCATTGGACAAGAAGCCCGAGCGCGCCTCTGTTGGTAGTGGAGAATATTTTTTGAGTATATAGGAGTCATTTTGATATTTTTTAATGGTTGATGGTTGAGCTAGTCTCCCGTATTGTAAACTTTTGATGAAGCTTCTGGTTTTCTGGTTATGTAACAGGATTTGAGACTTCTGGTTTAATCTAAATCAACTTTTTTTCCATCTTTTTTACCTCTAATGTTGGAGTGTCCATGATTGAAATATTCACATGGATTGTTATGGCCATATTGTAATGTAGGTTTGATTGCAGTTATGTTGTAATGTTCTCTAGCCTTTTCTGAAACTTTGAATCCAAGAGGATCTTGTTTTCTGAGTTGTTCCTCCTTAGGCTGCTGGAAGACTAGATGTCTATAGCATACCTCTACATTCTTTTCTCTAGTTCTTTCTCCTATTCACCCTTACTACAACTTACAGACTGAAGTTAATGAATACCTCACCTACATGCTTGTGCATGCTGGTCCATTTTTCTGAGTTAGAACGATATTATCTTGAGTCTGCACCCATTCGACCCTCTTTAAATTTATTCATTGTGACATATAAACTAATGGGTACTGGGCTTACCTTCGATGCAATCCAGAGGTGACTTCTAGTGCTAACATTTCTGGCATCATTGTCGGGGATGAAAGTGAATATATCTTCCCTAGGAGAATGACAAAGAGCTTCTAATTCTGAAAGTGGATCAGATATCAGAACCATTGAATATTGCATCTTGCACCTGGCGACTCCACCATAAAAGACTCCACTGGGGAGGATCCTGTTGACATAAAAATGACCATACCGAAGGGAAAGACCATGTATCAGTCTATGAGTTTTCTTCATGAAATCTTGTTCTTCTTTATCAGCTCATTTCTCTCTTTCCCTTCGCATATAAAGAGGATTATCCACTTCTTTGTATATTCATATGAAAATAAGCCTTCCTTCATTCATCCATCCTTGGAAGAAGAAGACATGCCCTCTTCTTGTGTTGTAGATGTCAATATTGTGTCTTCACCTCAGCCTATTCATAAAAGTGATATCTGTATTGCATCTCCTCTCGAAATTGATCACCCTTGTAGCCTTGAGGAGTTTGAAAATTATTCACAGCCTTCTCAAATCTCATTACCTCTTGTTGTTTCTATTGAACCTCCCCATCCTCTTGTTGAATCCCATATTTAGCCCACAAGTTTTCAAGCTAATATTATAGACAGGATTTTTAAACCTCTAAGGCTACCACATCACCTGCATCCCTATCCTCCTTATTCCTTTGAGTATCTTCCTCGATTTTTTGGGGAGGATCATGTTACAGATGAGAGGCACTTGGGGGCCTTTGAGAACTTTATTGATCAGTTTGAGATCGTTCATGATGATGTTACCATGATACTTTTCTCACATTCCCTGTTTGGAAATGTTGTTGTGTGGTTTAGATGTCGGGAGGTCGGTTCTATTGGTTCTTGGACCGAGTTATGTCATGCTTTTTTAAAGTGGTGGGGTGAGAACAAGTCCATTGATCAGTACTGGGATGATTTTAATGCCTTGAGGAGAGGGGAAGAGGAAGCCTTGGTTGTCTTCAACGGGAGTTTTTACAGTGTTTATCATAGTATGCATGTAGAGATCAAACCCACAGAGAGTGTTTCCATGGTGTACTATGTCATGGATTAGCATCCAGAGCTTGTCCTTCTCCTGAGAGAAAGGAAATATTCATCATTAAGACATATGTTTGAAGATGTTGTAAAGGTCGAAGAGAACATCAAGGCTAGAAAGTGGGTTCATAGGCAGGCATATCTCAAAAATTTGCGTGTACATGAGCAAGAAGACTGTCAATATGTTTCAGATTACTAGCAAGAAGATAGTGAATATGAATCAGATCTTGAAAAACAACAAGGAAGTAGGTATGATTCACAGTTGGAATCAGGTTCTTCAACATTGGCAGATTTTTCTATGGTCAGGAATGCATATCAATCTTATGATCAATTTCCAGAACATTTTGAGCATGTAGCAGTGGTTGATTGCATAGATAATTGTATGTTCTTGGTTGATCATAGTTATGATGTTCTAAATCCTATTGCACCTTTATCTTGTGACCATTCTTATGAAGAAGAGATGACAACTGTTTATGATCAAGAGTTGGTCTCAAAAGAACAAGGAGGGAATTTATTTGCAAGCAGAGAGAATTTTACAGAGGAGCAGCCTGGTCTTCTAAAGCAGCCAGGATTCTGTCACATTATTCATGATCCTGTGGCCATATACATGGAGTCATACATTTCAGATTTTTTGAAATTTTCAAATTGCATTACTTCACCAATACTCACAGGTGAGTATGGTGTTATGAAATATTTCCAAGACCACACTATAGAGCCTTTTCCTTTATTAATTAAGGAAAAGCATTGGGTGGAAATTAGCTACCCTAGACTCGCAGAAAACACAGAGCAACATGTAAAGGAGGAGTTTAGTGGGCAGTTTATCTTCTGTCCAGAACCTGTAATTGAGAAGGTGTCACTTGGTATCAGCCATCCTGCATCATTTCTCCACCCACCTGTGCACTCTGAGAACATCACACGATGGGTGAGTCGCAATAAAGGACAAAAGTTAATTTCTTACCAATTGAGCTCCCCTGATTATAAATTTTGTGACCCTGTGGGATTATATATGGAGTTGTGTTTTCCAAAAGCATTGGAGCCTACAAATTTATTCACCTTATCATCATTTGGGGGTATAGTCAGTGTTCTAATCCATGTCCTCATTTTTTTGTCATACTTCCTTAGCCTTTTGTGGATTATCTGCAGTAAAGAGAAGGATCATATTACCAGACTAGTCTGGGTGGCTATGGTGGAAGTTTTCTTTCACCTAGCACTTTGTAAAAATTAGTTAGCTTAGGTTTGTACATAAATAAGATCCTTCTGGAGAATGAGTGTTTGTTTTCTTTTTGTAAGTAGAGTAGTGTACATATTTCCCTATTTTCTTCGGCGAAATTTTTGAGCTAGACTCCATAGCCCAACAGCTAAGGCACTGGAACTGTGCATTCTTGGCAGCTCGCAGGGAGCATGCCATCCACTGTGGAGCCAAATGTTATCACATAAATTTTTCTAAGAGTCGAAAGGTGACCCAATCATTTTCTTGTGCAGGTATCAGTCTCGATTTCAAAGAGAACCTTTCAGAGAGACCCATTCCAGAATCGAATCAAGAAAACATGCGAGTTCAACTTCCAACAGTTGGGATTCCATGTGAAATTTAGATCGACGGTTTACGGGTGTTTGGAATTTGAAGGTGCATGAATTATAGTGCCATAGAAAAGTTCTGAAGTCCCAAGGTCGAGCAAAAGTTAAATTTGGACCATAGATCTCATCGACAGAGATCGACGGTGGAAAATTATCACGGGAATCAGGAGTTTGGAATATTGTTAAAGTTGTTCATCAAAGGTCTGAAGCCCCGAAACCTAAAGTGAGCAGGAGTCGTCTGATCCAGAGGGATGCACGGCAATAGATCCGACCTACAGAGAAAGTCACTTCAGGAAATTTGAAATGAGAGATGAGTAAATCCCGAAGTGACAAAGCCCAAAGTTCTGAAGCACTCAGAGGTGGAACCCCGGGTCACAGCCCGAGGTCACAAGCATGAAGGGGTGATGAAGAAGGAGATGGTTCCTGAGGCTTGATATTTTGGAAGTGCAAAAGAGGAAGGTCGCAGGTTTCATAGGACTTGCAGTGTAGAACCTCCAACAACACACAACAGCCCCTAGGCATTTAGCCTCGTTGTGATCCCGAGAAAAGGAAGTTAATGAAGTGAGGTGGCAGTTGAAAACTACATGTCACTACATAAATGGAAATCCATAAAGGACTGGCAGAGCAGAGCTTGCCTCTGATAGGATAAGGCATGCGCAGTCTAACCAAGAAGACACAGATGCATGGCATTGGACGAGAAGCCCGAGCATGCCTCTGTTGGTAGCGGCGAATATTTTTTGAGTATATAGGAGTCATTTTGATATTTTGTAATGGTCGATGGTTGAGCTAGGCTCCCGTATTGTAAACTTTTGATGAAGCTTCTGGTTTTCTGGTTATGTAACTGGATTTGAGACTTCTGGTTTAATCTAAGCCAGCTTCTTTTCCATCTTGTTTACCTCTAATGTTGGAGTGTCCATGATTGAAAGATTGACATGGATTGTTATGGATTTATTGTAATGTAGGTTTGATTGTAGTTCTATTGTAACGTTCTCCGGCCTTTTCTGAAACTTTGAATCCAAGAGGATCTTGTTTTCTAAGTTGTTCCTCCTTAGGCTACTGGAAGACCAGATGTCCATAGCAGACCTTTACATTCTTCTCTCTAGTTCTTCCTCCTATTCACCCTTACTACAACTTACTGACTGAAGTTAATCAAGACCTCACCTACTTGCTTGTGCATGTTGGTCCAGTTTTCTGAGTTAGAACGATATTATCTTGAGTTTGCACCCATTCGACCCCCTTTAAATTTATTCATTGTGACATATAAACTAATGGGTACTGGGCTTACCTTTGATGCATTACGAAGGTGACTTCTAGTGCTAACAGAGATCTATGGGGTATATTTATGGAAAGCATGATAATGTCAAATACAAGTTTACAAAACACTGATGATTTTTCAATAATCTAGGATTAAGCATGAATTTCATTCCATTTTAACATTTTACTTAAACCATAGACAATTTGTTGCAGCAACCAAGATCACAAGAAGAAACACCATGCAAAAGTGCACAAGAAGTATCCTAGGAAACCCTTCTCAACAAGGGAAGAAAACCCAAACAATCCTTTGCTATATTCTTCAAGAGAAAGACCTTCACCACCAAGAAAACATAGCACACAAAAGGGTGCTCACAAACCCTAGAAGACTAGCGCCCAAGAGAGGTGCACACTTTTCCCCAGTAGATGTACTTTCTGAAATTTCCAAACACACACAAAAGATATGATTCCTCAATGGGGAATTTACCTTTACTTACATTAGACTTGACCTGTCAACAGAAGTGTCTATTGGCACAACATGGCCAACCTCTCTATCACATAATATAATTAATATTAACCATATTAATTATCTTTTACATTAATTATCAATTACACTAAGGTGGGGTCGACCTGTACCCTTTAC
The DNA here is from genome assembly GCA_009831015.1 of Picea engelmannii. Taxonomy (NCBI): domain Eukaryota; kingdom Viridiplantae; phylum Streptophyta; class Pinopsida; order Pinales; family Pinaceae; genus Picea; species Picea engelmannii. The sequence continues at coordinate 122,064 of ML782766.1, read as the reverse complement.
ATTACAATTAGGGTTACAGGAAGGTATGTCTCTTGAACAATATAGCAAGGGATATCATACACCCAGTAGTTCTTAGCCACTAGGGGCACATCCATAGAGATGTCCATATCTCTGGTTCACTGCATTACACAGAAGAACCACTTCTCATTATTTCTCAGCCACTAGGATCACGTTCACTTGTGCTCATCCATAGGAACATCCACTCAATAGATCTTCTTTTCCACTGCATTACACAGGAGAGTCATCTGGAGTTTCATCATCAACTCTTTGATAAGAGGAGGCTAATAAATAATCTTCATCTATGTCTCATGATGATGCACCCAACACTTTGGGATTTCACACGTTCATCTTGTGCTCAGCCACATGCACGTCCAACTCTGTAGATCTCCTTTCTCACTATGTTACACATGAGAATCATCTGGAGTCCTTCTCAACTCTATGTAAGGAGGAGGCCATCTCTATGTTCCATCTTTGTCTCAGATAGGAAATACACATCCCTATCAGGGGATCTCTCTCAAGTTTGAGTCCTGGAGAATGTCTCACATAGTTGCAATCATCAACACTCCCTCTCAGCTAGGGAGTCATTCTTCATCATGCCAAGTCTCACACGGATGTATTTTGAACTTTTTCTTGGTTGTAGTTATCAACACTTCCTCTCAACTAGGGAGGTATCCTTCACCAAGCTAATTTGGTGAATATGTATTCAATCTGCTCGTGTGTAGGAAGGTACTACATGTGTACTATTTTCCTCTCCATCATGTCTCTAATATAATGATATTTTATCTCGACATGTTTCGATCTATCATGAAACATTGGGTTCTCAAAGATATTTACACACAACTCTGGTTATCATCTCATGATCAAGTAAATCTGTCAGAATCTTGTGAAGCCATACTACTTCGCACACCCAATGATACATACTCTACTTTTGTGGTATTTCAAGGCCACATAGATTTTGTTTCCTGCTGCACCAGGAAACAATGACAACCTTTATGGTAATAAAACAACTAGATGTTCTCTTCTAGTCCATTGTACTCTCTGCTCAAACTGTATCTGCATATCCTGAAAACTCAAGTTCACACTCGAGAAATATCTCAATATATGCTTTACTGCTATCAAGTGAGTTTGTCTCGGCTGACTCATGGATTGTCTAAGCACATTCATTGCAAGGCATGAATCAGGTCTGGTGTTAGCCATATACATTAGTGATCTAATCAGTCATGGATCAATGTCGTCTAAATCATCATCAATCTTTTTCTTCAAATCCATCACCGTGGATTTGAATTCTGTGATACTGAACTTCTTTAATATTCCCAATGTATATTTTACTTGACTCGGGAAATATCATTGGTCCTATGTCATACTTCTTGTCCCACGAAGTAGTGCATCATACTCAAATCCTTCATCTCGAAATCATAATTCAAAGCTTACTTGTATCCAACAATAAGGATTTTTGAATAAGTCATCAAAATCAAGCTCTCGTCACCAACACTATAATAATATAGGTTTGGATCAGCAACACTCTTACTGAAACCCAAACTCATTAAGAATCTATCCATCTGATATAGTTTCCAACTCATGGATGGTAGTACAGATGGAAGTGTATCAGGCTTACTGGATCAAGTGTCTCATCATAAACAATTGCCTATGTTTGTGAGAATCCTCTGGCTATAGATCTCACTTTGTATTTATCGACACTTTGATCGGATGCATGCTTGATCTTATAGATCCACTTGGAAGTCACCACAGACTTCCCTTCCGGTCTCTTATCAATATATTATACATCATTCTTTAAGATATACCGGTATTCTTATGTTATGGCATCTTGCCATACCTTTTCTCCTGTTTCTTCTCCAAGACAAGGAGGCTCAGAATCAATGAAGTGGCTCATGACTAAAGGATATCTCGAAAATATCTTTTTCTTTCTTGGGATGTGCCTTGAGAGGCTTGTATGTTTCTCTGCCTCCAACAAAGTGAGCTTAGATAGGCCTTTTATGCCCTACTGCAATATCTCTGAACATATCAACTGGACCAACTGGGTCAGTTGGAATAATGTATGTCTCCCTCTGAACTGTTGAAGGGGGAGAAGATATTGTCTCACTATCAATCTCCATCTAAGATTCTCTGTATCTTTGAAAGTATATATTTTATTCAAGGACAACATCTCTGATCGTCTCAATTTGTCTCTGACCAAGGATGTTGATCTAGAATGTCTTCGAAGATTCATTTTTATCCCATAAACGTATCATTTCTTCCTGAAGAGTCTATCTTGGACTTCTTCTCTTTGGTTACATGAAAATACACTAGGCACCCAAATATCCTGAAGTGTTCAATATCAGGCTTCACTCTGGTGAAGGCTTCTTCGGGAGTTATGTTTTTCAAAGTCTAGTGAAGGCTCTTGTTCTAAACATATATTGTGCCATGCATTCTTCTGTCCATATAATCATAGAAGGATTCTGATCATGCATTATGGCATTGGTTGCCTTAATGATGGTTCTATTCTTCCTCTTTCTCAAATATTTTTGACTCCCTCTGAGTCAAGTGACTCCCTCTAAAGGATAAACATCTTCCTTTATTGTTAATCTATATGGAACAAGAAAACAAGAGGAACCAAAACAAGAATATCTCCTAAAGGAGAATAATGTGTACATCTCTAGAATCAAAAAAATTTAAGGATTGATGTCACAGCTACAACACCTACTTGTAATGTAGAAAACTTTTAGAAATATAGGTTAGAGGAATGAAAATTACAACAATCAAACCCAGAGTCTTCACTTCTAGTGTGTTGTTCCTCTGAATGCACTGAGATTCATCTGGATCCATGACTTCAGCAAAAGGTTCCTTCCTCTTGCAATTTCCCTTATGACAATGATACAAATAATATATATACAAGTGCACACCTGAGGGTGTTGATATGATTTCTCCAATGGCACTTTGATGATCTCTATCCTTTTGACATCTTCATGAAGAGAGTAGTCATAGTTTCACCTTTTTTTATCACCCACAATAAGCCTTCCTCTGAAGTCTTGTCTTCCAGGAACTTGAAGTTTCTTGATACACCAATCTTATCTTCCATCATAGTTTTGTTCATTATAACTTTAGATTCTTCACAAACCCTTGTCAACTGGGCTAGAAAACCTAACGGCTAGGCTAGGCTAACACTTTTAGGTTTTGTTGGACTTGTGATGTAAGTTTTAAACCTGCGAAGTAAAGCAATGCATATATATATTCTTAAGCAATACAGAAATTAATCAATGGCTCATACACAGAATACACAGAGATCTTTACCGGAAACCCTCAACCGGGAAAACCTTTCTTTTTCTTTATATCGAATTTCACCATTCGCCATACAATATATACAATGTTTTTAGGTATTCCGTAGATACCAAAACCCTAATCCCTTAATCCGGGATTAATTTACAAATCAGCTAAAAATAGCAAAATACGCTAAAAATAGCAAAAAATCCGCAGTCGTCGTATCTGACGCACCCACACACACACACATGCAAATAATATAACACATACCCAACATGTGACTGCCAACAATAATCCTTTGAAATATAGGAGATTACTAGTGAGCTAAAGATCTCCTTCAATGAGTTGCAGAAACCCTAATTATGAAATTTCTTTAGAAATTAGCGAAACCCTAGAAACCCTAGGGCTAAAATTTCAAAATGATCAGAATGTCACTATGAGAGTCTTTGGAGGTGCGTTAGAGGAGGACGTACTCTCCTATGCCAAAATTATCCCCAAAGTTCAATTATTAAGGGTTGAAACACCTCAGAAAGGAGGGTCATACGAAGTTTTTGGAAACCCTAAGAGGGTCGTACGGTTCTGTAGAAAAGAGAGGAGATTGGTAGATGCTTGTGCAATGGATTCTTCAAGACCTATGCTATGATACCATGTTGATTTTTCAATAATCTAGGCTTAAGCATGAAGTTCATTCCACTTTAGCATTTTACTTAAACCATAGAGAATTTGTTGCAGCAACCAAGATCACAAGAAGAAACACCATGCACAAGTACACAAGAAGTATCCTGGGAAACCCTTCTCAACAAGGGAAGAAAACCCAACCAATCCTTTTCTATATTATTCAAGAGAAATACATTCGCCACCAAGAAAACCTAGCACACAAAAGGGTGCTCACAAACCCTAGAATACTAGTTCCCAAGAGAGGTGAGCACTTTTCCCAAGTAGATGTACTTGTTGAAATTTCCAAACTCACACAAAAGATATGATTCCTCAATGGGGAATTTACCTTTACTTATATTAGACTTGACCTGTCAACAAAAGTGTCTATTGGAACAACAAGGCGGACCTCTCTATCTCATAATATAATTAATATTAACTAAATTAATTATCTTTTGCATTAATTATAAATTACATTAAGGTGGGACCGATCCGTACCCTTTACATTACAATTAGGGTTATAGACAGGTCTGGCTCTAGAACAATATAGCAAGGGATCTCATACACCCACTAGTGCTCAGCCACTAGGGGCACATCCATAGGGATGTCCATATCTCTGGCTCAATGCATTACACAGAAGAACCGCTTCTCACTATTGCTCAACCACTAGGATCATGTTCACCTGTGCTCATCCACAGGCACGTCCACTCAATAGATCTTCTTTCCCATTGCATTACACAGGAGAGTCGTATGGAGTTTCATCATCAACTCTTTTCTCAAAGGAAGCTAATACATCATCTTCATCTCTGTCTCATGACGATGCACCCAACACTTTGGGATTTCACACACTCACCTTATGCTCAACCACAGGCACGTCCAACTCTACAGATCTTGTTTCTCACTTCATTACACAAGAGAATCATCTAGAGTTCTTATAAAATCTCTATAAGAGGAGGCAATCTCTACGTTCCAGATCTGTCTCAGATAGGAACCACACACCCCTCTCAGGGGCTCTCTCTCATGTTTGTGTCCTGGAGAATGTCTCACGTAGCTGCAATCATCAACAAACACATGGATGAATAAGATCCTACCACATGGTAGTGATGATGTAAATATATTGACAGTGATAGGTAGCTACCCCAAATAATTCCACACGGTAGCATTGTGCATCATAGGCATAAGTAGAAGAGTCTTTTGTTGGTGTAACACCCCACTTTTTGTCCCTTATAAAAGTATCCCTATATTGTAATGCATTACATTATTTTTATTGTGCATCATAAGCATAAGTAGAAGATTCTTTTGTTGGTGTAACACCCCACATTCTTGATAAATTTGATGTTTGGGCACTTAGGTCTATTTAATATTTTCTTGTGTGTTAAGAGTATATGATTATGCTATAACACATTTATGATAATGACAAGTATGCATCGTATTTTTGGTTATGTAATTGAAATTCTTAAATAATTGGTACATGGATACTTATTTAAGATTTTGTGTACGTCCCTAGTAAACCCATTAACATAGAATAATGCAACTAACCCACTAAGGGGATTCTAACTAAGCATAAACTGATACAGAATTGGGTACCTTGTATTTTACCTTCCACTTCTTGTTGTCCCGCAATATCTTCTACAACTTGGCCCACAACAATGTCATGATTAATGTCAAGTCTAATGGAAGAAGGCCTTACAAATAATCCATCAACAATAACAAAAGAAGTTGGCATTAAGTGATCCATGGTAATATCTTCTTATAAGTTTGGGAAATAGTTGATAATATAATAGTTTCATCTATTGAGTGTTCACCAGTGGTGAAATTATGAAATGATTTCCTCTAAGCAACTAATACCCAAAATATTTATTGATGGTATCAAAGTGATAATATCAACGAATAGGGAGACACGTTATTACCTATGAAAATATTTTTTCTTCTTCGTAATATTCAAAATACAGATTCCATTTTATTGGAGATATGAATTCTTATCAAGGTCAGAGAATAGATTTTATAATAACCTATAAGTAATTATACATTCCATCTATAAATGATATATTAATCCATATAATCTATAAGTATTATAATCAATATAAATTTATTAATATATGAAACAAGATATATACAGTATGTAATGTCCCCAGCCCAACCGAGGGACATTACAATGCGAAATACTCATAAAAAATGAAATTTCTGCTAACTAAAATTAATTCATTTATAGTTAACTAATTTCATGTAGCTTTTAGCTAGGAATTATAACAGATTTAGCTATTGTCTACAACCATAAAATAGAAGCATCTACAACATGCTAATAATCAACATGAAATGTAGCTAAACAACTCATTACATCAGCATATAAATCATTCTCATTTACTTAGAGTTCATGCACAACAATAACACATGTAAATAACTCATCAACAAGATAAAACACTTATCTTTAAACCATAGTTGTGCAACCATTTGCTTGGGACGGACATTCCACCCAACCATAGACTGACTATTCCAAATCTCAACAGTCAATCACCCCCAAGTTGAGGCTAGTAATCCACAAAAGAGGGTGTTCTCACACGGTCCACTCACAGCTCATAACACTCACAGCACACTGATATCTTTCTACATCTATCCCTATTTTCTACCAGCTCTCTTTCGTTTGACCTATCCATCCCAAGGAATGTACCCCTTCACTTATCTCAGTCCCTCAGCCATCCCATTCATTTATTAGGGTCTCTCTAGCACAAGTAACTAGGAATCTCTCATCTAGGAAATCAAGGGAACCTGGTGCTAGGAAAACTACCAGCAAACCAACAATAAACACTTGTTGTTATAGTGCAACTCACCCAGGAGTTCACTCTTCAGGCCTGACAACTTGACTCTTCAATATTTAGCTCCAAATATGCTCTGGATTGCTCTAGAATCCACTCTCCATGGTTGCACCAGCTCCAAGCTCTCTTTCTTTCTCTCTACTTGCTCGTCATGCACAAAAAATCCATGTGTAAAATTGCTCTCCCCACCCATACGAATTTCCTCTCTTTGGCTTTCCTTTCTTGACTCACACTCTTCCCCAAGATGATTGTACTCAACCCCCACATGACCAGTAAATTTGGGATGTGACCACTCACACCCACCCTCTTACATGCATTCAATGATTGGCTTTGGGAACACTCAATCAGAAAATGGAAAGTTCATATACAAATAACAAATTTGGGAAAATGGGTTGGATTAATATTCATGGGTAATTCCCCCTTGGACCCCTCTTGGCCATTATCCTAGACACTCCCCTCTCTTGTGGATTAATTCAACCCCCATCTCTTGTCCATGTCCCCTTGGCAGCTGGCATCACATTTTATTATTAAAACATACAAATACAATTCTCATATTATATCGTTTTGGTTGTAGCCACACATTATACCCACATAAGCATCATTTAAACTCAAGCTTATAGAGGAGATGTTACACAATGTAATCTTGTTAACAAATCCCTCCTCTTACTGGGAACAAAAATTTCATCATTTTATGCCAAGGTACATTCTTTACTCAACCAAATCTAATTATTGAACTTGTTTAATACTATTTTCTCTTATATCTCTATACAAATGGATCGATGTGAGCCACTCCACCTAAATATCTAATGGATGGAATCAATAGTTCATTGATCCTAAATCTTCTTACCAAGCTCTTGTTACCAAGAATTTTGATTTATTGAACTACCATACCTATCAAATCATGAGATGGTATGATACTCAAAAAACTATTATGTATGATCATCATGAGATGGTATGATACTCAAAAAACTATTATGTATGATCATGTGGTTTAGTAATTTAATATGGTTTAGTAATTTAATGATGACCCTCCATGGATTCACCTGTATATGTTGTGGCTAGAGTTGCAAATATTAAAGCTTGAAGACCACTTGTAAATAATCCTAGGAGCATTACAAGTATAGGAACTATCAAAAATATTAAATAAATAGAAATAACAACAAATTTTATGAGTGATATATTTCCAAAAAATACCAACTGATAAAGGTTTTGTAAATCCTCTAAGATAATAATCCTTAAAAATATTGAAATTGATTGATATATAATTTTACCAAAATAACTTAAACCCCCTCTTTGCAGACTTACATAGAAATGTGCTACTAACATAACTGAAGTTAAAGAAACCCTAATATTAATATCATATGAGTTAAAAGAAACCCTAATATTAATATCATTTGTACGTGTGGTTAACTCCCCGTGAGGCAAGGCAATTTTATAATTCCGAAATGAAAAGAACAATCAATTTTATAATTCCGAAATGAAAAGAACAATTGACTAGTTATCGATTCATTTTATATTCTTAATATCACTTATTTCCTTTAGTTTCTACAGAGTTGGGAAGTAGTCAGCCCACTTTTTCAACGGGGTTTATATTATCATTTTGATAATGATTATAATAGTATGTATTGTGAAAGTTTATTTCTATATTTTATTTATTTATTTTTGAAGATATTGACTAATTTATATGTTAAGATATAAGTATGGTTAAATATTTTGAAATTAATTAAAATTTAATGTAAGTATATTTAAAATATATATATATATATATAGATTTTTTTTCTATTTTTTTAATAAAAATATAAATTTATTTTAAATCTCTATTTATGAAGTATGAAATTTCATATATTAATTTATATGTTGTAATCTAACATGAAGGTTAATGTGATAACATTTCTCCCATTCTTTATTGTAGAGCAATTCATTATTCAGTACAATCATAAAAATGGTAAATTTTACATTATATTATCTTTTTATGAGTTATTCTATATCCTCTATTTTGTATAAAATTTATAATTTATTTTGCTGCATCATTAAGTTGATTAAATTTTATTTTTATAAAATTTACAGATTCTTTAATTCAGTTAATAAATTAATTTTAAAAATATATATAATTAATTTAATAAAAATACACTTTTATATCTTAAGTAGCTACAGTTAATTATTTCTATTTTATAATTAATTGAGCTGTTTTATTTACATTTCATTATATTATGGAAAAATGTTATGACATTCAAATATTTTTATCAAATATTTATAAAAATATTATATGCATTCTACACTTTATCATAAATATAATTGAATTTATAATTTTTCATTATAAATTAAAATAAATAAATAAATAAAAATACACTTTTAATATATTAAAAAAACAACTTAAATTTTTTTAATTTTCAAATTTAATAAAATATTTCAAATAGTTTTTCTAAATTTAATGAAGTGTCCAAGAGGCCTTCATGGTAACGCATAGTCCAAATATCATTGTTTTGATCAGTTCCCTGGTCCCATGGTGTTCCTTGTTTACTGGCTAAGATCTATTTTCAAGCCGAGGGGATAACGATTGCACCAGAAAGCTCCATTCCCAGAAAGCCCCTTTTATAAGAAATTCCCGAAATAATGAAAGAAATAACAATAGAAAAATAATAATTATTGTAAATACGTCTATAATCGAAATAAGCCAAATCTTGTACTGTCATCCTATGGCTGGAATGTTCCTGACAAAAGCCTAAAATGACAAGACTACCATACCAGGAACCCAAAGAGCAATCAACGCACCTGAAATGGGATCTTCAACGGTTTCGATCTCAAATGTATATATATTCTCTTTTATTGGGTCGATCCTAATGGAAAGAACAAGTGAAAATTATAGTGTTACATTGGGAGGTAGAATTTCGATTACAAATAACTTCTTAATAATAATGGAAGTTAGAGTTTCGATTACAACTGACTTTATAAGAAATTTTTTACATTGCTATAACCTTTTTTCTTTTTTAACTCTAGGAATATTTTAGGAAAACAAGTTTTCAGTAGTTAGAACTTTCTAATAAACTTTTTTTAAATTTCTTTTCTAGAGGGATGACTCTATTTTTTTTTGGTTTTCTATCCACTTCAAGTTGCCTCTAAAGATCGGATGGGTTCTTTTGCTTTTTGTTGGAAATATGACAATAATTAATTATGGTAATAATGCAAATTTATTTATAGTAAATATTTGGTAGTTTGTATAACTATCTAATCTATGTTGTATATATCCATAAGGTCTAAAGAGGTATTTGTAATATTGTAAGCTCATCTTGAATAATAAAAGATATCCATACATTTTCCATTGGATGTTTCATTGACACAAGGTCACAGTTTTACCACTTAAATTTTGTGTGTCATGTGAGTAATTGTTTTGTCTATATTGTCATATTTCTTGCATTTTATTATTGTTTCAGGGTCTTGAATACCAACTAGTGGTATCAACTAAAGTGTTTGGTCTGTGGAAGGAAGAGGACGAGCCATAGAGTAGAAACCCTAGCCGCCAAAAACCCTAGCTTCCATTTGATTTGAGTTTAGTTGGTTGTGTGGGTGAGTTGATAGCCCAAGGAGAGGAAGAGTCAAGTCACATGCAAGGAAAGAACATTTGGGAAAGAAAAGTCCAAGTTTATTCACAAGGGAAGAAGAGTTGTCATTTTCATGTTTGTCTTCAAGGTGATGAGTTTCATTTCGTGTTGGAGGTAGCCTCATGTTCGACCCACGCAGAGGAAGAGTTGTCTCGTGCTAAAGAATGTCACTTGTACAACCCACACAAAGGTAGAGCAGTCATCCGAACGTAGAGATAGAGATGGAATGTTGTTGCTCATGTAGAGGAAGAGCAACAAATCCGCAGTCGTAAGTTCGAGGAGGTTGAGAGCCAATAAACTCTTGTGAAGGTTAGGTTTAGTGAAAGAGTTTACTTCGTCCAGGAACGTCAAGCATAAGAGCCGAGGAAGGTTCTGTCAGTTTTGTTTGTGGAAGAGATCGAATTTGGTAAAGTGCATAAACTGTGTTCAAATTTGAAATGTCTGCAAAGATATTTTTTTTTTAAACGTTTCTGTCTGTTTTTTATTTTCCTTGTTAATGATGTCTTGTTTAACATTAATCGAAAATAAATAGCAACAAATTTATGGAGCGGGATGAAAAGTCTTTATATGACAAAGTCCTTGATGAATTGGATTTACTTGAAGAGGCAGCTATACAGTTTAAAAATGAAAGAAGGTATGAAAATCACGGATCATTTGAATGTGTTTAATACTCTTATATGGCAGTTGAATAATATGGATGTTAAACCCATTGAGGAAGATAAGGCAATTACACTGCTTACTTCCATTAGCTTTGGTAAAACAAAGACTCTTGAATTTGATATTGTCGTTGGAGATTTGTTGTTTGAGGAAGTGTAGAGAAAATCAAGTATGGAAACATCCACACCAGAATCATTGGTGGTTAGATGTCTATCTGATCCAGATTTATGTAGGAACACAATGAAATACAGAAATACACATAAACACAGAGATGCAGCGGAAATAAGACTTCATTTCATTAATAACAAATGACTGAAATATGCTTACAGACAGAATGGAAATAAACTAGCTAGGCGC
>ML782766.1:89172-104825 GCA_009831015.1 Picea engelmannii | reverse complement strand
ACATAAACACAGAGATGCAGTGGAAATAAGACTTCATTTCATTAATAACAAATGACTGAAATATGCTTACAGACGGAATGGAAATAAACTAGCTAGGCGCTGGTAGCTTATCTCTGAGAAGAGATGTGGCCGCTACTCGCATCGATGAGAAGATGATTACAATGAGGCTCTGAATGCCTTTTTACAATAAACGGGAATGCCAAAATTCCTAGACATCCAAAAACCTAACCCTAGGAGATGAAGCGCCAAAAGTCATGTGGGCCCCATTTGGGTAACTGAGTACATCAACTTCCCGGGGTCGTAACTTTTGCATACGATCCTCGTTTTAGGCGTGTGATAGCTCGTTGGAAAGGTATCATCGAGGATATTCATTTTGAGGGATCAATCATGCCTTTGGCTATCATTGAGATCCTCGATCTCGAAAAACCTTCATTTGGACCCTCAAAATGGCCCCGGAAGTTAAAACCTGCTAAAAATAGTAAATTGCCAAAATTGCCAGAAAGTCGTTTTGAACCATTTGGAAAAGGTGGGTGGCCACCGATATCCACCTGGATCAATACTGTGCGAAAACTGAAAAACTGAAAGAAGCAATGGTGGGGGTCCAAGTGGAATAGGTGGGTGGCCACCAATATCCACCTGGATCACTATCCCAAAAAAGGGGAGAGGATTCGAGTAGACCATCTAGGGATAAGTCAACAAGCATAAATGGTAAGGGAATATGTTGGTACTGTAACAAAATTGGTCATCTTAAAAAGGAATGTTGGAAGGAATGTTGGAAGTTGCAGGAGTCCAAGGAAGACCCCAAAAATGAAGCAAATCCAGTCGAATCATGTCCATGTATGATTGATGAAGTCTTGTCTATTAGTAATGTTTTTGAATACTGTGAAGATTGATTTTGGACTCTAGTTCTTAACACCATATTTTACCACATAGAAGTTGGTTTATTTCTTATCAAGCAGTTGATAGTGGAGTTGTTCTTATGGGTAATAATGATTCAGGGTTGGAAGTGCCAACATCAAAATGTTTGATGGTATTATAAGGACATTAACTGATGTTAAGCATGACCCTGAACTAAATACAAATTTAATTTCTCTAGGAGTGTTGGATTATAGTGGTCATAGGTTTACAAATCAAAGTGGAGAATTGCAAGTGTTTAAGGGAAGTTTGATTGTTATGAATGAAACCAAGATTGAAAATGTGTATAAGTTGGAAGGAAAAAATGAAACAAGTGAAGTAGCCATGGTATCTAAGAAATCAAATGCACCTACTTGTTTATGGCACCAACGATTGGGCCATATAAACAAGAAAGAGATAGGGCTACAGGTACTAATAAGCTGTAAGTTATTTTTTCAATTTTTCAATCTTTGAATTTTTGCAAGTTTTATATCTTTGTTGGTTATAATGATGGAGTTAAGGGATGTAAATTGTGGGATCCTACTGTCCACAAAATCATCACTAGCAAAGATATGTACATAGAACAATGATTAGTTGTTCATGATTGCAAAGGAAGATTTGCTTGCAAACTCAAGGAACCATTGTATGGCCTAAAGGTACCCAAACAATTGTACAAGATGTTAGATCCTTTCATGGTGAGCCAAAATTTCTTAAGAAGTGAATATAACCATTGTGTTTATTTTGAAAGTTTGGAAAATGGTACATTCGTTTTCTTAGTATTATATGTTGATGATATGCCTATTAATGCAAGTCAAATCATGTTTAAGATTAGCATGTTAGATACTCAGTTGGCCAGGATGTTTCCGATGAAGGATCTAGCTGCAACAAAACAAATCTTGGGCATAGGAGTACAGAGAGACTGGAAAAATGGTAAGTTGTTTCCGATGAAGGATCTAGCAGCAACAAAACAAATCTTGGGCATAGGAGTACAGAGAGACTGGAAAAATGGTAAGTTGTGGTTATCACAACAGAAGTCTATGGAGAAAATAGTAATGTGGTTCAGTATGAATATTGTGAAACTAGAAAACATCCCTTTAGTTTTCCATTATACGTTTTCTTCAAGTTTATGTCCTTGTAGTAAGAAACAAAAGGTTATGTCTCAAGTACCGCATGCTAATATAGTAGGAAGGTTGATGTTTGTGATGGAATGCTCAAATACTTCACATGCAATTGGTGTTGTTAGTGGACACATGGAAAAACCGGGTGAAGAGCATGGAAATGAGTTCTTCAGTCTCTTAGAAGCAAAGAAGCACAAACACCACCTATACTAGTTACATGATTTAGTCTATGGTTATGTTGATTCGGGAGACTTGGACAAGAAGAGACCTAACTCAGGTTATGTCTTGCATGAATGCAAGGATCTATTAGGTAAGTTTGGACAAGTATAGGATAAGTTGTTTTGTGGCGATCAAAGCATTGTGCATTTGAATATCAATCCACCCTAGCAAAATGAGACAGTGCATCATTTTGTAAGACAAGTTACTGATGGAAGTGGAGTGGTCCATATTGAAGCAAGTTGTTCACGAAACTAGTACTCGTAGAGAAGTTGTGGTGGAGTGTGGCTTCTCTTAACTTGCAAAAGAGGTGATGAATAAGCTTAAGCAAGATATCAAGTAAATTATTGTAAGATGAAAATTCTTAAAATTATAATAATAATTAGTTATAATAATAATACAAATTTACTTATAGTAAATATTTACTAGTTGATATAATCTATACAGTTAACATCTAACCTATGTTTTATATATCCATCCTATGTTGTATATATCCATCAAACCCCAAAAACATTTTTCAGGTATGTTGTATAAAAAAAAAACATTTTTCATGTATGTTGTATAAAAGATACCAATACCTTGCATATTATCGTATCGTATTATGATATTTCTTGCATTTTATTATTGTTTCAAGCTCTTTAATACCAACCCTCAAATGACATCGGGGGCTTTCGAAGGAACGCAAGAAACCCACTTTCCTACGCACGTTGCTCAATCAAAAAAACGAATGTATACAAATTTCTTAAAATATATATTTTAATTTCCCTGAATTGTGGTTTCTGAGATTTCCTTCCATTGTTTTTTAAGAGATTTCCTTGAATTGTGGTTTGTGATATTTCCTTCAACTGTTTTTTAAGAGACTTCCTTGAATTGTGGCTTGTGATATTTCCTTCAACTGTTTTTTAGCTATTTGTTTTCGTTCCCTAAGGCTGGAAATGTGATATACGTGCGTGAAAAGAATTTTTGAACCCAGCCTTCAATGTTCAGGGTGATATACACAAACCCTTCAAATTTGCTAGATCGCCCTGTCCCAAGCCGCATCCCTTGGAAGCTCTGGAATGCGCCTTCCTTGGAAGCTCTTGAATGGGCCTTCTGTCCGTTCAGTGAAATCTATTTAATAAAACATCAAGATTTTGCTTAGTTGTATAGATTCTGGGCATGTTTTCTGGCAAAGACAGACAGACAAAATCACAAATTCCTCCAGTTGGGTTATCTAAAATTTAAATGCTGCTTATTTCAATTCCAATCAGATCGTGCCTGGAGACGAGTGTTACATTAACTTCCAAGCTAAAAAGTTACGACTTCAGGAGTCGGTTGCAGATAAATTAATTTCTCTCGCCTGGGATGCACATGACATTTTGCAACTCTGCGGCCAATCTAATTGTCTTAGCACCGCTGGATCGCACCGATGCACATGACATTGTGCGATTTTGCGGCACCCTAATTGTCCTAGCACCGTTGGATCGGGGTGAGCAGGTTTCTCCAGACTGGCACTGCCATTTGTGATTCTGCTGCCTATAAATGCCATTTGGAATTTGGATCCTTCAATGTCTAACACAGTTGCTACTCTACTTTCATTAACTGTATAATGGCGTTGGTGTTGCTTGTTAAAGCCTTAAACCTATTCATTCCCTGCTTAATAGTCCTCGTATTCTTCGTTTTCTATGGCGAATCGTCTGAAACAACAAGCCTGTCAAAGGTGTCCGCTCTGTTTGTGTTCGGAGATTCGACCGTCGATGCAGGCAACAATGACTATATTCTGACCCCAACAAAGGGCGACCATGTTCCTTATGGGAGGGATTTTATCGACCATAAACCCACGGGAAGGTTTTCCAACGGCAAATTAGCAACGGATTTTCTCTGTAAGTCTGTTCATGAATTCTGAAAACTGAAAACCTTAATGTAAAGCTCTATGAATCGCCATTTTTCCATTCTCTAATTCATGTTGTTAGTAACTTGTACAGCTGAGGCATTGGGACTGAAGGAGACACTGCCAGCATATTTAGACCCAGCGCTGACTTCCCAAGACCTAGTCACGGGCGTATGCTTTGCTTCCGCAGGATCTGGCTTTGATAATGCCACCGCCGAGGGCTCTGTATGTGCTAATTAGTTATCACCCTCATTCATGGCCGACTATGATTTTTTTCTTTGAAATTTTGTTTTCATTGGAACCTCGATTGCGCGATCCTCGATCACAATTAAATTATTATCGAACAATATTATTTTGCAGGCTGCGTTGCCTTTATGGAAGCAAGTGCAGTACTTCAAGAATTACCAAACGGCATTGGCAAATGTCGTTGGAGATGAACAGGCGTCAGGCATCATCAGCAATGCGTTGTTTGTGTGTGGCACAGGCGTTAACGACTTTCTGCCAAATCGAAGGCCACTTATGAGCTTGGACAGTTACCAGGATTTTCTTCTGCTTTCAGTCAACAATCTCATTCAGGTAGGTGCATATATATATATATACTACCTCATTTTGAAACCTCCATATCGTTCAATATAATATGGTATTCGCTAACTAGTGAACCAAGTAAACTTATTAAACCAAATTTAACAGTATTTATTTATTGACAAAACAGGAGTTATACAGCGAGGGTGCCCGGAAGATTGCGTTCCTGGCCCTCCCTCCAATGGGTTGCGTGCCTTCAGTGAGATCTTTGGCTTTGAAGCAATCCCCAAACAAAACGGTGGATGAACATGGATGCTTAGAAGATGAGAACCAGGTAGCCAGGGACTTCAACACAAAATTAAATTCAACGTTGGCTACCTTGGAAACTCTTCGTCCAGAGCTCAAACTCATATATCTGGATATGTACAGCGTGTCCTTACATATGATACACAACCCTCAAATTTACGGTACTTTCTTTCTAAACATGCCTTTCCCTATTTCTGTCATAAATTCCTAATGCTGATTGCAGTCTTAATATATACTGTACTGGTGTGGTGACAGGGCTTGAGATATCCGCAAGAGGATGCTGTGGGACGGGATTGACAGAGCTTGGTCCTTTCTGTAATAAGGCGAGTTTGACATGTCCTGATGCGTCAAAATATGTATTCTGGGATGCTAGTCATCCAACACAAAAAGCTTATGAGATCCTTACTGAACTTGTACTCATCCCAGGCTTGGTTTAATTGCCATGAAATTAAGAAATTGATATGGATCTCAATTGCTTTATAATATCGTTCATCGTTGTATTTAATTAACCAGGCATGTCTACGTGCAGCCGTTGCACCAACAGACAGGGTTAGGGTTAGGGTTTAGTTTAAGTTGCGCGCATTAAATAAATTGCAATTGCGTTGACTGTGCACTGATTGAGTGTGTTAATTGAGCTGTAACAGTTGTTGTAGAGGGAACAGCTTTATCTTAAGCAAATAAAACGTTATTATAAATTAAATGGGCTGAATTCCATAATTTGAGTTTCGTATAAACCAAGTTTGCAAGGTGGATTTTATACAATAATATTTTTATATAAAAGTTAATTTTAAGACATGTTTTTTTATTATTTAAAATTTAAAATTGTGTAGATTTTATATGAGAAAAATGCTACATGCGATGAATGTTACAATTTTTTCAACACAGTGAATCTAACTTCTCTTAATGCAAAAATGAAAGAATATGAAGAAAAAAAATAAAGAATATGGCATATTTACTTAATAAAAATTCATAATTCATAATTGTTAATTATATATATATATATATAATATTTATCAATTCTTGAAATAATTTATTATTAAAAACAAAATGTATAATTTTATCATTTTTTATTTAATTTTTTTAAATACAAAACAGATGATTATATACAAATTTAATAAATAGCATATTGAAAATGAATGTATTTGAGAACTTTTTCACTCAATTATAGGTACTAACTATTGATAGACCCTTGAGTTAGGATATGATCTTATCTTTCTCAAATATAACTTAGATTAGTGTCACATGACTTCGGGAAAAATACTAACTTAGATTAGTGTCAAATGACTTGGGGAAAAATAATATCAAGAATGCTAATCAAATTAGTGTAGATTCATGCACACCAGCTCAAACATCCTATGTTAGGCTCTCTCACTACACGGGGAACTCAAAATAGTTATTCCCCCTGGAGCTAGAAAAGAAATGAATGAAAGAGAGAGGAGAATAGTTGTGGTGAGAGTGGGCAACCTCCTAGATGGAACTAGAGTTAACATTATTGTTCCTAGAGACATGATATTGAGCAATGTAGTTTTGAGAGCTATCTAACCATGTGTTGGATAATATTTTCCCACTTGGTTTTTAAGATGGGGTTTTGAACATCAAATGTTTTAGGTCTCTTGATTTCCCTTTGGCATTACCAAAATTTGGTTGTTTTTTCCAATTTTATAAGATTTTTTTAGAAAAATAAATTAAGTCATAAGGCTGGGGTTTTAGATTGGAAATTTTTGGATTCTGAGTTGTTTTCTTAGTTAATTTAGAATGGATGTGGAGAATTTAAACTTTGTTTTTCAATTCACATAATTCCCTTTGAGAATCCAAGTCATGAATAAATTAGATTTCAAATTATTTGAGTCCAGAATACTAAATGGATTTTGTTTCTTATGTTCTCCAAAGTGCATAACTCCTCCCATAGACCAAATCGTGGTTATTAGATTTGGATTCCATAATTTTTCAAGTCCAACCCATTCTCATACATCTAGGTGGTGTAGCGCTACTATGTTAGCAAGTTTTGGACCAATAGGAGGAAGTAACATGTGCAAGGTAGTCGATGAAGAATAATGATGTTTGGGACTATGGGGAGAATCAAAGATACATGTGGTGATCTTAGAGGATTCCCCCTCACCTTGATGTCATCAATATTAATGACTTGTCAAGTGCACAAACCAATCAAATTATGTCAAATGTTCATATGAAATAATCATGTTAAGACTCAAAAGAATAGGTGGAAGCACTATAAGATGACACATGGTGGTATTGTACATATTTTGAGGTAAGTTGAAGAACCCTTTCCCTAGTATTTGTTGAAGTATTTTTCCCTTTGGATATAAATTCCAGATTCACTAGGTTTCGTATGTGTTTTGAGCACACAATGTTCAAATGAATGTTGACCTTCATGTCTTTTCATTTCTACATGGAATCTTCCCTGGAACCAATCATTAGTTTAAGGGTATTTTATAATTTTTTAGGACCAAGAGGTTGAGTGGATTTGAGTTCTTAGGTTTTCTCATGGTGAACAACTCTTCCAATGGGCCCAACACTGAAACAATGTTAGATGACATAATATTTTAGGTTTACGGTATGGTGAGTGGTTTTAAGGAGTAAAGAAGTAAATGCCCAAAAGATGGAATCCACCCAAAATGACATGATCATGCCATATGGAATCCATCTAGGACGACAAAAGTATCTCTTACAGGAATAGAAATTCCAAATCTTCATGGAAGAACAAAAAACATTCAAGTGTAAATTTGCTTGATTCCACATCACACACTTTGAAGTCAGCAAAGCAATGATAGCTAAAGGTTTTCCTAACTAATCATGTAGAATTACCGTGTGGTAGAATATAACACACTAGTTTTGATCCTAGAATGTATTAGATTGAATTATGTATAATTTGTAAATGAGTATATATATAGGTGAGAATCTAATTAGCCATATGAGTTCAAATAAATGAACTTATGTGTAAATTATGTAAATATGTGTGTATGTATTAATAGTGCAAAGTTGAAGGCCAAGGATAGACTAGTGAATGTCCAAGAATGTACATGTTGTGAATATACTTCTATGGACCATGTGACAAGCTTGACATAGTGAACTCAAAGCTATGTAAATATTAATGCGAGAATATAGTATGTATTGGTCCAAGATGATGGCTACGAAGAAAATGGTGTTGAAATAATGTAACTGCAAAGTATATTTTTATTATTATCTGATATATTATTCATTGGATCAATCCCCATTGTCGATTGATCATGTCGGCTATTGTAATAGGACCAAATCCCCTTTTGCGGATTGGTCAAATGATAATTATAATAGGCAGAATAAGAAGTCGGCCCCAACAGATATTAAAGAGGACCCAGAATATATTAAAGGTGGTTATAATCACCCATTTTGAGAAGTCGGCCCTACAAGTGAAGAGACACTTCACACGTGCCAGTCTTGTATAAATAAAGAGGCCAGCGTCTCACTTAGACACATAACTCACTTGCTCATTGAGAGACAAGTTTCGGAACTGCAGTTGGAGAAGAAGGAGAGAGAGTG
The DNA here is from genome assembly GCA_009831015.1 of Picea engelmannii. Lineage (NCBI taxonomy): Eukaryota > Viridiplantae > Streptophyta > Pinopsida > Pinales > Pinaceae > Picea > Picea engelmannii. Next base: position 96,365 of record ML782766.1, on the reverse strand, counting down.
GCGCATCTTTTGGAGAGGATATTTTGTATTAGCTTGAGTTATCTCTTGGAATTGTATTGGCTATCTATAATAAGGAAGTTTTGTTGGGTTTTCTTCCCCTAGAGGGTTTCCCAAGATAAATGTTGTGTCTCTTGTGATTGTGTATTTCTCAGTGATCTTGTCTTTATGTTGTTGTTATCTATTGAAATGCAAAGAACTATAATAATGGGATAAACATTAACATGGAATCAGAGCCAAGATGAAGAGAGCATCTTTCACAAGAGAAAAACGTCATTGTTGTCATACATGCAAATTAGGGTTTTTTTATGGTGAAGCTTTTCAGCCCCAAAACCATCTAGAAAAATGCGCCCTCCCTCAAAGATTACTTTGGCATCATCAGCGCACCTTTTCAGTGGGTGGATTTCTCGGAAAGTGAAACCCTAGTTTCACAAAAGTACTAGAAGTACCAGAAAACCAGTGAACCAGAAGTACCAGAAGTACCAGAAAACCAGAAGCACCAATACAGAAATCTGCAGATCAAGTTTAGAAGGGTAAAAGTTGGATTTTCTCAGATCCAAGCACACTAGGCTACTCGCCTCAGCCAAGCGCATCTCCTGGTAAGTTCAAAATTTGATTTTGAGCACTTTCATTTTTTGGTCATTTTCCTAGCTCCAAGTAAAAGATGTTTGGAAGCACAAAGCTTGCTGACAAACCAAAAGGTGTGGAAAAATTCCATGTCTAGAAGTATAGGATCAACGTGATCCTTGCAGAGAATGACCTAGCAAGATTCATCAAAGAAGAAGTGTCGGAACCCGAAGATGTCACAAAGAAAGCAAAGCATCAAAAGGACACAATCAAGGCCCAAAGAATCATTGTAGATTCAATCAAAGACCACCTGATTCCTTATTTGTCATCAAAGAACACTCCAAAAGAAATGTTTGATGCCCTAAGTAGATTGTACGAAGGAAAGAACATAAACCGGAAGATGAATCTAAGAACTCAACTAAAGAATATGAGGATGCAGAAAGGAGAAACGATCCAAGAATATTTCTCTAGAATTTCAGAATTCAAACAACAGTTAGAAGTGATTGAAGACACCATAGATGAAGACGAGCTCATAATGACGGCCCTAAATGGTCTCACAAAACCTTGGGATGCATTCATCCAAATGATATGTGCCAGAACGGAGAAACTAAAGTTTGATAGTTTATGGGAAGAATGCATCCAAGAAGAAACAAGAGTAGCTAACCGTGAAGCACTACTAGCAAGAGATGATGATCAAGCCCTAGCTACTCACACCAAAAGAGGAAGGAAGAAACCCTACTTCCACAAGGAAACTCATAAAGAGCCTCAACCTCCAAACAGATTCAATAATAAAGAATCTCATCCAACGAGATTTCAGAAGAGAGGACAACGAAGGGAAAGAGACTACTCATATGTACAATGCTATCATTGTGACAAGATGGGACACATTGTGAAATTATGTCCACCCAGACGAGAAGAATACAAGAGGAAACATAAGAGGTACCATGCCCATGCAATCGAAGATGAAGAGCCACCTTCAAACATGATAAGAGAACAGATCAAAGGCTATGTCTTAATCTCGGCCCTGTCAGGATCAGTAACACATGGAGAGGAAACATGGCTCATTTATAGTGGTGCCTCTAAGCACATGACAGGTCAGAAAAACATTCTCTCTTTTGTTTCAGAAAAGAAGTTTTCTCAGAAAGTGACACTTGGAGATAATTACCAATATCACATCAAGGGAGTGGGAGAATCAAACTACAAACTGAATTAAGGGAATTCATTAAAAATGAAGGACGTACTATATGTACCAGGTTTGAAAAAGAACCTACTCTCCATTTCATCTTTAGAAAAGAAAGGCTACAGAGTTTCCTTTATAGATGGAGAAGTTCTTATGTGGGCTAAAGGAGAAACCATAAATGAAGCAATCATCATTGGAAGTGAAGAAAATGGCTTGTGTAGACTAAAGGGTCACTGAGAAACTACCATGGCCCATGCCATTGAAAACTCATGTGAACTTTGGCATAGAATATTAGCTCACATCAACTACAAGACATTACCATACATATGAAAAGAGGTCACAGGTTTACTAGAACTTAAGGTCGACCATGAAGGCGTATGCAATGGATGCGCACAAAGGAAGAACATCAAGAACCCTTTTCCGAAGAGAGATAGAAAAGCAGAAGGATTCCTAGAACTCATTCATTCAGATGTGTGTGGCCCAATGCCATCGGCCTCCATTAGAAGGTATGTATACTATGTATCATTCATTGATGATTATTCTTGTAAGACCTGGGTGTATCTCTTGAAATCTAAAGATGAAGTGCTCAGCAAGTTCAAGGAATTCAAAGCCTTGATAGATAATCTTTCTGAAAGAAATATTAAGATACTCAGGTCAGATAATGGATGAGAATACACCTCAAAAGAGTTCGTGAACTTCTGCAGAGATGTTGGGATCAAGAGGGAACTCACTACTCCCTACAATCCCCAACAAAACGATGTAGTTGAACGAAAGAACAGAACGATAATGGAAGTTGTGAAGACTATGATCCATGATCAAGATCTTCTTATGTGCTTATGGGCAGAAGAAGTAATGATGATTGTTTATGTGCAAAACCGATTATCCCAGAGTGCACTTGGGTTTAAATACCCCGAAAGAGATGTTCACCGGAAAGAAGCCAGAGGTAATCCATCTCAAAATATTTGGTTGCCCAGTATTTATTCATATATCGAAAGAGAATAGAAACAAACTAGAACCTTCAGGAAAGAAGGAAATATTTGTGGGATACTGTGAGGTCTCCAAGGCCTTCAGAATTTATATACCAGGTCACCGCCACATTGAGATCAGCAGGGATGTGACCTTTGATGAAGATGCAGCGCTCAAGAAATCAATAAGATGCCATCTTGAAGAAGTATATGAAGAGGAACCCGTAATCCCCAGAACTACGGAGAGGGAGGTTGCCAAATCCGCAGAACCAGTGAGGGAAGATGTAATTTCCCTTGATGAGGAAATTCCAAAAGATCATGATATAGTGGAATTTCAAGAACCACCTCAGATGACAATCCTCCATAAAATAAAGCCATCTTGGGCCAGAGAGCTTATTTAAGATGGGGAGAAGTATGGTGTTCCCCAAGGAACCACTAGACAGGTGAAAAGACCAAAGCCATTTTCCAGTTATACAGCTTTGATGTGTGACCTCCTAGAGAAGGAGCCTACCAGCTTTGAAGAAGCCTTTCAAATAAAGGAATGGGCAGATGCCATGACAGAGGAATACCAATCCATAATCAAGAATGATGTATGGGAAATAGTTCCTAGACCGAAGAGTAAATATGTGGTATCCTCCAAATGGCTCTTCAAAATAAAACATGCTGCTGATGGAAGTATTGAAAAATATAAAGCAAGATTCGTCGCTCAGGGATTTTCTTAGAAAGAAGGCATTTACTATGAAGAGACATTCGCTCATGTAGCCAGATACACTTCGATCAGAACCATCATAGCCCTTGCAGCTAATATGAAGTGGAAGCTACACCAGATGGACGTAAAGATAGCCTTTCTAAATGGTGTCATCAAAGAGGAAGTGTATATAGAGAAACCTCAAGGATTTGAAGTTGAAGACAGGAAGTCTCATGTCTGTAAATTGAAGAAATCCTTATACGGATTGAAGCAAGCTCCCAGAGCTTGGTATGGCCGTATAGACAGTTTCTTGACGAGATTAGGCTTTACCAAGAGTAAAGAAGATTCTAACCTCTACTTCAAGGTTTTGAATGATGAGCCAGTGATATTATTGCTATATGTGGATGACTTATTCTTAACTGGAGAAGAAAAGCTTATCACCGAATGTAAGAAGAGACTTGCCTCGGAATTTGAAATGAAAGACCTTGGCCTAATGCATTATTTCTTAGAGGTATGGCAGAGTCCAGAGAGAATCTTCCTTAACCAAGGGAAGTATGCAGTCGAAATCCTGAAGAGATTCGACATGTTGGAATGCAAGCCCATGAATACACCCATGGAAGCGAAACTGAAGCTGATGGTCGGCACTTCGTCAGAATCGATTGATGCCACCTTGTATAAACAAATTATTGTATCGTTGATGTACCTAACGAACACCAGACCAGACATTTGTTTTTCCGTGAACACCTTGAGTCAGTTTCTGGTAGAGGTCGGACATGTTCACCTTGTGGCTGCAAAACATGTGATGAGGTACCTTAAGGGTACATTAGATTGTGGTCTCAGTTATGAAGGAGATCATGATTTCACATTTAGTGGATACACTGATTCAGATTGGGCAGGAAGCGTTGCTGACAGGAAAAGCACTTCTGGATGTTGTTTCAATTTGGGATCAGCCATGATCTTGTGGCAAAGTAGGAAGCAATCCAACATTTCTCTCAGAACAACGAAAGCAGAATACATTGTTGCGTGTTCTGCTAGCTGCGAAGCTATATGGCTTCTAAAGTTGTTGACCGGTCTATTTGACCTAGAGATGGAAGCAACCGTGATCCTATGTGACAACCAAAGTTGCATAAAGATGACAAAGAATCTTGTATTTCATGATAAGTCAAAGCACATAGAGATTTGATATCATTACATCCGTGACATGGTGTAGAGAGGAGCCATAAATCTCCAGTACATTAGCAGGGATGAACAAGTTGTTGATGTGTTGACCAAGCCCCTATTTCATGTAAAGTTTGAGTACTTCTGAGATAAGATTAGCATAGTCTGAAAGGACCTTCCTCGAAAGGGGGAGTAGTTGTTGTGATGAGATATTCCCTACTTCTAACCTTATGGTTGTGACGTAAAGTAGGATGTATACCTTGCTTTTGACCCTATGGTTGTGACGTAAAGCAAGATGATGTAATATGACTAGTACTATGCTTCTGGTTGTACATCTGCGACGTAAAGCAAGCCTAGTACCCTGCTTCTGACCTGATGGTTGTGACGTAAAGCAGGACGTGTTCCTTGCTTCGACCTTATGGTTGTGACATAAAGCAAGAAGATGTAATGAGACTAGTACTGAGCTTCCGGCTAGATAGTTGTGACGTAAAGCCAGTCTAGTATCTTGCTTCCGACCTAATGGTTGTGACGTAAAGTAGGACATATACCTTTCTTTTGACCTTATGGTTGTGACGTAAAGCAAGATGGTGAGATGAGGCTAGCACTGTGCTTCCGACTGGATAGCTGTGACATAAAACTAGTCTAGCATCCTGCTTCCGACCTTATGGTTGGGGCATAAAGCAGGACGCCTATCTTGCTTCCAACTTTATTGTTGTGATGTAAAGAAAGACTATGAGACGAGACTAGAATTGTGCTTCCAGATTGATAGCTATGACGTAAAGTCATTCTAGTATGATGATGATGAGCCAACCTTGTGCTATGATGATGATGATGTATTAGTTTTATACTAATCCATATTGATGCAGATGATGATTGCATTCCTTTGAGAATGACGATGCTTGTCAATGAAGAAAACTTTCGATGATTTATAGATATGTCAGTCAGTGCTCCAAGATGATATTAATGATGCTTCCCTCCCGATGTCACTGATGATGCAGACCTCTCTCTCACCTGATGTTGTTGGAGAATACCCTTCTTGTTAAGGGGGAGTGTTGAAATAATGTAACTGCAAAGTGTATTCTTATTATTATCTGATATATTATTCATTGGATCAATCCCCATTGTGGATTTATCATGTCGGCTATTGTAATAGGACCAAATCCCCTTTTGTGGATTGGTCAAATGATAATTATAATAGGCAGAATAAGAAGTCGTCCCCAACAGATATTAAAGAGGTCCCATAATATATTAAAGGTGGTTATAACCACCGAGTTTGAGAAGTCAGCCCTGCCAATGAAGAGACACTTCACACGTGCCAGTCTTGTATAAATAAAGAGGCCAATGCCTCACTTAGACACACAACTCACTTGCTCATTGAGAGACAAGTTTCGGAACTGCAGTTGGAGAAGAAGGAGAGAGAGTGGCACATCTTTTGGAGAGGATCTTTTGTATTAGCTTGAGTTATCTCTTGGCATTGTATTGGCTATCTATAACAAGGAAGTTTTGTTGGGTTTTCTTCCCCTAGAGTGTTTCCCAAGATAAATGTTGTGTCTCTTGTGATTGTGTATTTCTCAGTGATCTTGTCTTTATGTTGTTGTTATCTACTGAAATACAAAGAACTATAATAATGGCATAAACATTAACAAATGGGAGGGGCTATTATTGAACCAGAGGGGAAGAGGAAATAGGGTCTATGGGAGTGTCATCTTGTATTTATAAGTTCCATCCCAATAAATCATCTATTTCCAACATGTTCTTTAACTAAATCCATCCACCTCTTTTGAATTAAAGAGTCAATAATGAAGGTAGGTTGAGCTTAGTGAGGAAGTCTACCTCATGTAACTATTGAAGCATGTCTTGAGTACAATCAATAAAAGGGAAATGTAAGAGTACTTCATTCTCCTACAAAAAATGGAAAATAGTCATTATTCCCACAATGGTATGATCATTGTCATTCATTATCATTCTCGTGTTCATGATATCCACCCCTCATGCTACACTGTCCTTGAAAACCAATACCCAAATTTGAAAGGGAGGAAAATAGTGTTATAGAAGAGGGAATTGTGAACCTTAGATGAGAGATAGATGGTCATAAGTGATCTTATAGGTTGGGAAAGTTAGGAATCCTTCACGCACTATGTATTTTCTACTCAATGGATGTTTGAGAGACAAGTTTTATTATTCTAGGTTAATCTTGAAAAGAGTTCATAGATTGAACACTTTCTTCCTACATTGAAGAGCGCTCAAAGGGAAGAATATCCGTGAGGGAAAGTTGAGAAAATCATATCAAAGATCTTCCTCATGTTGTGTAGGGTAGTGGAAGACAATCTCATGGATGTTTTATGAAGGATGATGTGCCTAAAGATCTTAGTAGTGAGTAGATTCATTGACCCATGAGAGTAGTGGGGTTTGGTTAAGTGAGATAAAATTATGTAGCTCATTTCCTTCATCATAATGGCCTTAAATCTCAACTTGGGGATGGAATCTACACCATATTCCTATGGTTGGGTGTAAAATCACTTACATGCAACTAGTTTCTTAGACTATCGTATGTCAAATGATAAGTGTTATATATGTGCTTGTATCTCTATAATTAAATGTCATTTTTTGTTATGGAAATATATATATATATATATAT
>ML782766.1:73194-89065 GCA_009831015.1 Picea engelmannii | reverse complement strand
ATGCTACTTGTGTGAATGTGACTCGTTAGGAACATGGGAATTTGTTTCCATGAATCCCATTATTCCATATTTGTTTAATTCCTTTATATTTATTATTTTCATTATGCATACTTCTAGATAATTCTAGACCTCCACGAGAGACTCTCTCTATTGGAATTGAATGAAATGGCATCTTGAGGGTTGGATTTTCAAAGGGCATGAATGTACCCATTCCATGTTTGGGAGTGCAATACACGTATCCCACATAGAGTGGCATCCACTAAATCCATGTCAGTAGATCATGTGGAGTCCCATGGAATGTTAGTTATTTGTAGTGCATATGCTTGGCAATAGAAGGGTTCTAAGAGCATCCCCTTTTGATGAAATTCGGTAAGTATTGAAGCATGAAATTTGAAAGGAACATTGAATTCTAATGCAAGAATTTTTTGAGTCTTTCGATCACATGAATTTTACCCTTTATGTTTTCAACTTTCTTAAGTTCTTCCATGAAAGCAAATCTAGACTTCATTATATTTTACAATATTTCAAGTTGACAAGGATGGTAGGATTTTTCCCCTTGTGTTTCATAGATTGCAAAAATCTTCCAATAAATTGATGGCAAATTGAATTGTATTTTATCAATTTCAAATATGTGGGAACAATGAAATATTATGAAATCTATAGAATTTTTTTTGAAATTATCCTAGTTTCTATACATGTTGTCATCTATCAACAATAGTTTGAAGGATTCATTACAAGGATATGTGGACAAAACAAATTTATCTTTTGCATCATGGTGTCAGTGGAAGAACTTAGGAAAAATACTAAAAATTGTTGGAGAACCCAAATTTGTTTGTTACATCATGGTGTCAATGGAAAAACTTGGGGAAAAATACTAAAAAAATGACCAAATCATGAACTCAAATGACAGTAGGAAGAATGATAGATGAAAATCGAATACTATAAGGATTCAATGAACAATACTTCCCTCTCAACATGATGGAATTCCATTAGTCCAAATGGAAAATACTTCCCTCTCCACATGATGTCATTCCAATAGTCCAAATGGACAATACTTCCCTCTCCACATGATTTCATTCCATTAGTCCAAATGGAAGGATCATTGATTATAATTACTAAATAAAATATCATTGAAGTTATTTTTGTACTATTACCTACAAGGGTACATTTTTATTTAGAAGGTTCTAGTTGATAGACTATATTATTGATATTAAAAATCCTAAAACTCCTAGCATTAGTCATTTCCATTAAAAAAAAAAAAAAATCAACTATGCTTATCCTTTCCTTTGTGGCACACTTAGTACCTATTGAATCTCTTGTCTACCATATTCAAGCTTACATACAATCTCACCTTTCGAATCCCCCCATCCATAATTCTTCATCCTTATATTGAACACCTTGAACAACTTGTTACAATGCCTAAAGTTGGAGAATAATTCATTAAATATACCGAGAAATCCATAATTAAGATGCACAATAAATACCATTGGGTCAATTATTACACTAGATTATTGAAGAACCAACCTAGAATTGCACAAAATTCCATTTGCTTCCCAACGGTGTTTAATTATTAAAAGATCGTGTAGTGGTGTGATAACCAATATGATGCAAATGAATTCCTCGTCCTACTGCTTTTGCTATGTAACAAACCATTTCTCTCTAATTATGGATATTTTAATACATGTTTTGATTACCTAGGGGAGGAATATTGTTTGACCCTAAAGAAGTCAATATTTGTTTGAAACATTACAAGGGAGATTTGAGTTATTGAATGGATAGAGGAAAAGTTTTGTTGGAGGAGTGCATTATGTTGTTAAACATTATGACATAGAAATTCTCAATTATTTATATATCAACCTTGCTTGGAGGCTATCTAAAATTTGGGATAAGAGAGTACTTCTAAGATCCCAAGTGAATTTATTTACATCATTCATAAATGAAAAAAATAAGAACCCCATCACTTTTAATTGGGGAGAAATTTTTTCAAATATAAAAAGGATCCATGAAGACCATCCAATTCATTTTTAACACCTCATCCTTGTCTATAAGAAACAATTTCTCTATAATTATATATTTTAATACATGTTTTTATTACTTAGGAAAGGAATATTGTTTGACCCTAAACAAGTCAATATCTATTTGAAACATTACAAGGGAGATGTGAGTTATTGAATGAGTAGAGGAAAATTCATATTGGAGGAGTGCATTATGTTGTTAACAATTATGACTTATGAATCCTCAAGTATCCCTATGTTAACCTTGGATGCTAGCTAAACTCTAGGGAAAGAGATTACCTCTAAGTTCCCAAGGGAATTTATTTACATCATTCATAAATGAACATGAAACAAGAAACCTATCACTTTTAATTGGGGAGATTGTTTCAAATATAGAAAGGGATCCATGAATACCATTGTATTCAATTTTGGTACCCTATCCTTAGAAAGGATCGGGAGTTTATTGAATTTTATACTATATAGTACAAAATTGTGTTTGTTGTTGGGAGAATCCATAATATAAAAGATCTTAAGAGGTTTGTTGATGAGGCCCATGAGTTCCTTAGGGTAATAGGTGATTATTTCATGGACTCAATCTATACCTATATGAAATTATATGGATCTCCAACCCATCCATATTACCTCCTTAGTGTGTTTGTGATTAATTTGTACGTATAGAGGTTGTCAACAAATTTGTTCATATCCACCAAATACCTTTAAGAAAAAAGTAGGGAATTTTATGATAAATCCATTTGGCTTTAAGGGGACTAGGTACACAAATTGACCCTACCTTTTTACCATTGTTGAGGGCATAGGGTATTATAACTTGTTTTGGAAATAAAATCTATATCACTATGATCCATAATTAAGTTTTCCAATATATTTCCATGAACCTAATTATGATACTAATTCATTGGTTGTGCAAGAAGAAAGGACCAAAAACATTGATGATTGAAGCATTGCTCATAGGAAAAGAAATAATATAACCAACCTTAAGCCTAGGAAGAAGAATATAAAAAGAAAGATGAGAAAGAGAAATAAGATCATAAGAATGAGGACTGTAATTCATATGGAGAATAATCCCATTCTTATTTTAAATTTCATGCAATCTCATTATGAAATCCAAACTCAATATACAAGTATAAATTTCCATCTAATACAACATCAATTGCATTTTCATACTTTTAAAAATATTATCAAACTACAGTGCCACTTATATAGGCTCAAGTTCCTCATATGTTTTTGTTGATAGTGTACCCAAATGCCTATAGTGTCTTCCATTCCCCCTTTACAAAAAATTATTTAAGGAAAAGTGGTAAGTATTATGTTACTTGCAAGAGAATCTTAGAATCTAGTGTTATGAAGTTATTTTTCTTATTGAGACAATTCCCTCTACACTAGTGAATCTCAAACATTGATATGGAGGCAATGAGGGTATACATGGGTATCAGAACCCTACACTAGTAAATTTGGTTCATTTTCCGACAACACTTTCATGATAATTCCGATGTATCGTTGTTGGGATCTCGACAAAAACATGGCCCCCAAAACATCGATTCTGGTACCATCTCACTTTCGATGGATAACCAAGTTGTCTTACTTCCGATGTTTTGTACGGACAGGTGTCATCAAAGGCCGAGGTTGGTAGTGATGTGGATAGTCTTCATAATTCCGACGACCTAAAATGTAGAAGGTCGTCCCACTTCCTACGTCATTGGTCGTCGGAAGTGAGATGCTCTAGTGCAACCATTTATCGACGAATATGCCATATTGGCCACGTTTTTCGTCGTCGAAAGTCAGAAGATATGGACGTCAGAATTCAAATGCCAAAGGATCTATTCATCGACAAATTGGATATATCGACCACGTTTTATGTCATCGGAAGTGAGACATAAAATGCGTCAAAATACCAACGTCCTATTATTGTTTAACAAAACAATTTGTAATGCACACATATCCTCAGGTTACAAGCATATATGAGATGAAGGCTGAGCCTACTAACTCAAAAGTCACTATGAAAGCATGGAAGAGTAGAATCAAGAAGAGGCTTTTGAATATGCATTTGATTTTTCACCATTTTGGTTCATACCACAGAGGAAGTAAGCCAAAATGACAATGATGTTGGTGCATCCTACATCCTACCCCCTACACCTTTTGATTTTTGTCGAAATCTAGTGATTATTCTACATAGAGAACACATTGTGTTTGATTAATAGTTAGAGGAAACCTACTTCCATGGCTTTGAATATCAAAAGTGTGATGGCTAAAGGGAATCATAATTGTTCCTAAGTAATATCTAGTTCTATGTGTGTTTCTGTAGGAGAGGCTTTAATTGTACAATAATCAGGACCCCAAGGAATTTTGTTGGTTCAAAATCATTGGGCATGAATGATGAAAATGCACTTGAATGGCTCTTCTTCATGGATTCCTCCATTTCATGAAAAAGGTGACGAAGACATATGACAACACTAGAGTGGTATACAAAGTACAAGCAAAGAACTACTACTACGCATAGAGTGAATTTAGTTCAATTGTGGGTAGACTTTGTGAAGGAGTTTCAAAATTTGAAGGTAGAACAATAAAGCATTTTAGAAGTAAAGGAGATTAAGTAAAAGGTTGGAGATATCTCTTGGGACTATGATTGTGGTTTCAAGATTTGATGAGTCAATTGCATTACACCATCCAAGAGGTGTAGCATAAATAATGGTTTATTGGTGGGATATTATCTTAGTTGCACATGTAATTGTTGCAACACGAATATTTAGAATTTTCAATGAGACTAGAGTCTATTAGTGGATTGGTTGAAACATTGATCTAGGATTAGCTCCAGGGTTGGATAGTTCTAGTATAAACTGATATCTTTGTTTCAGTACATTCAAGATCCAGTGAAGGGAAATTAAAGTGTAAGGGAGATGACGTTGTGCACACAATGTAAGATAAAATACCATCTATGGAATGATTTACTTATGTTAAAAAAATTTACCTCCATGGTCATAAACCATTTGTGGGCAAGTTGGATGGGGGGATCTACAAGAAATTCCAAAATCTTGGTCATTATTCACACCAACGCTCACTACTATGAAAATATAATAGCACTACAATATCATAAATTGCAACTCTTTTAGTGTAAACACTCATCATATAGATGAATACCATGCATTGACCATACTCATCGAGTGCATTGAGAAGAATATGTTTACAATAGAGTCACTTGGGGTCAGGATTAGAGTCTAGAATCAAAACCAAGATAACCAAGCACCACATAATGACGTAATCCATACGCCACCTTGGTTTTACTACTGTAATGAATTAGGGAACATCACATGGAATAATCTACATCATCGTCGACCTTGTTGTTGTCATAGCCAAAATATTGGGCATAACACTGAGGCTTGTGTAGAGTTGGTTGAGAAATGGGAGGCATGGGAGAAAAAATGGTGTTGTTCTAACATGGTCAATTCTTAGTTGAGGATCATTAATGATGATCTAGGATATACAAGCATTAATATTTCTCATTGGGAGGGTCCAAGACAAGAGGATATGTGGGAGTCATGGATCAGGGGTTATCCGTAGAGCTTCGCAAAAGGTTATAGTGTTTGATGTGGATCAATAGAAAGGATATTTGAATAATGCAAGAATTTTTCCATGCATGGAATGCCAATTTTGTAGAGGTGGAAAAGCCACAGTCTATACTCCAACCATTGAGTATATGTCAGAGCTTATTGGTGCAGTCAATAGAAGATGAATTCAAAGGATGGTTGAAGAAATTCCTATGGATATTAGAGGATGACCAAGTTGTACCTTGACTAAATGGTGTGCTTGTGTAGTTTTTGGGATCGCTCGTCGAGGAAGTTGATTGGCCCCTACAACATGTGCAAAGGAGAAGATATGGAGAGAATATCAAATAAATGCATTGATTGGAGGTTATGATGTGTGGGAGGTCATGCTTGATTTGGGATTAGATGTGAAAATATTGCAAAATATATCGTGGGAGTTCATGGAATGACTGGACTTGGTGTATCCATTGATCTAACTATGGTTGGCTAATTGGTTGAACATTTTTCCAATTGACAGGATAGAGTAGACGAAGGTTTATGTTGATGGGGTCAAGAATTATGTGCATTTTGAGGTCATTGAGATATAATGATAAGGATACTTATCCCTCATTGTTGGGGATGAATCAAACTTTTGATAATGGTAATATATTGATCCTATAGACTTTTAGGATCAAGATACTTTCCTTAAGCATGTACTTTAATTGAAACCATAAATCATATATTTAATTCATAACTGAAATTATTTCTACTAAAAACACAACCTCGTTTAATAAAAACTTAACTATATAAAAACATATTTATAGAAATCATACTAATCTACATAAATGAAATCAAAATCCACAGGAAACTCAAGACTGAAAGTGAAACTACAAGAATTAATTTTTCATGGAATTGATCTACCAATAACTCTTAATATACAACAAAGTACAATAGTTAATGAGTCACAGAGCTAACTTTACACTGATAGTAAGTGAAATTGACAAGTTACCTTATATGAATGCATTTATGTAAAATTAACTAACTAGTGTGCAACACTTGTTCTTTGTACTGATCAAATGGACACCAGAGGATTTGAAAATGGAACTTTATCCCTATCCAACATGTGCCATGCATTTTGAAGCATTCAATGTAATCCTAAGATTGATCTAAAGAAATACCAATTCTGGAATAATTCAAAGGTTCCCTTCTTTTATTCTCAAATTATAATGCTTCCCACCTCCTTCAAGAAGTATATCATGGCTTCTAATATCTTTTTATGTTATCTAATCCATGCATATAGAAATTGAATGGGAAAAAAGAGACCACAAAACATTCTCACATTTTTAAATAACTATAGAGGCATCATGATGTTCCCCTCTTATCCATAAACTATGGTGTTTCTCTGTGTAATCGATATGAGATAATGAACTACTCCATATAATCTAGTGATTCAAAAATGAGGAAAAATCACTTAAATAGATGTCTCCCTCAAATGGATTTGGGTTCTTGGAGTTGACTTGATTTTCAAAAAATAAATTATGTTTATATAACTCACAAAACATATTCCATTATTCCTCATAACAGTTAGAGTATAGGTGTAGAAAGTGTTTAGGAGTGAAAATATTGCATGATCTTCTTACATCGAGTGTATGCATTTGGAAAGACATTCATTTCTCCATCAAATAAAATAAATAAATAAGAGAAGGACATATGTAGGAGAAAGACACATGATCCATAATACACATATAACCGTTATCGTATTTTAGTTGTTGCACTTCAACTTTCAACACCTTAATGACTTGTGGAGCCTCTTGACCTTTCTTATTTTTTTTCCTTAGATGACTCTTCTTTTTCTATAATATAGCATGAAAATCAACCCATTGCCCTCACAAATGTTGAATGGTTTTGTGATTATATTGTAATGAAATGAATCCTTTACTGAGTGATCCTACTACTAATATCCATTTCATCATTTCATATCTCAATTAGATCATCTCAAAATAATCCACAGTGTTTTATTCCTCTCTATGTATGCAAACTTATTTTATTTATTTATTTTTCTACACCCCAATTCCTATTATGGTTTCTATTTTCCTTTTAATGGGTACCTCTTTCTTGGACCCTGTTTTCTTTTGAATCAAATGAATTAATGATATATCATATTCTTCTACACCAATTAATCTAAGATTAGAATCCAAAATACTAGGGTTAATCTCTATCTTGAATTTCATTAAACATATCTTCAAATCCTAAAGTGTCACCTCAAATGCCACCTTCATGCCAAGTAGAAGGTTGATGCTCTATACATTCTTCCTCAATGACTTAGGCTAAAGTTTCTAGAATTTCCCTAGCCATATAGCTTCTAGTTTTATCTCGAGCAACAACCAATTTTAAGTTCTTAGCCTTTTATTTATTTTTCATAAAGCAATACAAGAGGGAAAATATTTCCAAAAGAGATTACCTGGAAAATGGATGGAATTATTTTCTATCTTCTTTGTTAGTCGTGCTTTTGTAGCATCCACTCATATAGCCTTAGTCTATGTAACTTATTTTGGAACCTTTGTAATAACTATGGTTTGATATTGGACTTTTGAAAATTATGTAACAAGTAGGGCCTTGGTCCAATACCACTTGAATATTCCTTAAAGGCTGGTCAACTCTTTCTCATGATGATTTTGCCTTATTAGAGATTCAGAGGAATCATCAGAGATTTCAGTTTCTTGAAGGATATAATAGGTGAGGGGATACTAAGTATGTTGTATGCATACCATTTCATATTTTTACGCCATCTAAGAAACCTATTTCTCTTCAAACCTAAGGAAAACCTCAACATCCCCTATTTATTGCTAAAATATTTGAGACATATGAGTTAAAACGTAAATAATGGGAATGAATAGGCATTTTCCCACCATGGACTCATTAAACTTGTAGTTTTTTATGCTCTAGAGAGATAAACTATCAGAGTATCCTAGGAGTAATTACCTAGTATGAAGACTTGTATCATGTGGGATTTGGGCTTGGTG
The DNA here is from genome assembly GCA_009831015.1 of Picea engelmannii. Lineage (NCBI taxonomy): Eukaryota > Viridiplantae > Streptophyta > Pinopsida > Pinales > Pinaceae > Picea > Picea engelmannii. The sequence continues at coordinate 80,512 of ML782766.1, read as the reverse complement.
TTAGAACTAGGTGATGTATTAGTGGAAGTTGCACACTTAAAAGGCATTATGCTAGAAAGGATATGTGCAATTTTGCATTGATCATTCTCATTTCTGATAAAATGCTCAATTTCATTTGGGCTCCAATGGTTTGTTCATCCACTCAACTCCAAATTGTAAACAAGTTGGCTAGCTTACTTTCCATTGCCAGGGCAAGGAGAAAATCCTTGTGCAACATGGGGCTCTTAAACAAGTCCACTTCATGATGAAAATAATCTAATAAAATGGATTTGAACTCAAGGGAAAGTATTTTTGAAAAGTTCAATGATTGTTCAAAAGTGCAATGGTCTCCAACTGAGTTTATTACAAATCCAATGTTGGAACTCTCTTGAAATGTCATGGAACTTCCAATTCAACCACCAAAAATGGCATGCACCGACCCCGCATAGTGAGCAGTGAATGGGGCCAACGTTGAAATTTCCTCAATATGTGCCTGTATGCATCGAAATTTGACATGGTTAGACTAGACACATACCTTGACAATATGGGAGGGTTTCAAGACTCAAGGATGTATGATGTCATACAGAAACATTTTGAAAAAAAATCAACGTTGGCCCCATTCACAAGTCACCGTTGCCAATCATGTACTCTAGTCCTTGTACAAAGCCTTTTAATAGTTGTTTCCTTTATAATTTGACCAATTAGAAAATTAAAACAAAACGAGAAGATCCCTAGTACAATGTCTTTTAATATTTGTACTCTAGCCGAGAAGACCCGCAAACCCTTTTTGAAGTGTCGTTATTATAGCAAACTTGTCACAACATCCGTAAAATGTAACATATTTATAGATTCTATAGCATCGCAATTACGATGATCATTGACCAAATCAATGTTGACTTGGTCAAAATACTAGGTCATCGTTGGAGGGGTAAAACCTTGTTTCCACAATGTCGCAACTGCGACAACTATCCTCACAAACATGGCAAGAGATATGACTATGTCACAAACGTGGCAAGAGAGACGACTGTGTGGAAAACGTGGCAAGAGCGATGAAAACGTGGCAAGAGAGATGACAACGTGGCAAGAGAGACGTCAACGTGGCAATAGCGACGTTATCAGGCAATATGGAAAAAAAAAAAAAATTCCTCTCTTTTTCAACAGTATGGACAATTTTGTCCATAACGTCGCAAATAGAACGTTGAAATTTTTACAATATGTACGAGTGGTCATTTTCTATTAATGGTAGAATGCCAAATTACAATGGTGGAGTCTGAGCTGTAACTGAGTCTCGTCTCTCTATGTTTCTCCCCTGAGCTAACTCTATCCTAGCTAACCCCTTATTGTCTCTCCTCTTATCGTCTAACCTCTACTTTGCAATAATATAGAGATTTATATAAGAGGGGCTCAAATGAGCTTCCCTCGCAAGCTACATTGGTGGTGTCAAATCACCATCCCTACTGCCTATCGAAAGGGAAAATTACAATGATGTCTATTATGCTCCAAATCGGACGTAGATCTATTTCGTCATCAGCCTATTAATGATGACCTTATCTCCAGTTTGTGAGAAAGAACGATTTGGCTCTTCCAGCTTGTCGCCAATTAATTCCTGGATCTCATCTTGGATCCTCGAGGAAAAAATGAGAGGGCGACGCCTCTCCTTCCTTGAATGTGCACCACGTGTGTTAATTAGTTGGCACAGGCTAAGGTGGAGCGATGCTCCTACATCACATGTGGCAGAGGTAGGTGACATGGAAACACCCAGTTGGCAGGTGAAGTTGGAATAGTTGGTAGGTGATGTGGTGAAGTCCAATCAGAGGTTGCCATATGGCAGCCTCAGAATGGCCAAGAAGTTTCCAATTCAAAATTGGCAAAGGATCGGTTGGGGGATTTGAACCCCTGACCTTCAGGATGTAACTGCAACGACTAACCAACAATCCAACGATAATTATTGGGAGATAAAGCTAAATAATCTATAGTTAATGCCAATGTAATGGAAATTCCATATATGGGAGGCCTATAGGATTGACCCTAGGACCTCCCCGACCATTTACGCCTTCACACATATCCACTTTCCAATGCGTCGATTCATCATTTCTCGGTGAATGGTCTAATAACTATGGTTTTGATTTCAATATATATTATATATCAAAACAATCCAAACCTCTGTGGATTCATTCTCGAGTTGGTTGGATCCCAAAGGTACTATCACCAAGTCCTTTACTAATACGCCAAAGCATGGTTTTTGTTCGGAAGTGTGAGAGTTTATTTTGTTAAATCCACATTTCGTCAAATAGGGAAGAAAGGGACAAAAGTTACACGTGGATCAAGATATATTACATTCATTAATGTTGTATTATTTTCCTTGGCATGAATTTTGAGACAGAGAGAGCCTACATAGGTCCAGAGACATTGCCCAAAACATAGGCATGTTTATAGTCAAAATTCACAATTTTTAGTGAGGAATTTTATGGTGATGAGCTTGTTGGTATCTGAGTAGAAGAATTGAGATCTCACTTCAGGAGTTGAAGTTTTGATGTAATCTAGCCAATTTTGCATTATTAATCAAAGAGGCCATCCCCATTGGAAGTGGACCCAGAGACATAGCCCATATTGGATGAAATTTGTTATCACATTGTTGTCTTTTATTTCATCCTTTTGTTGCTCATTATATCTTATAGTCTCTTATTATGTATTTCTTCTATCTTGGTTTTCATACTTCATTAAGTAATTAAACTGTTAACTAGCTAAGTTAAAGATCTGGATCAACATCTTACACACACACACTTCCTATCAATACTGTCTCTTTTTATACTTTTTCATAACCCTTCATGAAGGGACATGTCCATTAATTAAATAATTAATTCCCAATACCATGTGCAAATAACCCAAATACCATGGGAAAATACCCCAAATACCATGGAAAAATACCCCAATTGAAACTACCATTTCACTTTTTACTTTTTCACATGCACCCATTTTTTAATACAGTTCCAAATATATATATATATATATATATATATATATATATATATATATATATATATATATATTGGAAATGTTTTGTGTATTGTGATTTCATAATATGACATTAATGACATCATTAATCCTTTGACACCAATGATAATAATTCCAACAATTGGTTCCTACCCTTTGGGTCATGGAGTCTTAATTTTCATACAAGGTCCTAAATTGGTGATGGAGAATACTAATAGGATAATCTAACTACAAGATTAAACTTGTTAATTAAATCAACACGGATGTTATGTGAAAGATAAATTAAACGAATATGAATGAATAATTGTCATTATACAACCTTAAGTAATCTATGAACCATGTAAGCAGAAAATCCAAGTATGTTATTGATAAAAATCTTAGAAACAATAAAAATATGATTAAAACAATCTATGATTCTCAAATATTACAATAAAACAACAAAGGACTACCAATAAGTCACATTCCTACTCTTTTCTCAACTCAAACCTGACCAAGGGATTGAGAAAGGTCCACATGAAAAGAAAAGCTAAATTGGTTCACAAAACAAAATCTAATTGCAACATTACATAACATCTTGATTTGAAAAGGAAGAAAGAAAGAAAGGTGAGAGGTACAATTGTAGCTACATGGCACTCCAACCTCCTATGAAATAGTTCATCACATGAATTGATGTCCATAATTCCACCCACTGGAAAGATGTCACACACCCACTTCGGCAACTAAGATTTTCCTTTTCTTTTTGTCTTTTCTTCGAGGGACAGAATCCATGAATTTCTATGGGGCCTAGCACAGACCATCCCTTCCCTTATCCTCCTCCATGTGATTGTTGTCTATGACCACAGGCCTTACCAAAAAGGCGCTTCCAACTTTCGCGATTCATGGAATCGCGATGCAAGCGTTCCCCTGTTCTTTGTCTTTTGAATGCTGAAACCCGAAAGGGTCTAACAGATCCTTAGCTCCTCCCTTGGGTCGCTTTTCATACAACCGGTCCTATGACCTAGTGCTATTCCTCTAAATTCTTTCGGGGTTTCGCGTTTTGGGAAATCATGATGCAAGTGTTCCTCCTTTCCCTTTTTAATCCCCAGGACTCGAAAGCCCGGTGTCATCCAGATCTACAGTCTAGATCGTTGACTGGATCAACGACCCAGATTAAATCCCGGCATTCTACCTTTTCGGATTGTGGCGGTGTCTTCACTCCTATTTCCCCAATCTCTAGAACCCCGGTGGCTTTAGATCTTCGCCACGCGTCCCTACAAATGGGCGGTCCATATTTTTTTGGGACTCCTCCTTCCTACCAAAAGACCCTGTCCGGTGACCTAGGGCTCATCCACAAAGCGCATCGGGGTTTCGCATACTGGGATTTCGCGATTTGCAAAAACGAGGGGTCTTACCCTTTGGTTTCCCGGGTGTCGAAACACCGAAACCTATTCATGCTAAACCGACTCATCCACAGAGCGCGTCAGGGTTTTGGGTAACGGGATTTCGCGACTTACGAAAACGAGGGGTCTTACCCTTTGGTTTCCCGGGTGCCGAAACGCCAAAACCTAGTCACGCTAAACTAGCTCATCCACAGAGTGTGTCGGGGTTTCGAGTACCAGGATTTTGTGACTTGCGAAAACAAGGGGTCTTACCCTTTGGTTTCCCGGGTGCCGAAACGCTGAAACCTATTCACGCTAAACTAGCTCATCCACAGAGCGCGTCAAGGTTTTGGGTACCGGGATTTCGCGACTTGCGAAAACGAGGGGTCTTACCCTTTGGTTTCCCAGGTGCCGAAACGCCGAAACGCCAAAAACCTGAGAGAACTACTCTCTCTTGTACAAGGTTTCCAGACTTAGATCACATGATCCTTCAGCGGGTTCTTGGGTAATTATCCCTAGGCTTGGTGACGTGACTGAAAAGCCTTCCTAATTCTTCGAGCTATGAACTCTGTGTCAAGGGTAAAGTAAACTCGTGGGTTTACTAAAACGATAGTCTTTTCAAGGAACTCACTCCAGCTCTGGAATGCGAGGGAACTTCCCGGGAGGAGGTGCCTTCGGGAAATCAAACCAGGACATAGCGCGAGTCAAGTAGATGGAACAAATATCAAGGGAACAGACTCATATTTTGAACTTATTCATTCTATACCTAAACCGATTATGGTCATATGAGTATAAGCATGCATCCATTATTTCCGATCAAAACACAAGGCAAACACTTCAATACAGAAACCATTTATGAGCGTATAAACATGAGCATGCGTCCAGGATATTCAATTCAAGATACAAGATATAACACTTATCAGAAACACGAGGTGTGACGCGACTGTTGAGAGGGGTGCTCGTTTCCACCCAACCGTAGGATCAGTGACTCCAAATGGATTTACCACTAGCCACCCCTGAGCTAGACCACGATGCTTGAGATTCAGTCTCCTACTTCCAGCTCAACGGAAGTCAAGGATGAAGGTTACTCTCCTTCTGCTCTATTCAGAACTCCCTGTATTTCCAGAGTTCCTCCCGGTTCTCTTCCGCGATCCCTTTCGCACACATTCTCTCTTCTCTACCTTACCACACATCCTTTCTTGCCTTTTCTCTGCAAGATTGTGTGTGACATGAATTTCCCCGTCTGTGGCCAGGTCTGGGAGATTTTACGAATGGGTGGTTCACCCCCATCCCCTCATGAACTCTTGAGGAGCCTCCCCACCTACCAATCTGACGGGAAATCCATTCCAGGGTCAGAGATTTGCTTTGGTCTTTGAGCAAATAAAAACCAGTACGGTATTGGCTCGGTGGAAGTTAACGCAACCATTCCAGGTCCCTTCCACCACCTCTCATTAGCCATCGTGGTCTCTTTTAGCACATCCCCTCCCAGCAGTCATGCAACACATATTCATAACATAATTTACATTCATCGACCTTTTATACAAAGGTCCATCAAATCAAACATTCACCTCTTTGAGTTTGCCATAGTTCTTGGCCAATATAGTTATTTTTACAGACTAGGGGAAACAGGGTGTTACAATTCCCTCCCCCTTAAAGGAACATCTTCCTTGATTTTCTATCTATCAATATGACGTGTATGTACAGAAGTAAACAAAATCGGATATGCTTGTTTCATGGCATCTTCCATTTCCCATGTAGCCTCATCTGGGACAAAATGTTTCCACTGCACCTTGACATGTGCAATGGTTCGGTTCCTGAGTGGGGTTTCCTTTCTATCGAGTATGCATTGAGTTTCTGGCAGGAATTCTCCCTCTGGTTCCACCTAGATCACAGACCAGTCAATTATATGATTAGAATCATGTACATATTTCTTCAATAATGAAACATGGAAAACATTATGTGCTTTTACTGTGGTAGGAAGTGCTAGCCTATAGGCTACAGATCCCACTCTATCTAGAACTTCAAAGGGTCCACAATACCGAGGTGCCAACTTGGCACAAGCTCCCATCCTCAGGGAACTCTTCTTGGGCCTAAATCTGAGATATACGTGGTCTCCTGTCTTGAATTCTCTTGGATTTCTCTTTCATTCGGTGTAACTTTTCTGTCTGTTCTGAGCGACCTTTAGATTTTGTTTTATCTGAATCGCTTGTTGTTCCATTTCTTTCAGCATGTCGGGTCCAATAGTAATTTTTTTTATGGGATTACTCCAACTGACTGGAGTGTTTCACGGTATACCATAGAAGACTTTGAAAGGACTCATATTTAGGGATTCTTGGTAGCCGTTATTGTAGGCAAATTCCACCAGTGTCAGGTGATCTTCCCACTTTTTGGGTTGATGCATTACATGCATTCTTAGCATGTCTTCCAATATTTAGTTCACTCTTTCCATTTGTCCATCGGTTTTAGGATGATAGGTTGTGATAAACAGTAATTTGGTCTCCAGACCAACCATCAAGGATTTCCAAAAGTTGGAAGTAAATTTTGTGTCTCTGTCAGACACGATCTCTTTAGGCATACCATGTAGTCTGAATATCTCCTTCATGAATATGTTGTCGATAACTATTGCCTTGCAAGTTGATTTGAAGGGGATAAAATGGGCAGACTTACTCAATTTATCCACCACCACCATGATGGCGTCATTCTGCCTAATCGAGGCTGGTAATCCGGTGATTAAATCCATGGAAATGGTTTCCCATTTCCATTCCAGGATTGGTAGAGGTTGTAATAATCTTGTTGGGTGTCGGTGTTCTGCTTTAACATGTTGGCATTCTAGACACTTAGCTAAATAGTTAGCTATGTCTTTCTTTAACCCAGGCCAATAGAATTGTTTCCTAGTGGCCATGATCATCTTCTGATATCCCGGGTGACCAGTATATGGTATTTTATGTAGTTCATCCATTATGAACCTCTTCAAGTCGTCACAATCT
>ML782766.1:51453-64152 GCA_009831015.1 Picea engelmannii | reverse complement strand
ACTAGAATGGTTGTCGTAAGCAGGCGGTTGTCACAGACTGCATTAATTTCCATTTGCTTCTCTTGCTATTTTATCAACCTCTCGTTGTCAACCTTGAAGCTCTGTAGTTCGACCATGAGGCTTCTCACAGTCTCAGCTAGATCTGGAGGGGTCTCTACCACTCTCCTTTCGTCAGACTCTTCGTCTCTATTATGGGAGCCATCCCCCACTTCATGGTGCGTCACCATTCTATGTATATGCAGTTTCCCACGGTTGATCATCCGCTTGTTGTGCAAGAAAACACTTGTTGTTAGTCAACATTATATTCATTCACAATCAACGCATAATTCATATTTTTCAAATTCATACACACAATAGGAATTTTCATTCTTAACTTCATCTTTTGATAAAGGGGGTTAGGCTAGAGAGTTACTCCTTTTAAGAGTACTTCAAATGGAGTTTCTACGCAACTCATCCATGAGCCCAAGCAGGCCAAGTGTTGTAACCATGCTCTGATACCAATTTGTCACACACCCACTACGGCAACTAAGATTTTCCTTTTCTTTTTGTCTTTTCTTCGAGGGACAAAATCCTCGAATTTCTATGGGGCCTAGCGAAGACCATCCCTTCCCTTATCCTCCTCCATGTGATTGTTGGATATGACCACAGGCCTTACCAAAAAGGCACTTTCATCTTTCGCGATTCAGGGAATCACGATGCAAGCGTTCCCCTGTTCTCTGTCTTTCGAAATGTCGAAACCCGAAAGGGTCTAACAGATCCTTAGCTCCTCCCTTGGGTCACTTTTCATACGACTGGTCCAATGACCTGGTGCTATTCCTTTAAATGCTTTCAGGGTTTCGTGTTTTGGGAAATCGCGATGCAAGCGTTCCTCATTTCCCTTTTTAATCCCCGGGACTCGAAAGCCCGGTGTCATCCAGATCTACGATCCAAATCGTTGACTAGATCAACGACCTGGATTAAATACTGGCATTCTACCTTTGGGGATTGTGGCGGGGTCTTCACTCCTATTTCCTCGATCTCCAGAACCCCGGTGGCTTTAGATCTTCACCACACGTCCCTACAAATGGGCAGTCCATATTCTTTCGGGACTCCTCCTTCCTACCATAAGACCTTGTTCGGTGACCTAGGGCTCATCCACAGAGCGCATTGTGGTTTCACGTACCAGTATTTCGCGACTGGCGAAGACGAGGGGTCTTGCCCTTGGGTTTCTCGGGTTCCAAAACGCCGAAACCCATTCACTCTAAACCGATTTAGGGTTTCACATACCGGGATTTCACGACTAGCGAAGACGAGAGGTCTTTCCCTTGGGTTTCCCGGGTACCGAAACGCCGAAACCCATTCACACTAAATCGATTCGGGGTTTCGCATACCAGGATTTTGTGATTGGCGAAGACAAGAGGTCTTGCCCTTAGGTTTCCCAAGTGTCGAAACGCCGAAACCTACTCACGCTAAATCGATTCGGGGTTTCGCATACCGGGATTTCGCAACTTGCAAAAATGAGGGGTCTTACCCTTTGGTTTCCCGGGTGCCGAAACGCCGAAACCTATTCACGCTAAACCGGCTCATCCACAGAGCGCGTCGGGGTTTCGGGTACCGAGATTTCACGACTTGCGAAAACGAGGGGTCTTACCCTTTGGTTTCCCGGGTGCTGAAATGCCGAAACCTATTCACGCTAAATCGGCTCATCCACAGAGCGCGTCGGGGTTTCAGGTACTGGGATTTCGCGACTTGCAAAAACAAGGTGTCTTACCCTTTGGTTTCCCAGGTGCCAAAACGCCGAAAGCTATTCACGCTAAACCAACTCATCCACAGAGCACGTCGGGGTTTTGGGTACCGGGATTTCGCGACTTACAAAAACAAGGGGTCTTACCCTTTGGTTTCCCAGGTGTCGAAACGCCAAAACACCGAAAACCTGAGAGAACTACTCTCTCTTGTACACAGCTTCCAGACTCAGATCACATGATCCTTCAATGAGTTCTTGGGTAATTATCCCTAGGCTTGGTGACATGACTGAAAAGCCTTCCTAATTCTCCGTGCTATGAACTATGTGTCAGGGGTAAAGTAAACTCGTGGGTTTACTAAAACGGTAGTCTTTTCAAGGAACTCACTCTAGCTCTGGAATGCGAGGGAACTTCCTGGGAAGAGGTGCCTTTTCAACCCATCATGTTTATGCTCTTAGTATTTTTTCAACCCATCATGTTTTGTCTCTAGCCAATTCTTCTTTCCACTCATTCAAATCATTAATTTCAATGAAAAAGACCCAAAAATTTTCCATGCCATTTAAAGTGGTAACAAGGGGAATCTTAACACTTATTCCCTATCAAATAATAAAATTTATTAATTTTCTTACACACATTTCTTCTCTAATTCCTTGAATTTGATTCTAATTAGGATGGGTACTCAATGGGTTCACTTATGTACCCTAAGTCTTATGTGACTATGATAATGGCACCAACTTTCAACCTTTTGCAACCATTCCCCATGTTATTTCTTGCACAAATTCAGTACTAGTTTCTTCTTTAGGTAAACATTCTATCATGTTATTTGACAAAAAAATTCCATGGGATATTCAACTTGTTAATCTCTTGAAGAGATTTCTCATCTTTCGCAAGATTCACTTCTTTTGCAACAATAACCAAATTTCCTTCTTTAGGGTTTTTCTTATTTCTCTCAAGCTCTTCAATTTTTTGAGGTCTTCCTTATAATTCATCTAATGTTTCTTCAAAAATCATATCTATATCCATAATCCATCCTCTTATGCCTTCTTATTTGCTTGGTTTCTATTAAAACCTCTAACCTTTATTTCATGATCATTATCAAATATTTCTCAATCTCTTATCTTTCTTCTATAGAATGTTCTCCTAGACATAAATAATAGTCCTCATGTCTCCTATCTCCTTCATATTTTTGTCATTCTCATCACACACACACACATATATATATATAACTACAAATTCCAAACATTGCATAGCATTCAATATTATGATAACACTTATGCATATGCAAGTTCCTTGAAACCATTGCTAACCCTATTTTTCAATTCCATTGAATGATGCCAATATAAGGGAGTCGCATTCATGAAACATTATAAATTTAGGTTACAACTTAGGTAAATCATTGCATTTATTTTTTTATTTTCTAACTACTATTTATATAGGGGTAAATTTCCATGTTATAAGATGTTTCAAAATTTGTGTGCATATGAAAATATTTCTTCTACATTTTTGTTGAAACAAGTTAGATCTTTTGTACATGCAAGAAGCATTATGAAAATAATGGATCAAAATTCTAAGATGAATTTGTCATGAATTCACTATATCTTTGAAACCATGCCCCTTTATGTTTGAAAAGTAAAGAGAATGATATTTAATAGCAAGAGCAATTGTAGGAAAGCATGCTACAACATACAAAAGAATCTTCTATGGTCCTACAATTCCAAAAATCGTTAATTAACAAAATATGACACATGCATTGGATAATTACTCAAGAGTACACAGTACACAACAATTTAATATGGTTTGGGCATACTAGATGACAAACCAATATTGTTGCATGATGTTCATGGTTTCAACAAATGGGTTGTGCTCTCATTTGTATTAAATACTTTAACATTTTTGCAATGTGTAAAAATTCCAATTTTGTGGAATTTGACAATATTGGGATTTTTAGAAAATTCTCAATTTCATGAAATTTAATAGTTTCTTGGTTATGATGTTTTTAGTAAGAATAGACATGCCTACTCTATATTTTATGTGTGTTCCCATGTATTGGAGAGTTTAGTGCAATGTATGGATTACAACGTCATGTTTGATCATCTAAATTTCTACAAAATTACAAATATTATTATTGATGATTATTTCTAATGTACATAAGGTTAATTTTATATAATATAATAGTCAACATGATGGTTCAATCTTAGATTCCATTCAATTTTATTTTATATAAACAAATATAATGGTTATTTGTTCTTTAGATCGTTTATATAATATTTATTAAAAGATTTTGAACACTCAATGTATTAATATGTTTATAATTTCATCTTTGAACTATCAATCTATGAATTACAACCTCATGTTTGATAATCTAAATTTCTACATATATAATATTTATTAAAAGATTTTGAAAACTCAATGTATTAATATGTTTATAATTTCATCTTTGAACTATCAATCTATGGATTACAACGTCATGTTTGATAATCTAAATTTCTACAAAATTACAAATATTATTATTGATGATTATTTCTAATGTACACAAGGTTAATTTTATATAATATAATAGTTGACATGATGGCTCAATCTTACATTCTATTCAATTTTATTTTATATAAACAAATATAATGGTTATTTGTTCTTTAGATCGTTTATATAATATTTATTAAAATATTTTGAACAATATGTTTATAATTTCATCTTTGAACTATAATTATATACTAATCACACCCAAAAGGGTTGGATTCAATGGTGAAAAGTGAGGAGTTTTTCACTATTGAGAAAGATTCAATTCCAATGATGTTCGTTTAACCTGGAGCCATGGGGACATCTTGAGGTAGTGATTGAATGTGTGGTTGCACCCAGAGAAATTATATTAAAAATAGTTTCCTAACTCTTGCACACATAAGTGGATCAAAGTCCACTCCCATGTCCTATAAAAAGTCAATTCTCGCTAGCTCAATTGGAGGTGTGAGTTTTGTTTGCTAGGTGACCCTAGTTCAATTCCCTTACGATGTGTTTAGTCAAGATGAGACACCCAAAAATACATCCATATTAAGGGTTGGTGCGACCTACATCAAGTGCGATCCTCAGGTGATTTTGACAGCTTAGATGCCTTTGGGTTGTGGTTTCTTAACCAACAATTAAAATGTTATCCTTATAAATGGCATACATTTCTATATATATATATATATATATATATATATATATATATATATATATATATATATATATATAATGGTGTAAAAATATAGTTGTAAGTGTATCCTATGAAACACATTTTTAATCATATATAATGTTTAATGGATAACCAATCACTAAATAACTAAACTAAACATGAAGCATGGAAATTTTCTAGATGTGTGGATAGAAATATGTTTAGATATTAAAAAATATATAACAAAATTAATTATTTAAAGTTAATACATAATTTCAAAATGTGTTGAACGGAAATTTTCTAGATGTGTGGATAGAAATATGTTTAGATATTAAAAAATATATAACAAAATTAATTATTTAAAGTTAATACATAATTTCAAAATGTGTTGAACATATACAACACAATGGTAACAATCTTTAAGTTTTTAGGGGATGTGAATGCAAGACAAACTCAGAACACTGATGTATAACACCTATTTTTGGGTTTATAAGTATAGATTGATGGATAACCAATCACTAAATAACTAAACTAAAAATGAAGCATGAAAATTTTCTCTGTGTGTGAATAGGAATACGTTTAATTACTAAAAAATATATAACAAAATTAATTACTTAAAGTTAATACAAAATTTCAAAATGTGTTTTGAAAATATACAACACAATGATAACAATCTTTAATTTTTTAGGGGATGTGAATGCAAGAAAAACTCATAACATTGATGGCTAGCACCAATTTTTGGGTTTATAAGTATATTGATAATTTTTGGGTTCATAAAAAAAAAAAAAAACAATTTTGTGAAATTTGATAATTTTAGGAAAAAAAAGAAGGACAACTTGGAGAAATTCGACAATTTTGGAGCATTTAAAAATACCTACTTCATGAAAAATAAATAGTTCTAGGGTATATTAATAAACACAAAGTTCATGAACATTGACAGTTTTGGGGTCTATCAAAAAATACCAACTTCCTTAAAGTCGACAATTTTAAAGTTTATTAACAAAACTCCAATTTTGTGAAAATATATAATACACTTGAATCAATCTAGATTTATTCAAACATTTGCTAAGGGGATATGAATATAATAAATCATCTCCTTAACTAGATAACAAGTAGTACATCATGAAGTTGGAAAGCAATATGTTGTGGTGTAGGGAAGTAGTCAAGCCTTTTAAAGAGTATAGATTCATTTATGTTTGAAGATTAGTGAATCAGGGGGTTGATTGATTGGAAAAGTTTGCAACATCTTCAATGTCTAGTACGCCTACCTATGTTTTAGACTCCCCCTAATAGAGAACAAAGGTTGGAGGGTTGACATTCCTAGGTGACTAGGTATGCATGTCTCCTTGCTCCCTTCCCATCACTCTCAAAAATATGATGGGGCATCTCAATAACATTAAAAGAACATGTGCTTCAATAAATTGGGTTGGTAGCAAGATAACATGGTCATACAATATAGTAAATGGCATGGATGGGGGTTATTTTGTAACCTTCACTTGCACTCATTTTTCATTTACTGAAGCAATTTTTTATTTGCTTGGAAGAATAGGCTTTTCATGATATCGATATCAATTTTCACATTTTCCTTAACTCAATATAGCACAAGTATGGTTGAATCAAGTAGAAGGGTGAGTCCTCAAATGACAACAATTATAGTGTTAGAGTTCATATTTGACAACCCATTTGAGTTGAAGGAGTGGTTTTGTCCAACTTCATGAAAATTGATAGCTATGGGATTCATTAACAAAATGTCAACTTCATGAAAATGGGCAGTAACCTAGAATCAGTGCAAATTTAATGAAATATGTGCTAAGGGTATTCAAAGGTAATAATCGATTTCCTCAACAAGAGATCAAATAGTACATCATGGAAGATAGAAAGTAATGTGTTGTGGTGTAGGGAACTAGTTTATTCTTTTAAAGAGTAAATATTCACTCATGTTCGAAGATCAACAAATCAAAGCGTTGATTGGATGGTAAATGTTGTAGCATCTTCAAGGACTAATAGATATGCTTATGTTTTAGACCTCTCTTAATGGAGAAATGAGGGTGAAAGGTTGAACTTTCTAGGTGCCTAGGCATGCATGTCCCCTCCCTCTTCCCCCTTTCTCTCAAAATTTTGATGGGACATCTCCTTAGCATTAAAATCACGCATGCTCCAATAAATTGGGTTGGAAATAGGATTGTTTGTTCATACAAAACAATAAAGGGCATGTAGGTAGATTATTCAAATACTTTCACTTGCACTCATTTCTCCTTTATTGAAGCAAGTTTTTATTTTGGTTGGAAATACAGATTTGTTGTGGTGTCAATTTCAATTTTATCTCACATCATCTCAATGTAGCACAAGCATGGTTAAATATTAGTAGAAAGGTGAGACCTTGAAAAATATTATTTATATCATTAGCGGATAAATTTAACAACCCGTTTAAGTTGGAGCGGTTTCAATGATTTATGGAGCAACAAGAATTTTATGTCAACTCATCTAATCTTGGCTCTTAGAATCCCAAGAAAAATCAAGCTACAATGCATGTGTTGTATCATGCTATGTGAATTTGGGAGAAGACTCTAGGAGAAGGATGAAAGGAACACAAATAGGTAAACCAAATTTGAAGATAAAATGATAACTCTACATTGAGATATTGGTTGGTCTAGTTAATATGAAGAAGGGGCAAATTGGCTTGATTTCTTATTTGGTAGAAAATTAGTTATCAACAAAAGTTTTCAAACATGTGAAACTTACGAGACAGAATCCATTAACTATCTATATTGAAGACCACTTATATATCTTGATGATTGCAACTATGTGAGACATTCTCCATCTTACAAACATGTGAGATGTGGATCATTGCAGCCATGTGAGATATTCTCCAACTTACAAACCTGAGAGAAATCCCCTGAAGAGGGTGTGTGGTTCCTATCTGAGACAGAGCTGGAACGTAGAGATGACCTCCTCCATTCAGAGAGTTGAGAAGAACTCCAGATGATTTTCATGTGGGAAAGGTGATCTGTTGAGTTGGACGTGCATGTGGCTGAGCACAAGGTGAACGTGTGAAACCCCAAAGTGTCGGGTGCATCGTCATGAGAACAGAAATGAAGATGATGTGTTAGCCTCCTCTGAGCAGAAGAGTTGACGAGAAACTCCAGATGACTCTCTTGTGTGATGCAGTGGAAAAGAAGATATGTTGAGTGGACATGCATGTGGACGAGCACATGTGAATGTGTGTAGCTCTGGTTCTTCTGTGTAATGCAGTGAGCTAGAGATATGGAAATCCCTATGGATGTGCCCCTATTGGATGAGCATTAGTGAGTGTACCATATCCTTTGCTATATTGTTCAAGAGTCAGACCTGTCTGTAACCCTAATTGTAATGTAAAGGGTGCAGGTCAGCCCCACCTTAAATGTGACTGGTAATTATTGTAAAAGATAATTAATCTGGTTAATATTAATTATATTATAAGCTAGTAAGGTCGTCCATGTTGTGCAAATAGACACTTATGTTGACAAGTTCAGGTTAGTATAAGTAAAGGTATATTTCCCATTGAGGAAATATATCTTTCAAGTGAGTTTGGAAATTTCAGCAAGTACACCTTCTTGGGAAAAGTGCGCACCTCTCTTGGGCGCTAGTCTTCTAGGGTTTGAGCACCCTCTTGTGTGCTAGGTTTTATCTTGGTGGTGAAGGTATTTCTCTTGAGTATTATAGAAAAGGATTTGGTTGGGTTTTCTTCCC
This sequence comes from Picea engelmannii, assembly GCA_009831015.1. Taxonomy (NCBI): domain Eukaryota; kingdom Viridiplantae; phylum Streptophyta; class Pinopsida; order Pinales; family Pinaceae; genus Picea; species Picea engelmannii. The sequence goes on along the minus strand of ML782766.1, from coordinate 55,554 downwards.
TTGTTGAGAAGGGTTTCCCATGATACTTCTTGTGTTCTTATGCATGGTGCTTCTTCTTGTGATCTTGATTACTGCAACATTTATGGTTATGGTTAAATGTTAAAAATGGAATGAACTTCATGCTTAATATTGACTATTGAAAAATCAACATGGTATCAGAGCTTAGGTCTTGAAAGAACCCATTTCACAAGCATCCACCAAGTCTCATCTCACATTTTATAGAACCGTACGACCCTTCTAGGGTTTCTAGAAAATTATGTACGACCCTTTTTCAGTGGTGATCCAGCCCTTAATACTTGGACGATGGGGATACTTTTGGCATAGAAGAGTATGACCTCCTCCAACGCATCTCCTGAATCAACAAGCATCTCTATGACACTATCAAGTTGATTGTTGGCAATCATAAGTCCAATATAATCCAAGGTTACTAATTCAACCTAATCATCAGATTTTCAAAATCCAGTTGGCGAGAGTTTGAAGAAACCAATCAAATGAAGAACAGAGCTTTAGTAGAAGATAGGCTTGATGGAGCAAGCAACTTCAGCTCTTGGAAATCAAGGCTTCAATTCACCCTTGAAGAAGATGACCTATTGGATGTGGTAACTAAAACCCTACTAGCCACATCTACAAATATAGAGAAGAAGATAAGAAAGGAAAAAGATATCAAAGCAAGAAAATTAATCATCTACTCAGTAAGAGATCACCTCTTACCTCGTATTGTCAGCCTGAAGACAGCCTATGATATGTATGAAGCTTTAAAAGGAATGTTTGAAAGTGACAACACCCTCAGAGCTCTTACCTTGAAGAGCCAACTTCAAAGTACTAATATGATGAAAGGTGACATAGTTTCCATCTTCTTTATGAAGTTATCAGAGATTAAAGAACAACTAAAGACCATCGGAGAAATCATGTATGATAGAGAACTTGTCTTAACCACTCTCAACAACCTCCAAAAATCATGGGAGCCCTTCCTTCAGAGTATCAGTGGAAGAGAAGCCCTACCAACCTTTGATCGTCTATGGAAAGATTGTACTCAAGAAGAACTTAGAATTAGAAATAGAGGACTGGAAGACTCCTCAGAAGAAAATCATGCTCTTGCACTTCATAGAAAGAAAGGAGGAAAATTCAAAAGAAATTCCAGGCAAAAATTTAAAGGTGAAAAGTCTTCATCAAATCCAGGTTATCAAAGAAGAGATGTTTCAGAAATTCAGTGCTTCAGATGTGACAATTATGGACACTATGCAAGAAACTATCCAACCAGGAAGAAGGGAAGACAATATGCTTCCACCATTGACATTGATCCAGACTCACCTCAAAATAATGAAGAGAATAAAGAGGAGAATTACTTCCTCTAAAACTAAAGCATGACTACAAACCAGGTAAATCAATTGATTTCAAATTTTATAGTTGATTGTATTTTTGAATAAATATCCAGTATGGGAGCCTTCAAAGACTTGGACCGTTATCCCTGGTACGGAAGTCCAAACCATATTTAATTGATTATTATGCGAGAAAAAACATAGTCGTTGTCTTTAAAAGGAGATACCCATTCAACAAACCTAGATAATCTCAAATGAAGATTGAAAGTAAGATAATACCTTCTCCCCTTTCAACAACTCAGAGGGAGACAATCATTATTTAAGTTGATCCAGTTGCTCCAGTTGATATGTTCAGAGATATTGTAGTAGGGCATAAAAGGCCTACCTAGACTCACTCTGCAAGAGGTAGACAAACTTACAAGCCTCTCAAGGCACATCCCGAGAAAGTAAAAGAGATTTTCAAGCTATCAGTCATGAGCCACCTTATTGATGTCGAGCCTCCTTGTATTAGAGAAGCAACATGAGAACATGCATGGAAAGATGCCATAACAAAAGAACACTAGTATATATTAAAGAATGATACATAAGATATTATTCAGGGACCAGAAGGGAATTCTATGGTAACCTTCAAGTGGATCCATAATATCAAACATGCATCTGATGGAAGTATCTAGAAATAAAAAACGAGATCTATAGCGAGAGGTTTCTCACAAACAGAGGGAGTTGTCTATGATGATACACTTGATCCAGTAAACCTGTTACACTTCCATCCGTACTACCATTCATGAGCTGAAAACTATGTCGGATAGATAAATTATTGATGAGTTTGGAGTTCAGCAAGAGTGTTGTTGATCCAAACCTATATCATTACAGTGTTGATAACGAATGCCTGATTTTGGTGACTTATTCAAGAAGTCTTGTTGTTGGAGACAAGTAATCCTTGAATTCTGAATTCGATATGAAGAATTCGAGTATGATGCACTACTCCTTGGGAACAGAAGAATGACAAAGGATCGATGAGATTTTCCCACTACTACATATGGGTGGATTATTCCACGAAAATTTTCCACGCTTCCACTAGTTTCATCATTTTTTTAAATAGGGCAGGATTTTTGTGGATATTTCCACGAAAGTTTGTCGCAATATCGACGAAAATCTTAATTTAACCTAGTCAGGATTTTCGACTCTATAGCGACGAACTTTCATGGCAATAGCGACGAAAATTTTGCCTATCTCATTGGTCGGTGTTAACGGCTAGTTGACTATTTTATCTATATATACATGACTTTAAGAGACTTTGTAACACAATTGTTATAATTGTGACATTGTTCTTGGCTTTTGTTTGAGCTGTTTATTTTTTCCGTCACCCACTGGTTGAACAAATCCAATTCTCGATCTACATAGCTCGTATTTTGAACTTGCAAGGTTAGTATGCTATTTTTTATTGATGTACTCATTTAACTTGTAATTGTTTTTTCAAATGTCCAAATTGCATTTAGCTTATTTTTTCCTTGATAATATATTATAATATGTGTAGTACCATATTTCATGTCTTTGGTTTTTGGATATAGTTAGTATATTCTATGGAAAAGGGTATGTGGTTCCGTAATATTCTAGGTTTATGGAATCCACATACCCTTTTCCCTTCAATTGTAGCTATAATCTCTCTCTCTCTCTTTTCATTGATAAAGATATGGAATTGCTCTTGAAACTCAACCCTAATCGATGAAATGATAGTAATTGATTTCTATATTCCCTGCTTTAGCAGGGACTAATAAGATACATAAACACTAACCCTAAACTTATGTTAGGTGTATATGTCGTTATTATATAAAGAAAACATTTGTACACATATGACCTTATTATAAAGATGGTATCTATGTCGTCATGATGTTGATCCTCTACACATATGATCACCTTAGTATAAAGATGTTGACCTTATTATAAAGATGTAGGTCACTATAAATAAACATATCATAATCGAAAGGAGTAGCCAAAATATAAAAAATTGACAACTTAATATTTGGTGTGGTGTAGGTAAGACAATTGCTTGTTAGGACAAGGATTTGTCACAATGAACGAAAATGATAGGAAGCTTGCTCGGTTAAGAGCGGCATTAGAGGTGAGGGGTGATGGAAAATGTTATTTCCCTTGATATGATTGTAGAGGCTTGCAAAATAGAAGAATTTTAATAACAACAGCCAAAAACATTGTAGGGAGAACGGGCACGCCGAAGGGGGTTATGAATATCATCCCTTGGTAAGAGGATTCAATATTTAATGTATTCTCTGTAATAATTAGTATGTCATGAATTTTAGTAATATTTCTTATCGAGATTTTTATATTTTCTATACACACTAAATTTTCTATGTTGTTTTTAAATATATAGATGATGCCCCCAAAGTGTCGATCTCCAGAGAGTTATTTGCCAAGTACTAGCAGAAATACTACTTTACATGGAGATGAACTTCGAGATCAGAATATTGAAGCTGTTGATCAAGTTATTAATGATGATATGGATGGAGATAACATTAGTGATTCAAATCAAGAAGATGAGATACATATATTGATCCAAGACACATTTTCTCCAATGGATGAGGACAACCAAGATGATAGTCATGATGTTGATCCTCTACTCAAGAAGTCACGTCAACCTCTTTATGAAGGTTCAACAATAAATCTTTTATCTGCTATATTGTTGTTGGTGAACCTGAAGGTTTTGAATGGTTTATCAAACACATGTCTCACACAGATACTAAGGTATTTAATTTGTTAATTATTT
>ML782766.1:9633-27965 GCA_009831015.1 Picea engelmannii | reverse complement strand
TTGTCATAGTATTGTGTAATATAAATTGCATAATGACTCACTCATGCAATCCATGTGTTTTTTTGAAAGTAATATTCCAAATTATTCTTTGTGTATATTGTCATATTGGTATCCTCACTTCTAATCCAACTTCATGATAACACGTGCTTACAATATTTGGTTGATTAGTGCCTTGATTATTTGTAGGGGATATATATATTCCAATATTACAATGTAATAGTAATGCCATATTAAAATGTAATATGGCATTACCATATTACATTGTAATATGGCATACAATATGGTATACCATATTACAATGTAATATGGTAATACCATATTTCATGTAAAAAAACAAATTTTAAACCCAAAGTCATCATCGCAATATTGACGCAAGTTCGTCGGAAAAATTTTTACTATTTTACCACAACCGTCGCTCTAGCGACGAAACTTCGTCGCAATCTGCCACGAATTTTCGTCGCATATACAGCATGTGCGTCGTAAATCGGGTTTTGAGATATTGCACTCGTCGATATTACCATGGATTTTTGTCGCAAGTTGCGACGGGCTTTCGTCGCACATTCAGCAATTGCGTCGTAAGTTATTAGCTTGGCATAACTTTTTGTCTCAATTGCAACGAAGTTTCGTCGTAATTGTCACATTTCTTCGTTGTTATTGTGACGAAATTTCGTCGTAATTGCGATGGTGCATAGGGTCAACCGATATTGAAGGTGGTAACACGTGGAGAGCTAATTTCGTCGATGTTTCCTCGCACACCTGGATCGTGGATATAGCGACAAAATTATTCCGACGAAAAAAAATCTCGACTTTCATGGAAATTGCGACGGATAAGTGTGGCAATATCAACGAAAAACCGTCGCAAATTTGGTCATATGGACTAGTGTCCTAAGTCAAGGAAAATATACAGTAAAGATACTAAAGAAGTTCAAGTATGATAGAATGCAAAATCCATCGTGATAAATTTAAAAGGAAAAGATTGATGATGATTAAGATGAGACTGATCCACATTGGATCACTAATGTATCTGGTTAACACCAGACTTGATGCATGTCATACAGTGAATGTGCTTAGTCATTTCATGAGTCAACCGAGACAGACTCACTAGACAACTGCAAACATGAAGCATGGTTGGATATGGCCTGAGATATGCCTCAAGAATGAACTTGAGTTTACAGGATATGCCGATTTAGATTGAGTAAAAAGTACAGTGGACCAGAAGAGCACATCTGGTTGATGTTCTACCATTAAGTTTTCCATGGTTTCCTAATGCAACAGGAAACGAAAATCTTTGTGGCCTTGAATACCACAGAAGCAGAGTATGTACCATTGAGTGTGCAAAGCAGTATAGCTTCAAAAGATTTTGTAAGACTTACTTAATCATGATATGGATCCTATGATGATAACCAAGATTCGTTTATAAAGCTCCTTGAGAACCCAGTGTTTCCTGATAGATCGGAACACGGTGAGATGGAATATTCTTATATCAGAGATATGATACAGAGAAAAATCGTACACATGCAGTACCTTCCTACACATGAGCAGATTGCAGACATCTTCATCAAACTAATTTGGTGAAGAATGCCTTCCTAGTTGAGAGGGAGTATTGATGACTCCATCGAAGACAAAATTCAGAGTACATCTGTGTGAGACTTGGCATTATGAAGAATGTCTCCCTAGCTGAGAGGGAGTGTTGATGATTGTAGCTATGTGAGACATTCTCCATCTTACAAACCTGTGAGATGTGGATCATTGCAACCATGTGAGATATTCTCCAGCTTACAAACCTGAGAGAAAGCCCCTGAAGAGGGTGTGTGGTTCCTATCTGAGACAGAGCTGGAACGTAGAGATGACCTCCTCCATTCAGAGAGTTGAGAAGAACTCCAGATGATTATCCTGTGGGAAAGGCGATCTGCTTAGTTGGATGTGCTTGTGGCTGAGCACAAGGTGAACGTGTGAAACCCCAAAGTGTTGGGTGCATCGTCATGAGAACAGAAATGAAGATGATGTGTTAACCTCCTTTGAGCAGCAGAGTTGGCGAGAAACTCCGGATGACTCCCCTGTGTGATGCAGTGGAAATGAAGATCTGTTGAGTGGACGTGCATGTGGACGAGCACAGGTGAACGTGTGTAGATCTAGTTTTTCTGTGTAATGTGGTGAGCCATAGATATGGACATCCCTATGGATGTGCCCCTAGTGGATGAGCACTAGTGGGTGTATCAAATCCTTTTCTATATTGTTCAAGAGTCAGACCTGTCTATAACCCTAATTGTAATGTAAAGGGTACAGCGGCCCCACCTTAAATGTGACTGGTAATTATTGTAAAAGATAGTTAATCTGGTTAATATTAATTATATTATAAGCTAGTAAAGTCGGCCCTGTTGTGCCAATAGACACTTATGTTGACAGGTTCAGGTTAGTATAAGTAAAGGTAAATTCCCCATTGAGGAAATATATCTTTCAAATGAGTTTGGAAATTTCAGCAAGTACACCTTCTTGGGAAAAGTGTGCACCTCTCTTGAGTGCTAGTCTTCTAGGGTTTGAGCACCCTCTTGTGTTCTAGGTTTTATCTTGGTGGTGAAGGTCTTTCTCTTGAGGATTATAGCAAAGGATTTAGATGGGTTTTCTTCCCTTGTTGAGAAGGGTTTCTGACGATACTTTTGTGTTCTTGTGCATGGTGCTTCTTCTTGTGATCTTAATTGCTGCAACATTTATGGTTATGGTTAAATGCTAAAAATGGAATGAACTTCATACTTAACCTTGACTATTGAAAAATCAACAATATAATCTCAAACAAATTCAAGTTAAAGAAAAAACCCCATTATTTACACTTACAACATATTAAAATTAAACAGTTTTCAATGATTATATATATATATATATATATATATATATATATATATATATATATATATATATATATATAAATAATTTCATCCATTCATAAATTCAATCTAAAAGACTACATTTTCATCCATTCATAAATTCAATCTAGAAGATATTTAGAGTAGGATTATCAAAATTGCAAATCCAACAATACATTCGTCAGATTTATAAATTCAATCTAAAAGATATTTAGAGTAGGATTATCAAAATTGCAAATCCAACACTACATTCCTCAGATTTATAAATTGCCGTTCCGAGGAAAGTAAGCGTTTTAATTCAGCTTTAGACAATGCATATCTCTTTTAACAAAATAGTGTATTTGCTGGTAGATAGGAATTATAAATTTTGAAAACTAAAAGATGAAAATATTTTGTACAGTAGTTTAAATGTTTTGTGTTTCTGGTTTTTGCGATATTATCATTTTTGTATTTCGTGTTTTTCTTGGGATATTATTAGTGAGAAATTGTACAGTAGTTTAAATGTTTTGTGTTTCTGGTTTTTGCGATATTATCAGTTTTGTGTTTCTGGTTTTTGCCATATTATCAGTTTTGTTTCTAGTTTAAATGATGAAAATATTTTGTACAGTAGTTTAAATGTTTTGTGTTTTTGGTTTTTGCGATATTATCAGTTTTGTATTTTGTGTTTTTTTTGGATATTAGTAGTGAGAAATTGTTGAATTTGTAGATTTTAGATTTTAATAGTAAGTTTGTATAATCATGTATAATCAAAGTGTGTTTTAAAGTTATTAAATTCGTTTATGCATTAATACAATTTTAAAAACAGAAAATTAAAATTTAGCTTAGATTACTAACTAGATTCCAGCAAAAAAAACAAAATATAAAAGGTTTAGAAAATACCTTTATTTAAAAAAGGTTAGATTGTATTTGTGAAATCATTAATCTGGCTCTGTTTCTACATTCTGCACCCTTCCATTCTCTTGTCCATGCACTCCACTTCTGACTCTTAACTTTGTCAGTCTCTTGCGGTGGAGGGGTTCTTCAGTACTTGAATTTTGACAAATTCTATTAGTCACATCTACGTGACAAATGTCTCTTTACACTTCCTTCAACTCCTCGGATTGCCTTTCAGAGCTCTTTGCTTAAAGCATCCAAGTAGTCTGGCAAATCCATTTTAGTCCTAGATCCTGATCCTCCTCCACAGAAAGGATAAATGTGAGGAGGCATAGATGAAAAGGGAACAACCAACGGCAGAGCAATCAATGGAAATGGGATGAACGAAAGAGAGAAGAGCCAACGGCAGAGCAATCAATGGGAATGGGATGAGCGAAAGAGAGAACAACCAAAAGTAGAGTAATAAGGGGTAATGCTGGTGAAGACTATGAACTCTGGTGAGAGGACGCCTCTTATTAAAATTTAGGTGTCTGGAAAAAATCTAGCCCACTGTGACAGACGTAAGATAATATGAATGAAAACCATCACCCATCGAGGTGGCTATGATCTCCTAATCAGGTCAATTGATTTTCAGTTCCCCTTTATGAGCGATGAATGTTCTGAACGGTCAAACGCTTCGATTTCACAATGAATGCCCATCATAATTAATACTTGTTACATTATTTAACAATGGACCAAATTCAGTAAATTATCTGCCTCAACTTTAAATGCGGGCCACTCGAATAATTAATATGTAATCAAAGAAAATTGTCTGCCAAATAAATTCAATCAGCACCCGAGTTCCCATCAAATTCCCTCATATGGCCTTTCAATTCACTTGCACGTAGCTCTAGACATGATAGAAAAGGACATTTTGATGATCCCACTGCTGTCATCGAAAGCCCAGTGGCAGCTGCCTTTACTTTTTTTCCACGGAAAAGTTGCACTATTATATTCAAAAAGATATAATATTTTAAAAAAAAAACAGCAACGATTGGCAGCTACAGGAGGCCTGTGTAATGCTGATTGTTGCACACTGTTGTCAAGAAAATACAATGAAAAAGCAATGCAAAAGCACGCAGATTGTCCAAATAACAATTCTCAGCCAAGTACTCTGTTCAAAGTTGACTCCGGTTGGTGAAAGGTGCAGCTTGTTTCCAGCCAACTCTTTTTTGGATTTTGCTGCATGCGTCAAATTCTCATACAGCAGCAAAGTAAGGAGTAAAACGCTAAAAATATGGTTCAAAACCTTCAATGGCCCGACATTCAAGGCGAATATCCATCAAATTTCAGATCTGCTGTGAAGTGCAAGTCAAAGCTTGATCTTGTAGGCAGGACCTTCGTTGCCATCCTCCCAATAAGAAAAGCAAATTTGGCTCGGAGGGAGGAGCAAGGCTTTTTTGGAGAGGATGTCTGCATCAGTGTTTTCCTCTCGGAAAATATGCTGGAAGGTAAGCTTTCTGAAGAGTAGAGTAGCATCTTTGGTCCTGTCTTTCCAGCAAGTAAGAGCTGCCACACGGAGGTCAGCCAGTCCATTCTGCCAGTTGATAGTAATCTTGGAGTCACCAAGGAGTAACAAGTCATCGATGTGGCGACTAGCAAGTACTAGAGAAGTCCATGCACCTATAAGCTCAGCCTGTGTGTTAGAGCCCTGTCCACAGTTCAAAGTCCAGCGAATGGGGATTTAAAGCTATTTTCCCCCCGGCTCCACAGGAATGGGGATTTAAAGCTATTTTCCCCCCGGCTCCACAAAGCGCGCCCCCTTGTTGAGAGGCCCCGTCGAACCAGGCCACCGCCCTATTGAATGGAATATTAAAGGGATGCCGAATCGAAGGCTTTACCTGTAAATTCTTGCCAAGATGGCTTGCCTCTGCCAAAATGAGAGAAGAGATGTAATGGATAGATGGCTTCTTATCATTAAAAATTGAAGCATTTCTGGACAGCCAAACATGCCAGCACAGATGTAACGGAAGCATTGCAAGGGAGCTGCTGTTCTGGATCCAATTTTGGAAGCATGTTTGCACATTGTCACCACTCCAAAATGTGGAAATTTTTAGAGCAGAAGAGATAAATGACCAAAGCGCACGGGTGAAAGAGCAATGAACAAATACATGCAGCGTTGATTCATTGTCTTGTGCACAAAGTGAACAGCGATTCGGGCCCTCCCAGCCGCGTGCTTGCAATTTGTCCCAAAACAGAAGTTTATTTTCGAGAAGGAGCCAAGCAAATAGTTTGTGTTTTAAAGGGCCAAAGTCTCTCCAAATCCTCTGCCTCCAGTTTGAAATTGAGGTATTCCAGTTATGGGCAGCTAGTGCGTGGTAGACATTCTTTGCAGTTAATAGGCCAGACCGATCTCCCCCCATCTAGATTAGGGAGTCTGCCTTTGATTGCAAACGCACGCCGGAAGTTTTGAGATGATGAGTGAAGTCTGCCCATTCGGCCCAGTGATTCGAGTCAAGCTGGAGATCCAAACCGCTCCGCCAAGAGTCGCCAAGTGGGCCGGCAATGGACGGGCTGTAAAATTGATGTAAAAAAAGAAGGTTCTTTTCTTGTAGATGAGCACGCAGCGGAGGAGAGAGAATAGCTTTTCTGCCTAAGCCCAGTATGCAGTCGCTACCAACTTCGATCAGAAGACCGTCTCCAGGATTCCACGAGAGCCCCTTTAATATGATCGGAAGAGTGGAAGAAAAGTTTTTCCAAGACTGTGAACCTGTTAAAGGATGAACCTCCGCGAATCTGATCCAAATATGGACCGGAAGATGGCGAAGATACTTAGCTTTGATTATAGAACTCCAAAGACCTAGTTTTGTTAATAATCTCCAAAAAGTGTTAGTCGAAAGAGCCTTGTGAAAGAGAGGCAGATTTTTGAGGCCCCAGCCTCCCATCAACTTCGGTTTTGAAAGCTCCTCCCATTTGCTGAGATGAAAGCTTCTGTTCTTCTTACAGCCGGACCAAAGAAATGTGAAAATGAGTTGACGAAGCGACTTCAATACGGTGGCTGGGATGTGTGCTAAAGCCATCCAATAGACCGGAAGGCTTTCCAGCACTGCTTTAATCAGAATATATCTTCCCCCCAATGAGAGAAATCTGTGCTTCCAGTTGAGAATTCTACCTTCGAATTTGTCAATAAGCCAAGCCCAATCTTTTATAGTGTATCTGGTGGATTTTAAGAAGAATCCTAAGTAGGTAAAGCCCTCCTCAAGCTCGAGGAAACCAATTCCAAAAAGCTCACTTAAATAGAGTTTTAAGGAATCCTGCACATTTGAACACAAGAAGGTGGATTTGGTGGCATTGATTTCTAAACCAGATACAAAACAAAAAGAAGAGAGGATCGAATGTATGATGGACCATTCAGCAAAATTTGCATTTGTCAAGATCAAAACGTCATCAGCAAAAAGGATATGAAGAATATGTGTCAGCCCTGCCACTTTAACTCCTTTCAAGAGTCCCTCCGCCTGTTTGTTCTTTAGAAGGATGCTGAGACCTTCCAGGATCAAAATAAAAAGTAGGGGGGAGAGTGAGCAGCCCTGGTGGAGCCCTCTCTCACAATGAAAGGCCTTTGTAGCTTCACCATTGATTAAAATAGCCAGGGTTGCCGAGGTGATACAGCCCATTATCCAATTTGTTGTAATAGTGCCAAAACCGCTCTGGATAAGGATGAGATGCAGAAAATTCCAATTAATGCAATCGAATGCCTTTTTAAGATCCAGCTTAAGGAGAATAGCTTGTAGATTTTTTTTCTTAATGCTATGGATGCATTCTTGTGCAACGCCAACAGCATCCAGAATATGTCTTCCTTTGAGGAAGCCAAGCTGTTCTTCGGAGAGCGCCCGAGAGAGATAAGGTCGGAGTCTAACAGCAATGATTTTAGAGATTATTTTGTAACAGAGGTTGCAGAGCGAAATGGGGCGGAAATTAGTGAAATGCCTGGGTAAATTTGTTTTTGGAATCAAGGAAACAAAGGTTTTATTCAGTTGAGTGCTAACAATCCCTCTTGTTCTCGAGTCTTCAATGACATCAAGGATGCCCTGTCCCATTAGTTCGAAGAAATGTAGAAAGAGTTCGACCGACCAACCGTCAGGTCCTGGGCTTTTCTCCTTTTTAAAACTTTTGATTACCTCAAGTAGTTCCTCCATTGTACAGGGGGAATGTAACAAATTTGCCTCCTCGGGAGAAATCATTCTTGGAAATAATCTGGCAGTTGTTGTTTGCGCTGCAATTGAAGGAGCTGGAGGAGCTTGGAAAAAAGATTTAAAGTGTAAGTAAGCCGCCGACTTGATATCAGCCTGTGAGTGGTGTAAAGTGCCATTTGTATCTTCAATCTCCCAAATTTGCTTTTTTGATCTACGGGAGCAGGCAACTCTATGGAAATAGCTAGTGTTTTTGTCACTGCCCGCCAACCACAGCATCCTACTCTTAATGCGCCATCTTTCCTCCTCATCACGAAGGAGTTTATTACGGGTGTCCTCTAAACTTCGGATCTTGTATTCTATCTCCACGCTGCTATGTATCAGAAGTTTTTGTTTGAGGAGATTCTCCAGCTCCAGTTCAATGCTGTTGAGCTCGGCCTATTCCCTGTTCTTTTTTATCTTTTAGCCAATGAATCGAGTGTGATTTTAATGTATTGAGTTTTCTGAACAGATTTCCTTGGGCGTCTCCAGGAATGATGAGCGAACAGTCCGTCCAAACAGATGTAACAAGATTAATGAATGTAGGGTCCTTCAGCCAAAGTGAATTAAATTTGAAGGGATGACCCTTAGCTCCACGGCCTTCCCCAATTTGAAGGCAGATCGGCGCATGATCTGACAGGAACGGAAGTTTAACCCGGGCACGGCTACAGTAAGAAGGTAAGAGTAGACTCTCAGCTACCAGGAAGCGATTGAGTCTTTTGGAAATATTTGTTGATCCTTGTCTACTGTTCTTCCAGGTCGGCAGAAGCTCCGGCGGTTTAATATCAATCAGAGCATTTTTGTAAAAAATCTGTTGGAAAAAACTTGCAAGTGGGTCAGTCGAAGCCAAGTCAACCCAAATTTCAAAGGGGCTGGTAGTTAAATTGAGATCACTGGCAAGAATAAGGTTCTCTACTGCCAGTAGGCCCAGATCGCTTAGCCGCTGCCAGAAGTCTTTACGACCAGTGCATGCGCTGTAAACATTGAGCAAGTTAATAGGACGGTTTAGTTCAAGACTAGTCCCGGATAGCAAGATTCCCCCAGGACTGAGCATCGGGGAGAGATTGAAAAATGCAGGATCCCAAGTGACCAGTAGGCCTCCCGAAGTTCCCACAGAACTTGCCGCACAGGACAGCCAGCTCGGGCGAAGGAGATGCATGAAATCTCTAGCCACTGAAGCAACGACCAGGGTTTCTTGAAGGAAGATGATAGAAGGCTGAGTCTGATCAATGATTCTTCTCATGGAGACTTGTTTCAGAGGTCCTCCGACCCCTCTAATGTTTAGAGATAACAAGATCATGATTTCCCTCTTGCAAGGGCTTTAAAACCTCTAAGCGCCCCTTGTGTTTGAACAGGAATGGAAGATACCACTGATGTCGAGCCAGTCATTGTTTTCTTTCGTGCACTGCGAGTTTTTAATGGTGAGAGCTCTAGGCCAACACCTCTTGACCAGGTAGGGTCCAACTCTGTGGTAGATTTAGGTCCTGAGGAAGATGGTCGATCAGAGAGACTCCCAGAGCCAAGAACTGTATTTTTTCCATGGTAGGTGTGAAGAGGGAGAGATTCAAATGGTAGGGAGGGCTCAAGGGAAGATTCCCGAATCAGGTTATCCAGTTGGGATTCCGAGTGTGAGGGTTCAGTGTAACCTGCGAGTGAGATAGGCTCTTGGGAGACTTCTAAAGTAGTGAAAGGGTCGGACTCCGAATGTAGGTTGGTAGATGGTAAGGGGTGAGAAGTGTGAGGGACGGGTGCTAGAGAAGGAACAACATCAAGTGGTTGGTTAGAGTTTGGTAAGAGAGGTTCAGTGGACTGTACAGGTGAGGAGGTCGAGAATTCAGGAGTCAAAATGGATATGGCATGTTCGGAAATGAAGAGCTTGTCCGAGGCCGAGAAGGTGCTGTAAAGAGATGGGCAGAGTTTTTGAATCTTACTCACTAGAGAGTCCTCCGAAGGAGAGTCATCACCTTGATAGATATGTGATACAGCAGGTTGATTCGGTGACGAGATATAGCCATTAAAATTTGCCTCTTCCGCTGGGTCCAGGATCTCCTCAGGAGGGGGGAACTTGAAACAATCTCTTCTCAAGTGTCCAGTTCTGCGACAAAATGAGCAGCGGAACGGAATGCCTTGGTAGTCCAAATATACTTGAGAGTATATTTGACCGCGCCAGTCTATCTCCAAGACTTCAGATAGTCCAGCCTGAACATCTAATTCCACATAAATCCTCGCTATTCTCCTGTCCGCTGCCTCTATCAAGTTTGTGTCCACTTTGAGAAAGTGACCTAAGGAGGCTCCAATCAGTTCGAGAGCTTGTAGATTCCAAAGTTGAAGCGGGAGACCTGGGAGGAGTACCCAAAGATGTCGAAGACTAAAGAATTCTGTGGCAAGGTTGAAACCAAGTCTCCAACGTTTTAACATGAGACTTCCCCCATCAATGGGCCAAAAGCTTCCCAGGATCAAAGCAGAGTCTTCTGGAGTCTTAAATATAAAACCTAGCCATCCGTGTTGTAGCAGGTGATACTTGGGAAGGTACCCAAGAATAGGTTTCCAGGTTGTATCCATGCAGTCTTCTAGCTTCTGTTTGCAGTTTTGTTTGTAGGCTAAACGTCCAACTAATGCACACAGGGCTAAGTTGCAGGCTTCAGGAAGCCCAATATCCATTCCAAGCACTAGTTTGGGATGCCTTCGTTTGGGTTTCCAAACCTTTTGAGGGTGTTTCTGCGTTCCAGGTTTCTTGAATGAGGTCGAGTTCTCCAAAGACTTGCAATCTGTATGCGGAAGGCACTTCTGGAATCCTGTGTTGTACTGTGGAAGACCAGACTGAGGTGGGACAGGTTGAGGCTCATCCAGATGTGGCAAAGGTGGAACGTCTTTTATGGGAGCAGCCGACAGATAAGTCCTAGATGCGGTGTTGGATGGAATATTGGGGCTGGAAAGTAAGTATGGAGGTGCGCCAGCAGTCGTGTTTGAAAGGAAGTGTTTTGAACAGAGATCGTCTATCGAGGCCAGGATTTCTGGGTGGTCCCAAGGGTCCCCCGGGCCCTCAATATCTGTAAACGCCTCCTTTGTCTCCATGTGCAGCTTCAGGGGAATACTAAAAGGTAGAGGGCGAAAGTCGAGGACGGAAAGCTCAGTCAGCGAGGAGGTTCCGACCGTTCCAGCAGGATTAAGGGGAAGCAGTCAGGAAAGGATAGGAGTAGCAGAAGGCACTCAGCGCATATCAGAGATTCAGACGGGAGACATGGAAAAGACAAGTAGACAGACAGCATGCAAAAGTCTGTGGTAGATAGACAGTCTGACAAAGTATGGTGACGAACCAGCGAGCAATAAGAGACAATACAGCAAGCAAAAGGATAAAAATCCAAGTTGGGTTGGATGCTACCAACCGAGAGACGCCAGGGGAAAAAGAGTATGTTAGATCAAATAGGAAAGTGAGAAACCAACTAAGAGGTGATTACCGCAGATGATGAAATCCGGTAGTCCAGCTCTGAAAGAGGATTCCGAGCATGTTCAGCCTATTGTGTGCTCCAAAACCAGTACCAGGTTCAAAAATCGCCATGGGCGCCAAAAATCACATGACAAGTGCAATATGACAAGTAGGGTCTCCATCTTTTAGTTGGAGAGTTTGAAATGTTTATTTAAATCTGGCAGCTGCCTTTACTTGAATTATGAATAACACACATTTCAATTTGATCCAATTTGACCTTGATTTCGAGCTGGCAAATATTAGGGCTCAAATATAATTGAATACTTATTAAGCATCTACTGTCTCACCGTGACTGGAGGGTTTGCATTCATACTCAACTTAAGACGACATTTATCATGAAAGCATAATCAAAACATCATATAAGTATGTTTTTTTTTTAATATATCCATCAAAAATTTTAATTTTTTCTTATCACTTGTGGTTTTTTAATCCCTAAGTTTTTTAATCCCTACATGAAGCCAATAGCCTCAGACTCACTTGTGGGTAACAAAGCTACGGTCATTCTTATCACTTGTAGTTTTTTAATCCCTACATGAAGCCAATAGCCTCAGACTCACTTGTGGGTAGCAAAGCTACGGTCAAAGTAATGGGGGAGAAAGAAGGAACAGAATTTAAAAACCATCAACTGATGCTAATTTTTTGTCAATACTGAGAAATAAATGAAAACTTAATCTACAAAGCTGCGGTCAAAGTAATGGGGGAGAAATAAGGAACAGAATTTAAAAATCATCAACTGATACTAATCTTTTTGTCAATACTTAGAAATACATGAGAACTTAAGAGTGTTATTTGAGAACTTAAGAGTGTTCAAAAATATAAAATAAGTTTATTGGATGATCCATAAAAGGTTCACTCCATACATCTCTTACCTCGGAATATTAAATATAGTTTGCTCTTACCTCAGAATATTAAATAGTAAAGCCAAACAGAAAGAATGATGACTATAAATAAATGCTTAATTGGACTCTTAGGTTGATTTCTGCAACTTTGACATCAAATTCGATCCGGCAAATGCTGCAGGCCCACCGACAACAGACAGTAGAGCTATTACAACTTGCAATGCTACTTCCCAACTTGAGTCATCGGGAACAAAATAGACACATAATGGCCCTGCAATCAGAAGAGCTATTGCTAGATTTAGAAGCGCTCCAGGTGTGTTAGGATCAGTGGCTGATGAAAGTATACCTAGCTCCTCTGCTTTTGAAAGAAGACCCAGGCTTTCAATTTTAGAAAGAGAGAGACCAGACTTTTCAGCAGCAGATAATAGGCCTGCCTTTTCTGCTTTGGATAACAATCTCAGCTGTTCCACCCTTGACAGCAACTTTATTGATGACCCATTAAATTCATTTTTTGGTCGTAAAACAGCAGATTTATCACCCAGTGGAAAAACCTTAACCTGCATGAGTGAAAAAATTATTAGTTTGTTATAAAAAAAACAAGAAGTAAAAGAAACAGAAATATTGATAACAAAGAATAGACCAAGACCTAATTTGATGGAAACATAAAAAGTGATCACCATAAACAATTCAGCAGCTTGATTTGCACACAAAGATAAGATGTGTACTCGAAAGAATTCACATGTATTCTCTATTGTTTTCCTGTACAGCAATGTATTCTCTATTGTTTTCCTGTACAGCAATAAAAGTCTCCTGAGCACATAATGTTGCCAGACAGCTGCAGAAAAAACTTGCAGAATACCTTTCTGTTATTCCGAAGAACCAAGTCTACAGTATCTGCAACGTTAATCAGTGAGTTTGTCACGGACAACAATGTCTTTGATACAAACAGCTAAGATGACGCACATTGAAATATTCAATTGGCCAAAGTTTGTATGGCAGTCCCTTACTTCCTAGTTTAAATTTTTTCTTGGTCCATACTTGAAGATTAGATCAAGTACTAAATAGGCTATACAGGGCAATAACTGATATATTTTTGCTGTGTTTTGTATGTACATGATGTGAGGGTCATTATACCTTTTGAAATAAGTTCCTTTAGGCAACATGCGAATGCCAAATCAGAAAGTCGTGATCTTCTTCAGTTGGGTAGCTGTTACAATGTTTTCCCTCTTGTGATTTCATGAAAGATGGGATCATACACTGACATCCAAACCAGTTTGCAGGATAGTATGACTGCTAAAGCGCAACAGGAAGGTCACATTTAGGTCGCCAAACATATATGAACACACCCAAGGGTCATTGCTATCTTTAGTTAAAACTTAAACCCCTTTGGTTGTAATTTCTTCAGGATAAACCAAGGGATATGTCATTGGTGTTCGGGAGAACCACATACAAGTTTGTGCATGCCACTGTTATCTTTGTCGGCTATAATTGTTGTAGTAGCCTTTGTTAGACTAGTACAATGCCAATTCTATTCATGTTTGATGAAGAGGAACCCTGTTGAGCCTCTTAGGAGGGTTTTAGGCATCACACCCCTACTTTATAATTACTAATTGTTCCTATCTCCTAAGCTGTTAAAACTGCAAGCATGTACTTGATATGCGTAGTTTAAAACTTAGTATGTTGGTTCAACACCCAAAAATTGAGAACGCATTGATCATTTTTATGGTGCTTCTAAGGAGTCACTAGTGCCATGGCTTAGGGTTATCGCCATGTTAGATATGTGTGTATGCATTTATCAGAGATCGTGTTTTCAATTCTACAACCATATTAGTGAATGAAGAGAAACTCTTAAGGACACTTGTTTGGAAATCCATAGCGCTGGAAATGTTAATTGTCATTTCCAAACACAGAATGTTATTTGTAGGCCCTAGAAGAAATTTGTGCTAAAGAGTGTCGTTATGTTCGTCTTGTAGTTGAATATTGCTGGTTTGGAGAACAAAGACCTTGGAGGGCATCCCAATGGTACGTGGTATGACATGCATATTAGAAAGTGTCTTTGAGGTAAGTACAGCTTGCTTTTCTGAATTCCATCAGGTACATATCCATGCTTGAAGTCATGTAGAATGGTGCATGAAAGTTTCCATGGGTATGTAGATTGGTTTTTGCCTCTCGAGGTCACATGGTGTATTTATGGTAAGTGTGTAAATGCATTTTGTAAGCTAAAACTCCATATTTTTTATTTGAAATCTTCCTATAGTAGCTATGACAGAGAAAACAAAAACATAATTATTGCTGAGATCCTCAAGTGACAAAACAATGGTCAAATGGACTGAAGTTGTAACAAGCATACATACAGCAAAAGACTGCTTAAAACAAAAAATAGTAGCCAAAAAAGTAACACAAGTAAAAACATGTCTGAAGTAATATAGTTGTAGACGCCACTACAAGGTCTTCCAGGAGCTGTTCAAGGGTTCCATACAATGATATACAACTCTCCTGTTCGTCTGGGTTTTGGAAGTATCCCGTGAGAATGTTAAGGAGGCAATGGAATTGGATGAAGAGCCACTCCTATTACTTTGTGTTCAACTTGTGTGTTATGAGAAGGAAAAAATTGGTGATTAGATGCCTATTGTCTATGGAAATTTTAAAAATCCGTGCTCAAGACAAATTCAGAAATTTGACTTCATTTACTTGAGGCTTCCCACGTCTATTTCCTGTGACCTTTCACCCTTATGGCTGAATCTGATATAAATTACAGCAGCATATATTTCACTTCTGTCCAACCAAATACATAAGGCAGCCCAAGAAAATAAAACTGAACAAATGTACCTCAAGGGAACTGTGTTTCCATCCCTCAAGACACAACCTGAACATATGACAGATCTGAAAATAACTTATAAATATTAGATTTGTTACAGCAACAAATCTTCCCTCTTAGCTTCTACTTGTCAAATCACACAACAAAATCTACTCACTGTTATGTTAGATCAGCATACATAACCAGCACTAGAAAGTTGAAACTACTCAATTACCATGAGATCATAAGCTGAAAATCAGATCTGCAAGTACATAAAGTTTGGACAGCATAGTACACTTCATATATACATAAGAATGAAATTACAAGTACATACCAACAACTTATCACAAGCTGGTACAAGATAGTCCTTCAAGCTTATCACAAGCTAGGGCTCTCCAATGTATCCAAATTCCAAACCTTAACTAGAGCATCCACCATCAATAGAAAACCCTAACTAGCAAACATGGTCTAGCAAAGTATCACGCCAAGCTACTCCTAGCCACTCCAAAGGCTCAACAAGGTAACTGTTACCCGTTGATTTTCACAAGGGTATCCTGTTGAAATCCTTCACTGCTGTCACCACTATTGATCCTTGAATAGTAAGCATGACAGTTGTGGTCTCAGGTAAAAAGGAGTGCTGAAGGCGTTACCTTTGGTTTGCATGACAAAATCTGCCCACAGGACAAGATTTTGGACACCAACAAATTCTTAAATCTGTTTTTCATGAGCTAGAATCTTTGCCAACTCGGATAATGGCATGGGAATCTTAAGCTTCCAAGATCATGAGAAAGGTCAAAAACAAGTGTGGACTAAAGAACAAGTTCAGGAACTTTACCAACGTGACTTTGTTTAGCATACACATATTTCTCAAATACTTGAGGGTAAGAATTATTTACAGGTTTGCCAATAAAAGACTTCTTCTGAGCTATGGGCTATTTAGGACTGGATTGGAAAGGGACTCATCTTTATTTTGCTTAGTAAAGTTAGGCCTAGACCTTAAATAATACTTTATTTTGAGCTCTGCAATCAGATTATTGGAAATAGGTTTAAGCTGAAAAAGATAAAGGCCAAAAGACTAAGCATTTTCATTCCTGCAGATCTAATTGTTAATGGAAAACCCTTTGAAAGAGATCATGTCACTGCTCAATTCCTCAAGTTCATCCTATGTAATATGGATCGTCCCTTTATCATCAAATATTAGATTCACATCAGGAGCGAACTCTTCTGATTCCATGATTACATCCTCCTCATTGTAGTCAGGTTGATCCTGAGAAGACTGTCCTTGAAACAACATAGCATTGGATGTGGTCTTCGTAGGAGCAGGGACCTGAGGGTCTTCTGGGATTTTATCTATTTTCATCTGTTGAGGATTAAAGGGCCTTTTGATAGGAGCTTGGTTCCTCATGGAGAGATTTTGGGGGCTAGGGGCTGGATTAGGAGCAGGCTGAGCAGCTTGGTTCTGCTTAAATCTGGTCACATCATTGGTTAGAAGTTAGAACCCTAATCATCTTAGCGATCTCATCCAATCTCAAGTCTTGAGAACTAGAAAATGAGGCAAGAGAAAAACTTTCTTCTTTATATTTCTTCTTTTATTGATGATCTGTCCTATGTTTGGATAGCTTCCCTGAGGCCAACATGTTTTCCTCCAGATCTACAACATCATTGAACATCTGTTCAAGAGTGAGAGACACTTCCTTTAGGAGAAGGGAAAAATTAAGCTTATGGGCTGCTGCATAAGCAACTTGGGAAGCAGATTTTGAAGGTTTTGATAACAACGGGTATTTTATAATATAATTTCCCGAATCTCTTATTTAATGCCAATATTGTCTCTCCATTCTTTCTTCACAAGTAATTGAACTCAGTGAGATAATAATAGTGGTCATTTTTCTCACCCCATCAAATCTCACAAAAGTCTACCCATGACTACTGAATTAGCAGGCAGGTCCCTGAACCATTTCCTTGCATCTCCCTCTAAAGAATGACAGAACATTCTCATGAAAATATCACCATGGTCAATGGAAAAGTTGCCCGTGCAGTCTTGGAAGGATGTGATGTGATCCTCTACAATTATCCCATTATCTCCATTGAATTTTGGTAAGACTTTGAGGTAGTTTTCTGGCATATCAAGGAGAACTGGAGTAAGTCTGGGGTCTCTATACCTGTTAGCCAACCAAGGGTTTGACCTCTGAGCCATTTGAGGAAGGTTGGTTGGTAATTGGCTGATTGGGTGTATAGACTTTCCTTCCCAAAAGGTTTCTAGCAGTAAACAGGGAAGTTACCCTACCAATGCAGAAAAGACAATAGGGGGCCCAAACAAATCAACCAAGGAAGGAGAAACAAGATATTTGACTTGTACTTCTTCTAATACAATAGAAAATGGAAATATTCTTTCAGAAGTACAAGGGATATCTTATGAAGAATGAGAAGTCGTATGAAAGTTACCTAGAAAGGAATCTATGGCATATTGCCTTCTAGCTTCTATGACTACTTCCTTAGGGTTTGGAAGAACTCGATACAGCGGTTGATCATGCTTGGAAATGGTATGTATCCTTTGGGTCTTCATCGCTGAAACAATGGAGTTTCCAAGTGAATGCTAGATTTTCAAGTTACTCCAAAAGTGTTTACACCATGTTTGGGGGTGCTTCATGAGATTTGGGGTACATGGTGTATGTTCAGCCCCTAGATCAGCCCCTAGATGGTAAGAGATGGTTTGTAGAATGAGAGATGGTCCATGATAGTTATGCACAGTTGAGATAGCTTGCTTAGTGGATTATTGACCTAAATTGATTGAAGGCTCACTGTTCTTCACTTGGGCATTGGAGATCTCTCGATGGTTTGGTGGAAGCCCTTCATTGAGGCCTCGTGGAGGAGCCACTTGTTTAGAGAGAGACCTACAAGGAATGTGGAGCAGTTTGCATCATGGAGGAGGGATTCAAGCCCTAGTTGACATGCGGTAGCTTGATTTCTTGTTCAGAGGATAGGAGATGGATTGGGGATGCCTAGGGATTCAACAATGTTCTTGCAAGGGGTAGATGACCCTATGGAATACACTGGTTTGGAGGATAGATGGAGTCCATGGAGGCTCGTGATGGAGTGGTGTGGACTTGCCTTGTGTAGCTACATCACCTTGGAGTCATTATTGTGCACAACATCACCATTGGATCATGACACTTGTACTCTAGAATGGATGTCTCACTTGTGCCTACAAGGCCTCATGTAGGTTGCTTGTAAGGGCTAAGGCCCACATAGTATTTTTGGCCTCCCTTA